>CAUJLB010000045.1:0-186039 GCA_963243735.1 Neocrepidodera transversa
ATTGAGGTTCTTATTGTGGAAAGAAGGGTCACTGATACTGACTACTCTGTTTTTCATTTCTTTGACCAGATTTATCTTAATTGAGTGTAACTTGGCAAGTTACGTCATGGATATGCTGTTAGATATCGTCATTCCTGTTCTCCCTTGTAGACTAAATTTTATAAAAAGGTATGTCGATGACATAATACTATCTTTGCCAGCGATCTATGTAGATGAGTTGTTGTTTTACTTCAATAGTTATGATCCCTATATACAATTTACTCTTGAAAAAGAGGATGAGTTTAATTCTGTGCCCTTTCTGGATACGAGGCTCATACGTAGAGATACCTTGATCCTAGTAGACTGGTACAGGAAGCCTATTAGCTCTGGTAGATATATTAACTATTGGTCGTATCATAAACACTCAATTAAGATAAATCTGGTCAAAGAAATGAAAAACAGAGTAGTCAGTATCAGTGACCCTTCTTTCCACAATAAGAACCTCAATATCCTTTACAACCTTTTTATTGACAACTCATATCCGGCGGGCTTGCTTAGAAAGATTTTATTCAATTCACCGTTTGCTTTCAACTCACAAAATTTGAATAACATTCATATTGCTACTCGTAGTACACCAGAAGTTGTTTCTGTTGACGAGGTACCATTGCCACAACAAGTTCGTTACATGTCGTTGCCATATATCAGGGAGGCAACACCCGCACTGACGAGGATTTTTAAATCAATTCCTAACTTAAAAATTGCAAATAAGTCAGTAGTCACTATCAATAATATTTTTTCGAAAGTAAAAGATAAAACCCCATTGCTCTCCTTGTCGGGGGTAGTGTACAGTATACCTTGTGGTAGTTGCAATAAACATTACATAGGTCAAACTTCTAGATGTCTCAAAGACCGTATCGTCTCCCATAAGAGTGACTGTAGACTTCATCCGGAGAGGTGTGCACTGGCGGATCATGTTAACAGTAATGACCATCGTATGAATTATGACCAAATTAAAATTTTAGACAAAGAGTCAAATACTAATAAACGTTTATTTTTGGAAATGGCTCACATATTTAACAATGAAAATTTACTGAACAAAAGATCAGATATCAGTCATCTCAGTGAGATTTTTTCTTATTTGTTGCTTGCTGATAGGCCGGCTATCATTCCACCCTCTAACGATTTATCGTTAGACTAGGGACGTGGTTGTTGGGTTCTTGTGCACAACGATAGGTATCATTATTTCTTTAATAATATTGTTCATGTCATTTAATGTTTTTTTACTCACTATTGTAAACTTGACAAGTTTCATTTAATTATTTTTCCTATTGTAACTGTCTGTTTTGTCCAGAGGTAGAATGAGACATAATTGTTGCTTTGGTCACTTGTCACTTGCTAAGGGGGCCTCATTAGCCATTAGCCCTTAGTAAGTACCAACGAGTGTCCTTTTACCTCATTAGTAAAAGGCCATTCGTTGTTCTTTCTTCTTTCCCCAAAGTGACAAGTATGACTTATGTCTACTTCAAAAATAAGTCTGTTTTTGCTAGGACGCATTAACAAAATGTTTTTTTAGACATTTTACTTAAAAGTTTATTTAGATATTTTACTTTTAAGTTTTTAATAATTTTAACGTTGTAACTTGAGTTGCAAAAGAATGTTTTTTAACAATAATTTTTATCAAATTTTATGTGTGTCAGAGGAACCTATGTGCTTTTAAATTTTTATTATGAATATCATTTTACGAAACATCCTCAATAAGTTGTAAGTACTTCGCTTTTTATTGTAGAAATTGTTTCCTAAATTTCACTAATTCTTGTAGCTTCCCTGATGATGAGTGAAATCTCACTCGAAAGCTTGGATTAAATAACTTTAAAGAGTATACTTTTCGTTTCGCTGCTACCCCAATAACCATTTCTCGTTTTCTAACTAGTCAGCAAAGACTAAGGGTTTTCTATATATATATATATATATATAATAGCAGAACATGCGACAAAAAAACAATAACAAAACATGCAAACAAAAAACAAAAGCGAATATGTAAAAAAATAAGAAAACTTGCAAAAAATACACGCGATAAGAAAATTAACAGTAACAAAACTTGCATTTAAAAAAGAGTACATTGTAACAAAAAAGGGATCAACAAGGTGCAACCAAGAACAATCAAGAACAAGAAAAAATATGTTCATGCAACAAAACAGGACAAAATCAAATTCAAAAACGAAACAAAAGAATATCGTGTAATAAAATATAAGGAAATCATATACAAACAAAAATACCACTGACTACTTCCGAAACCTCATGTTCCCTTAACAATTGCTTCGCGTACCGTATCTAATGCCCGTATTTATAGCCTAAACTCAATCTCCGACTTGAGTAGAGCTTGACCAAGCACGACTCAAGATTGGATGCATATTATAGTCCGATCTTCGTGAATTCTCGGCGAAGGAAAGACTCAAGACGCATCTCCAGCGTAAACTTAAAAGTAATTAGGTTTTCTATGTTGGCCAACATGAAAAATTTAAAAAAAGAATAATTACTTTAAAATTGTTTGTATATTTTATGACAATTGTGACCCATTTTCATCCCATTTGTCGTGGATTTTGATGCCGTAACGCTATTTTGAGTATTTTCTTTATTGTTTGTGAGTGACTTTTTTGGACTTATTAGAATTATTTTTATAAATTAAAATTGTAATTATATAAAAGTAAGTACATTCTTAATTTAAATAAAAATTTATTACTTTATGTCGATAATTATATCAAAATGTACATAAAACAATTTGTTTCAGCCTGAAACATTATGATATTTTGTCTCTTTTGCTGCTGGTTATTGGGTATATATATAAATTGTCGAAATCGCTTAGCAATACATTCAGAAACCCTTTTTATTGTGCAGGAAACAGTCGGCTGGCTTATGCCCAGTAGATCTCCACTGGCCAGCTAAAACAATTTTTTTATCATTTTCACAAGATACTTATTCAAAATAAAACTTACTTGAAAATTTCCAGTAGCATAATATCGCAAACATGTTAATAATTGCAAATAGTGGCGGAATTGGTAACCCTTCGCCAAATTTGTATGTATCTTTTTGGAATCCTATCATTTGGCATATTTTCCTTCACATAATTAAGAAATTCCAAAATATCCTCGTGTTCTCTATAATTCATTTTCACTAATCCCTAAATTTTTATTCTATTTCAAACACAATCTAACCACAAATAACAAGACAAATGTCAAAAACCGCGTCTCAAGTCGAGCTCAAGACAGGTCGCAGACTGTCTTGAGTAAGACTCCACTCGCACATGCGCAGTTGCATCTTTTCTCAAGCTGTGGGTCTCGAGATTCGACTATAAAATACGTTCTCGTCTCAAGACGTTCTCAAGCTAGAGCTCGGGCTCAAGTCTCGACTATAAATACGACCATAAGATAAAGGGGAAATTTCTCCTATGAGACGCCCACCACACATTTTTGAGCGACCGAGGCCATATACGTAAACATCTTATTTATTAGCTTTTTAACCCCGGTGTTTTGTGTCGACTTTTAAAATACGGACTCAAGCCCTGTGTTGTTTTAGTGCGTGTTATTTGTGGATTTTTTAAATTTTTTATTTTTATCGATGAGTATGGGACTAAGGAAAAAACGATATTTTCTTAAAAAAATAAATTAAAAACATTTTTTCTAGACCGTAGGTTTCCGGAGTTAGTAGATTCCAGATACATAAGAGGGATAATATTACGAGAGCCATTGTATATTTTAAATGCAATTAAAGGTTCCAAAGAAACAAACAAAAATAAAAAGCACTAAAATAAAATTAATAAATTCTTTCTATTTTCTCATTTTACGTACCTAGCATTTTAAAGTGCCCTAAAATTAATAGATCTGGAAAATATTCACCAATATTCTATTTAAACGAGTCCTTTTGGAGGTACTTACGATAAAAAGCTATGGACAATAAAAAATGTAATTGTATTAAATTTTCATCTACAATAAACTAAATAGAGAACATTTAAATACAAATTATTAGGACCAAGATTAACAATCATTCACTATAACAAACTATATAGCTTTAACGTTCAAGTTATTTAAAAAATAATTATAGTTAAACACGAAATGTCTCTTAAATTAAAATTAATTCCTGGGTACCGAGCAAAAGTGTCAATTTTCATTTTTGGGATATATTGTATACACCGTACAAGAATTTTCATTTTTGCGATATCCTGTATAGTAGCTTACAATAATTTTCATTTTTGGGACATACTATATACATCTTACAAGAATTTTTATTTTTGGGACATGCTGTTATACGAATTTGAATTTTTGTGGCATACTGTATACAACTTACAAGAATTTTCATTTTTGGGACATACTGTACAGGGTGATCACGACCGACGCCTCGGAGTTTTTTGGCGAAATGTAATATATTCGTAAACTTCTATTACAGTGGTATTATATAAGTCAATAAGGACTACATTTTAAAAATTTTTTGAAACATACAGGGTGCTCCATTAAAGTGAAACAGATTTAGGTCATATTTTTTTTTAATGGAACACCCTACTTTTTTTTACATTTTTAGACTCATCCTGAGAAGCTGATTTCAAAAAAGTATTACACTTATATTATAAACTTAATAGTTTTGAAAGTATAGACAATTGAAAATCGCATTTTTCCAAATTTAAATGATTGCTACGACCAAACGACATAAATTGGGATAAAACGACTTACATGTCCCTATCTTAACTTTTTGAGTTCTACTTGGTGGCATAACAATAAAATGTGTACAGGGTGTCAACATTTTCGTGATTTTGATCACCCTGTATACAATTTATTCTTATGCCACCAAGTAGAACTCAAAAAGTTAAGATAGGGACATGTAGGCCGTTTTATTCGATTTTATGTCGTTTGGCCGTAGCAATCATTTAAAGTTGGAAAAATGCGATTTTCAATTGTCTAAAACTAATAAATTTATAATATAAGTGTGATAGTTTTTTGAAATCAGGTTCTCAGGACGATTCTAAAAATGTAAAAAAATATATGGTGTCCCATTTAAAAAAAATATGTCCTTCAGATGTTTCACTTTCCTGGAGCACTCTGTATATTTCAAAATAGTTTTAAAATGTAGTCCTCATTGACTTACATAATACCACTGCAATAGAAGTTTACGAATATATTCCATTTGGCCATAAAACTCCAAGGCGTCGGTCGCGAATCACCCTGTATACATCTAAAAAAAAATTGTTATTTTTGGGACATGTTGTTATAAGAATTTTCATTTTTGTGGCATAGTGTATACAACTTACCAGAATTTTCATCTTTAGGACATACTGTTTACATCTTACAAGAATTTTTATTATTGGGACATGCGGTTATAAGAATTTTCATTTTTGTGGCATACTGTATAAAACTAATAGGATTTTCAGTTTTGGGACATATTGTATACATCTTACAAAAATTTTTATTTTTGGGTCATGCTATTATAACAATTTTCATTTTTGTGGCATATTGTATATCACTAATAGGATTTTCATTTTTGGGACATACTGTAAACATATTACAAAAATTTCAAATTGTTGGGACATGCTGTTATAAGATTTTTCATTTTTGGGACACACTGTATAGATCTTACAAGAATTTGTATTTTTTTGACATACTGTTATAAGAATTTTCATTTTTGTGGCATACTATATACAACTTTCAAGAATTTTTATTTTTGGGACATACTTTATATATCTTGCAAGAAGTTTTTTTAAGAGGAAAAATCTTTTAAAGACAAATATTATATACCAACTATTTAGAAAATGTATTCCTAAAAAATCCAGCTTGAGACATACCGTATACATCTACAAGAATTTTATACACACTGTATACATTTCAAAAACTACAACTAATTCTAAAAATTAGTTCGTTTGGTTTGAATTAAAAATTGCTATTTAATTTTAACTCTTGGAGTCCGACTCTGTTCTTTAAATAACGTCCCTGACAAAGGGATAATATTTGTCTCGTTTATAATTATTTTAGGAACAGAACTATATCTACTATTTTAATGATTACAAGTTCATGTCGAATTGAACATTCAATTTGTTTTTTGCATTATATTAAGGAAAGATGAATCTGCAGATTGCTCGAATTCATTTTTTTTTTAATAATACATTTTTAATATAGTAATTGTAAGGTAAAGTTTTATTATTTTTAATAATTTCAGCAAAACTTACATTTTTTCCAGGCGGAACGGTTGGTTTTTTCAAAAAAAAAAAATTCGACGAAATTGTAGATTAATCCTTTTTCTTTGTTACAAAACAAAAAGTAGTGAAATTTATTCCGTGTTTTTTTCTCTATTACTACAACCAAATGCATGAAATTTAAACGTTTTGACGATGTTGGAGCGCGAAGCAATTGATCTTAACAAATTCTTCTAGCGACTTACGCTTTTTGGGTGACACGACATCTTGCGAGAGAATTTTGATTCACCTGCCTATATCTGCATGTATATATCTGCACAGTCTCAGGTCCAGAATTGAAAATCACGAAAATACCACTATTGCGACTGGTATGTCAGAAATATGATTTTCCGGCCCCGGGATATTTTTCCAGATCCAAACTGGGAATTTTGGCTGTCCAAAAACTTTTTGAGCATACCAGGATTGAAAAAAAACATGAAAATCCGACTTTTGCGACTGGTACGTCCGAAATATGATTTTCCGGCCCCTATGGGCTATTTTCCCGGATCTAAACTAGGAATTTCTGCTGACCGAACACTTTTCACATCCAGTCTCAGCTCCAGAATTGGAAAGTCCAAGAAAATACCACAGTCGCGACCGGGAGGTCCAAAACAGGCTTTTCCCGCCCCAAGAGGTCATTTTAACGGACCCAAACCCGGAATTTAAGTTGGCCATAAGCTTTTCGAGTACAAATCCGGCTTTAGCTCGAAAATTCAGCGTCGACTTGGCCTTATCCCGGGAACCGTATTTCAGGCTATTTTCGGCCCCTGGGGCCAATTCCAGACCTGTAGGCCCAATTCTGAGCTCGGGATCGGATTCAGCGTCGAAAAATACATGGGAGTACATATATCACTCTCTTATGTATGAACATTTTTTTTTGTGTGTTATACATCAAAAATTTATTTTAATTCCAAAATTTTACGTTTCTATTAGATTTTTATACAGATAATAATCATTTATATTATAATAATGATTCAATAATACAAATAACATTTTTTTTTATACTCCACAATTGTTGATGTTAAATATTTTATATAGCTTTTTGCTCTCCATAAATGCTTTGAACAATTAACTCCGTTTATAAAATTCAAAAATCATAAAATTATTTATGTTATTCAAACATTTTAACAATTAAATAACAATTAACTTATAAAAAAATAACTCATACAAAGTATTTCCTTAATATATATGTATATATAGGGTGATTATTTTAGAGGGCTAATTAGAGGTTTCTGGAGAAGTAGGCAGAATTCAAATCTGAAAATTTTAGATATGAGATTTCCGGGGATGCCCATCGATCTAAAATATTTAGAGCAACCAGCTACTTCCGGTTATAACGGAAGTGAACATCAACTTTGTTATTTTAAATAGAACACATAATATATGATAGTGTTTGAAATGAGTTAAATATCATAAAGATTTATATTAATATTGATAAAGTTATGTTTAAAATTTAATTTATTAAAAGATTATTCAAAGCTAAATGTTATGTTTATCAAAAAAGATAGGAGAGTTGATATGTAAGAAAAGAATAGGAAACGAAAGGTATTATAGATAAATTGGCAATAAATTGAAGAAAAGAAGCTTAAAAGTTATTAAAATAATGAAAGATGTTATAATAAAATCAAAATTTTGGAATTGTCATACATGAAATTTTAAGTCAGATAATAAACAGGGAATATAGGGTTAATAACCTAAACTAAGGCTGAGGTATTAAAAAAAAATCTAGTGGTAAAAAAAAATTTGATAAAAAAAAGATAATAAACAAAGGGTTGTCAAACAATAAGTTATAAAATTTTTTTTATATTTTGATATGGAAGGTTATGATAAGTTTATACATTAAAAAAACAGTTTTGAATGCTGTACAGAAGAGGGAATAAAATTATACATATACCAACAATTAGAAGATGAATTTTATTTCATACATTGAAGAAAGTGAAAAAAAATATTTAAAGATATAACGAAGACATTTAAATTTATCAGTAAGCGTAATGGGAATATTTAGAAGAAGTAATAACTAGAAGGAAGTAAGAATTGGTGTTGTAAAGAACAGGAGAAGTTAATAAGAGTTGTATCCAGATTAAAGAAGAGGAATATACGGATTAAACATAAATTTAAATTTTTTTTGTAATGTTTATTATTTTTTTTACTAGGACCCAGCCAAAATTCTGAGGTAAATTGTAAATATCTTTACAATATATTATTTATTGAAACCTTAGTTTTGTTTTACTTACAGTAGGGCAAGTACGCCTTTCTGACCAATATCGTCTTGATGCCATAACGACCCCTGGATTATCTTTTTCTCCATTAAAGCTGCCCGTGCAAGTGGCCTTCACACCATAAACGGAAGATGGCGCCTGAGCAATCCGAAACCTGGGCTAAGACGCCAAAATATCGCTTGACGAAGCAAAGAAAGATACACCTGTATATTTCAAATTATTTTTAAAAAGTTTTCCTTTGATTTACATAATACTAGCGCAATATTTCACCATAAAAGTCCGTGGCATCGGTCGTGAATCACTCTGTATATTATGTATTCAAATTAATTCCAATTATTTGTAAAATACTATCCATCCTGCGTATTTAATTACAAATTAATTACAAATATATTGTCATCAAATTGTTTTTTCAGTAATAACTTTTTAATAGATGTAGTTATCTGAAATCGGAATTGAAAAAAATTAATATCTATAATACTGATTATTTGTAATGTAAAAATAAAAATTTAGTACATATAGATAAATCGTCCGTCCAAGATGAAATTCTTTGTGTTGATATTTCTTTTCATTGGTATAAATTGTTTTGAAATTAAAAGAACTCTTTATGCTAATTTGGAATTATCAAATTTTATTTTAAAGCATTTGAATAACGCCGTTTTAACGGTGATTTCAAGCAAAACATATGAAGATACTTCAATATTTTCTTTAAATATACAAAAAAAAATAATTAGAAATGTAACTGATTTAAATGATTTGGTACAACAAGATGGTAATTTTATTTTTATAGAAGATGATATGGAATCATTTTTTAACACCTTTAAGTTATTTAATACTTCAACTAAATGGCAGAGCTCGTCAAAATTTTTAATTGTTGTTAAAAACGGTGATAAAACTGCAATAATTCGCAAACTCTGGGAAATATATATTTACAATGCAGTTATAACAACTAATTACAAAGATTTTTTTACTTGGTTTCCATATGCCACAGAAAGTATGTGTGGACAAGAAATTATTATTAAAAATGTTAAAAAAAAAGATCCGTTTAAGGGGAAAATTCCTTACAAAGTTGATTTTTGCCAATTTAATTTTACAATTAGCACAGTTGCACTGGTATATGACACTAAAACTAAAACAGGTTACATTACAACACTTTTGAATTTAATTGCAAAAAAAATTAATTTAAATATAACCTATTTCAGTTATCATGAATATGCGTTTGAATTTAAAAGAACTGGTAATTGGAATCTAATGTTATACGATATGAATTTATATAATATTCAAGGTGCTTCTCTTGCATTGACTTTCGGTAAAAGAATTCCTGATTATCCATGTGATTACTCAAGAGAACTAGTTACAGTGTACAATTATTTTGTTTTACCTCCTAGACGAGAAATATATCCCAATTTATTCATATTATTTCCTACTAATGTACATATTTTGCATGTTTTATCTTTTTTAATTATAATTTTTATATGGAAAATAATATATAAAACATCATTGGACCAATCTATATTGGAGACATATCAACTATTTATTCCGATGCAAACTGGACAAAGAAATCTTAAAAAATTTAGGACTCGTTTAGTATTTACTGTTGTTATATTTTACGTGTTTCATATTAACGGAATTTATCAAAGCGGATTGAGCAGTTTACTGACGTCCCCAAAGTTGACACCAAAAATAAAAACCGTTCAACAGTTTATTAAATCAGATAATATATTTGTTAGTAGTGTTGCTATAGATGAAATGGCAAAACCAAGAGGTGAAGAAATTGTGAATGAGTTGAAGAAAAAACGTATCCCTTCTAATAAGAATGAGAGTCTCCAATTTAATTCTTTTTTAAGTGATCTGCAATATGGAATCACTTTATTTAGTAATTTTTTATTGCAAATTAAAAATTTAGACAAATTGGAAGTTATGTATGATGACCCAGTAAGTAAATGTTTACTTATATAAAAATTTGGCTTTAGGCATTCTCCTAAAATTTTATTTTTTTTTATTAAACTCATCAATTTTGACTAAAATTAAAAATTTGGCATTACAAAATAGGTTAATATTCAAAAACAAATATTTTTGCCTGAAAAAAGTACCCACCCACCTCATAATTCAGTTATATCAATTTATCATTTTTTCTATTTTTAGAACTGATTTGTATTGAAAAATATATAACGTGATTTATTGCGAAATAACTTTATACAGGGGCAACAAAGTTATTTTAAAAAAACCTAATACGATGAGTAGCGCGCTCACTATACAACCGAAATAGATTATTTTAGCTTGCATGACAAAAATGTATTTTACTAATAAAATGGAGAATTTTAACACGTAGCTCCGAAGTTGCATAAAAGAACCTAACCATTCCCTAGATGAATCCAAAAGCTTCTCTTCTGGCCCTGGCGATGTGCACTATGATATGATTAGAAACTTACCTGAAACATAAAAACAACAAATCGTTAATTTATTTAATAAAATATGGTCAAAAAATGCTTTTCCAGAACAATGGCAACAAACAGTAATTATTCCTATACCCAAACCCGAAAAAGTCCCCAAAATCAATTCCAATTACCGGCCCATATCCCTCACTAGTTGTCTTAGTAAACTCATTGTAAATATTAGGTTAATGTGGTTCTTAGAAACTAATTATTGCCTTTCCGAATATCAAATGGGTTTCCGAAAACACAGATCAACTGGTTTTAATTGATAATGCCATAAGGGAAAGTTTTGCATCTCATAACCACTTGGTAGCTATCTCTTTTGATTTACTTGGCGATATGGGGTTTTAAAATTATTACATCCATGGGGTATGAGAGGAAGGCTTCCAAAATGTATTTCAAGTTTCCTTAATAATCGAAACATTAACGTCAAAATAGGACAAATGATATCAAATAAACATCGCTTGGAAAACGGAATACCATAAGGATCTACTATCAGTGTGACTTTATTTATAATTGCAATAAAGAACTTATTTATTTGCATTCAAACTGATGTTGGTAAAACTTTTTATGTAGACACTAATCTACCACTCTCATAAAGACATGTCCCAAATCCAACAGAAACTTTAAGAAACAGTAAACAAACTTACAGAAAGAGCGGATTCATTAAGTTTCAAATTTTCCTCACACAAAACACGTTATATAGATTTCTGTCAACTAAAAAAGAGATACCCAGCAATCTATATGAACGAACACCAGATTTAAGTTAAAACCACTATTAAAATTCTTAGAATCACCTTTGATAAGAAACTTTACTGGAAACCTCACATAGAAAATTTGGCTATCAGATGCAAAAAAGCCCTTAACATAATAAAATGTGTTTCTAATATTAATTGGGTTGAAGACAGGGAAGATTAAAACTCTACAAATCCTTGATACTTCCCAAACTGGAATATGGATGCTGCATATAAAACTCGTCTTTAGCAATTAGATAAAATCCACAAAGAAGGACTGCAGTTAGCTATAGGAGCGTTTCGTACAAGTCCAACTCAGTCGATTTATAACGAAGCAGGAATTCCACCTTTATAATATAGACGGAGCAAATTGGTTTTAAACTACGGACTAAAAACCATAATATCTTTAACTTCAAAACATATAATGGAATATCAATTGAAGTACGCATAAGAGATGAACTAGAAACACTTGATGTAGAATTGCCATCAGTAGTTCCATCAAAATACAGTGAATGTCCCCCATGGACATTGCAATCTACTAACTTACACATTGGCTGTACCAAACATAAAAAATACAGTACTAATAATCCATTAATATATCGTCAAATTTTTCAAGAGGTTGCAGATACATATAATTATTCGTCAATTATATACACAGACGGTTTGAAAACAGAAGATGGAGTTGGGTCTGCCTTCAACTATATGTGAGAATCACATAGATGGATATTGTACCCTATTACTAGTATTTATACAGCGGAAATGTATGCTATTTTACAATCAGTAAGACTAATAGATTCATTAAAACCTGATACATACCGGATCAACCCTGACTCCTATAGCGCTCTTCAATCCATACAAGATACATTTACTCCTAACCCTCTTGTAGATTTCATCCAAGCTCTTCGGAACTCATCTAAAGTGATCGATTTTTTATAGACTCCCGGACATGTGGGTATATCAGAAAACGAATTGGTAGAAGTAGCACTTATTACACGACTTCGAATAGGTCACTCATATATTACATCTATTTTATATGTTATTAAAATAACTAATTGATTAGAACTGTTTTATTAATTTAAGCTTATAACGATATATACCTAATTATCAAGACAACAAATCACAGCAGCGGCTCGTTAATATTTATGTGACATCTCCCTTTTTTTTACTTTTTTTTTATCCCTACAAACCCAGTACATTTAATTACATTTAATTATTATAGTTTAACCTATCAGGTTTTTTAATAGTTCTGCCCGATGATGTTGTTGCAGGAACATCGTAAATTTCCTCCGGCGAAAACAAAAAGTTTAAGTTGTAATCGTTATTATTTTCCTTATCATTTGATGTGTCCAAAACTTAGTAAACTGTTACGTTTTTTTGTGCGGCCCTGTATTTTCATTATTCCTCTACTCCTTATATTTTATAGTTTCATTTTCGCTTGATGTTCCCTTTCTTATTTCCTCGCGTCATGGTCCCCTCTTCTCTTGGCATTCTTATAAAATGCCTACCCATGCTAATAACTTTCTTTTTCTTTATCTATTGAGTACAAGTTGTAGACTTTGTATCGAAAGAGTTTTCTGATCAAGATTTCTTTCTTGTCTCCCCTTTATTTATAGGGGTTCTTATTTGGGGTTTTATATTGCTGGTTCTACTTCAATCGATTGTTATTACCTGGACAGTGGTCAAGTGCCGGGTCCAAGGAGTTCTTTTTGTTTTATGTAAAATAAAGAAGCTAAGTTTTTATTTGGAAAAAAAAAGAAAATCTCTGATATTATCATAAATAATAAATAAACAAATATAACGTTTAATTTCCTTAATCCTAAAAAAAGAAAGGACGGATTTTGAAATATATCATAATTTTATTGTCAATTGTTTCTAATCACATCAAAAAAATCAACCGACTGGCGCCCAAAAACTTTATTTTCGTGTAATATTTTACTTCTGATATATTTCAAATTCTATTCGTGGAACGAACCCATAATATAATTTCAGCTTAATCACATTAATTATTTTTAACAAAAAGTTTCGTTTCAAAACTTTCAATAAATCTTCGATTTCTACTTATGTTGCGACCGTCATCTTTTTGAATGATACACGAACGATCTCTGGACTTATCAACAATTTTTCCAACTGACCATTTTGAACCTAACTCATTTTGATGTATTTTATCATTTATTTGTAACGGTTTTAAAGTTTTATAAGAACGATTATAATTTAACCTCTGTTTTTGCCTGCAAGATTTAAGAGTTTTATTATCTTTATCATAATCAATTATTTGAGGGTATAGACCACTTTCTGCAGTTGGTAATAAATCTCTTGAATTCCTTGTCATCATCAGTTGAACAGGTGAAAATCCACTTTCCATACGTGTATTTCTATACATGAGTAAAAGTAATTCTATCTCTGTTTTTTCCTCGAATGCTTTTCGAATTAACTTTTTAATCGTCTGTTTAGTTCTTTCTACCATTCCATTTGATTGCGGATCATTTGGACTTATAAGAAAGTGGTCAAAATCCCATGTTTTTGCAAAATTATTGAAGAGACCTGAATTAAATTGAGGCCCAATTAATGTCATTGGAATTCCAAATCTACCAAACAGACTTTTCAATGAATTGATTATTGTCATGAAAGTGTATAGTCATCTAATGCTACTAATTCCACCCATTTTGTATAGTAATCAACAACCAATAAATACCTGACAGTTCCTAAATACGGTATGTCAGCAGCTAATTTACTACTTTACTTTTACGGGTCATAAAATAACTGCCAATGGATATTCTCCTTATTATGATAAAATTGAAGCTATAAAAAAATGCCCATTCCTATAAATAAAAAAGATGTGCAACGCTTTCTTGGACGTGGGTCGTTTTATACCAAATCTGTCAAATTTAAACTCTCCTTTAAGAGAACTACTTAAACAAATAATGTTTTTGAGTGGACCGACAAACATTTGTAAAATTAAAAAATCATTTAATGGAGGCTTCGGTATTACAATATTATAATGTGGAAAGCCTGTGGTAATATCTGTAGATTCATCAAAGGATGGCATAGGCGCCTGCCTTTTACAAAATAATTTACCCTATGAATATGCCTCTCAGGCTTTAACCCAAACACAAAAAAGATGGGCACAAATTGAGAAAGAGTTGGCATCGAGACCCCTCATTTGTGAATCCTGTAATAAACAACTAACAGAATGACACAGTAACACCTACCTAAAGTCCGTATGACACGGTTCAGTTTTTCATTTATTTTCTGAATGAGAAACTGTATTCAGATTTTACTGTATCGTGTAATACAGGAACACAGATATTGATTCCGAATCTGGATGAAAAATAGAACATGTCCTATTTTTCATTCAGATTATATTGGAGCGCAACTAATATAATATAAGATACAGACAATATTACTCATATATTTGATATATTTCCAATAACTTCATCTGTTGTTAAAATGGTTTGGTCATCGGCACATGTTAGTACTTTGATTAAAGAATACCAGAAATACCCCTGCTTATATGTTATCAAACACCCATTATACCACAATAGAAATGCTCGGGTAAATGTTTTGAAGAAGATTTGTGAAATATTATGTGAAGTGAGACAAGAAACAACTGTAGAAAAAATTAAGATAAAATTTTCTAGCCTACGAACGGCATTCCTTATTGAGAAACGAAAGATGGAAAAGGCCATCAAGAGTGGAGACCATTATTATTTCTTCAATTGTTATTTACTTTTATAAATATAACATGTATTCCTAACCTTATCTTGATTTGACTACGATTTCAGATTTGAATGGGATCTATTGGACATGCCTCCGGTCAAATTATCTTGTGTTAGTGTCACACAGCATTATATTTTCACACAGAAAATGATCCATTTTATTACCAATGCTTAATTGACTTCAAAAGTGATTCATTTTATGAGTGAAAAACTGAACCGTAGTTATATCACCCTCTTATCTAGGAAGACGAGTCCCATAGAGATAAGCGCCGGATACTTTCCAAGAATCATGTAGATTGCATTTTTTTATTTTAATTATGAAATATTGTAATATTCATTCTTTGCTTGACTTTCAAAGTAGTTAGTTGTATTTTAAATAAAATTTTAATGATTTTTAAAAACTGATTTTTCGTAAAGAAAAACAAAATTCCGTGTCATACGGACTTAAGGAACAAACACTATCTCACCTGCAGTTTGAAAACCTGTCTTAGCACATATGACGGTATCCTAAAAACAATAAAATTTATTGACAAATCGGATTTAATTAAAAAACTATAACTTACAATAATTATTTATAAAGATAATACTTACATGACTAAGAGATTAAGATTGAGGCTATAATGAAAAAAAAAAAATTACACTAAAGTTCTTTTTGGCTAGGTATACGAAAATTGATTTTCTGAATAAAATATAAAATAACACAAATTTGATTTAACTCAAAAATAGAATATGGATTTATACCCTAGTTTATTTTAGCTCGTGAGTTAAAACTGAATTTTTCTGATAAAATATCAATTTACAGAATGACTCATTTTGGGTTTTTGGGTTGCAAGGTATTTTTTTCATAAAATGTCGATCTACACTATGGTTTATTTTAGTTCGTTAGGAAAAAATGCATTTCTCCGTTATAATATAATAATAATAATATAATAATACTAATACAATTAAAAATAAATCAATTAAAATTAAAAACATTCAACATTTAACATTTAAACATTCATCCTCTCAGTAAAAACAATACTCCAATAAAAATTTCTTTAATCTCATTTTGAAAATATTGATATTGGCTGCTTCTTTTACAGTACCGGGCAATTTATTGAACATTTTCGGGCCCAAATAATTAGGAGCATTTGAACTTATTTTTAGACGACAAAATGGAATATGAAGTTCACCAACCTGCCGCGTATGACATCGGTGTATATTTTCTACCTTTGCAAACAGTTTTTTGTTCTTATAAATATATATATATATATATATATATATATATATATATATATATATATATATATATATATAGTAGAGTAAAATATTGGGGAGCAGCAAGAATAAAAGAACTAAGTGTACTCTTTTAGGATTTATTCCAAGCTTTCGAGCGTGGTTACGCTCATCATCAGGGAAGCTGTAAGTGATGAGCAACAAATTGGTACAATAAAATGGGGTATTACAGAAAAAAAAAACATACCCCTAGTGAGATTGTTGTTCACAGGTTGTAAAATTAAAAATTGTTAAAATACAGATTAAAAACACGTCTACATAATAAAACATTGTAAAACTTGTTAAAAAATAAAAATTGTTATTAAAAGACTTTTTTGGTTAAAACCGTATTATTTAAAATTAATAAAATGGCATACATCTACCAATCGGGCCATTGTATGAATAAAAAGTCTGATGTTAACAATCTGAGTACGTCTTTTGCGTATCTATTGCATATGGACAAATACTTGAAAAATTATGATGTACACGACTTGTCCAATGTGTCTATTTAACAAAAAATATTTTTTCCTAATCAGTAAGTTTGTGCATATAGCCCTCCGTTCATTTAGATTTGACATTTTTAGGTATTGGTTTTAATAATATATTAAAATACTTCTTTGAAATCCTCATTGACATATAGGTTAATTTTGACGACTTGGCTCTTCTTTGTCTGTCACACAACATGGCCTCTTCCCAACAAGGACGTATAGCCTCATTAGCTGTACACTTTGTCTCCTCTCCCAAATAGGGTTACAGTCTCATTAGCTGTTGCCCTATTGCTCCATTTTTTAACCCTTTCCATTGTGTGGTCTGTGTGGCCATCAAGGAGGAGACCGTCCGTCAAAATGAACTTCAAATTTGGCGCTAAATGTATAAAATCAAAAAAACGAGGAACAAAAAACTTGATTTAAATTTAATAGCATACAGCTTTTGGCTATTCCATTTTAATATTTTATTAATTTTAAATAATACGGTTTTAAACAAAAAAATCTTTTAATAACAATTTTTATTTTTTAACAAGTTTTACAATGTTTTATTATGTGGACGTGTTTTTAATCTGGATTTTAACAATTTTTAATTTTACAACCTGTGAACAACAATCTCACTAGGGGTATGTTTTTTTTTTCTGTAATACCCCATTTTATTGTACCAATTTGTTGCTCATCACTTACAGCTTCCCTGATGATGAGCGTAACCACGCTCTAAAGCTTGGAATAAATCCTAAAAGAGTACACTTAGTTCTTTTATTCTTGCTGCTCCCCAATACTTTACTCTACTTCGGAATCACACAGCAAATACTTTCAAAATCTATATATATATATATATATATAGATTAGGAATTATTATTATTTGCTGAGTAGATCAGAAGTAGCGTAGAGTATTGGGAAGCAGCAAAAAAAGAAGAAAGTGTACTCTTTCAAGGCTTTATTACCAAGCTTTCGAGCGTGGTTACGCTCATCATCAGGGAAGCTGCAAGTGATGAGTGACAAATATAGTTCAATTAATGAGATTTTTTTTTTAAAAACATACCCTTATTGAGATTGTCGTTCACAAGTTTTACAGATTAAAAAAGTTAAAATACAGATAAAAATCATGATCACATTGTAAAACATTTTTTAAAATTGTAAATAAGTTAGTCATAAAAGTTAAAATTTAAAATTTGTATTATTATACGTTAAAAAGTTAAAAAAGTTAAAAAATTTACACTAACACACAGCCAAGTCGGTATAAAACCATTGCACATTAAAATTGAGTTTTTTTATAATTTTTTTTTGTTTGAAATTTAATAGTTAGCGCCAAATTTAGGTTGAAATCCGACAGAGCGTCTCGTCCATAACCGCCACACAGACACAAAAGGAAAAAACAAGAGGGAAAGAAAACACAATAGGGCAACAGCTAATGAGACTGTAAACCCTATTTAGGACAGGGGATAAGGAATACAGCTAATGGGACTGTACAGCCTTAATGGGAGGAGGCCATGTTATGTTACAGATAAAGAAGAGACACAATGTCAAATTCTTAACCCCAAACCCCGCATGTCAAATAAAAAATATACTAAAACAAAAAAATTATTATGAAAAAATTCCCAATCTGCAATAAACGAAGGGCTATATGCACAAACTTATTATTTGGGGAAACATTATTCTTAAATGGACACATCGGACAAGTCATGCACATTTCTTTTATGTTTGTCAATATCTAGTAAGTAAGCAAAAGAAGTACTTAAATTATTAAGGTCTGACTTTTTATTCATGCAGTTGTCCGATTGATATATACATATTTCAAAGATGAACAAAAGACGGAAGTGGTAAAATACCATATATTCTTTAAAATGATGTCTGCATGTTTCTCTCTGACTTATTCTTGTTATACATCGCAGAACTCTTTTCTGCACAATAAATAGTTGAGATGCATTGGTCGAATTTCCCCATAAACGTATACCACACCTAATCCGAGAGTCAACCTGTGCAAAATAAACCATTATAAGTGGATGAACTTCCAATACTGATCTAAGATTGAGAAAAAGAAATTTTAACGAATTAATTTTGGAAACAAGTTGACTACAGTGTGTTTTCCATTCTAGCTTTTCGTCAACCAAAATTAATAAAAAGCGAATGGGTTCATGTGTTACACTAATATTAATTTTGTTATTATTGATAGACAACTCTTGAACTCTTCCTGTAGTAACAAATGGAACCAAATTTGTTTAATCAGGATTAAAGAATATATCAAGATTATTAAAATAGTTAAAAATATCTGTAATTAGTGTAGCGCTCTTCACAACCAATTTTCTTCAGAGTCTTTGGCTGAAACCAAAACAGAAACATCATCTGCATGTGCAACATACTCCGAGTTTTTTATACTATTGATATATATTTTAAATAAAATATGAATCCCTGAGAAACAGCCATATTTATATTCTTGAAGTCCGAGTTGATAGTTCTCGAGTTAATATCGAGTTAAAGTCTATACGAAGTTAATTCGAACGACATACAAACTAAATATCTACCGACCGTAGGCTGCTTCTTTGTAAAGCATGGGCGGCGTGATACAATTTATTTTAAAAATTAGTTTTATTTTTTATATACCTACACGGCTATTTTTTTTGGTAATATAGAGTAATGCTTAAAAAACACCAGTTTGTCCAGCATGAGAATTTAATAAAAAGTTAAGATTCATTATCTGAATTTTCAGATAGGTCTTGAATCTAAATTTGGGGTTATAATAATGAAAGGTAAAATACAATATTTATTCTCCTTTTCTGTAACGTTCGAATATTTCCTAGTACGAAAGCACCTCTTGCTTGCTATTAATTTTAACGTCTCTTTTCTACTACCAGAGCTAATCTAGACGGGACCTACAGCTTATCGTGGGCTCCTAACCACGGTCGTCAATCACCCTAAACCCATGACTATGCCTTTGTCATTCAGGTGATCTACCGACTAGCAAATGTGTAATTGTGCCACCAACCCCTATCAGTTCTACGAGATATCCGATCTCATCCGGCCTGGTTACCGGCGTAAATGAAACTGCGCATGACACAAATACCTTTTTGCACTTGTCAAAACTCTTATTTGACTTTAATTCCACTTGAGGGTCATGGAAATCAAACCAACGACCAGAACAATGACCAAGTATAAAGGCTTTAACCAACCTAGCCACCGTGTCCGGTTACGAAATCACTGTTAGTTGGAGATTGATTATATTTTCTTAGTTTTTGTTAACAACAGACCAAATTATCTCGATCGAATTGAATTCGCAATAATATTGTAGAAGACGTAAAATAGAATGACCATGGAATTCGCATATCTTGTCGATTACATATTCTTTTTTGAAGTTTTTTTTTTTATAGTTTCCAATAATACTTTTTTCGTAGCCTGTTTAGGAATTTCCATATTTTTAGTTTCCATGAGGTTAAGAATGTCTTTCTTCTTTGTGCTTCTATTTTTGTTATGTAGACGGGAATCATGGTAATCTGCAGATGACTGTTTTATATTTTTAGCTGATAATAGACCATTAAGAACAAAACACTTATTACTGCGAGAACAAGGTCAATTTAGAGAGCTCTGATTACCATCATCCACCCAACCATATTTAACATCATGTATGTCGAACCAAGATTCATCAGAGTACACTAGCTCTCTTTCTGATTGTTGGTATTCCTTAATTTTTCATAAATACTCCTGCCACTATGCTACGATGCGAGATGACTCCATTATGACCATTTTGTTTATTCAGTTCTTTGTACTTGAAGCCACAATCTAACAAAATATTACGCAATATATCTAGAGAATTATATTCATAATCGGGATAATCTCGTAACTTGTTACGAACCATTTCTAAAGTTGGAACCCCGTTTTCTTTGTAAAACTTATATATAATTCGGCTTTCTTAAGCTTCCGATTATCTCTTTTTTGTTTTATGGAATGATCAGTGACATCTCCTCTTCTAACAACAGTATAAATTGTAGTACGAAAAAGTTTATTCAACTCATAAATCCTTTTTAAAATTTCGTTTTGTAAGGTCCCACGCATTCCACTTTTCAAGCACGTGTAAATATTTTAAATACATCTTTGGGTTTTAGGATGTAACTCTTTATTTAAAAATTCCGACAGTTACGCCATAGCCGAGACTTCAACTTTGCCCGTTTCATTATCATGCAGAAATATCAAGAAAAGGTCTCCACAAAAACCAACTTGATTAAGTAATAACAACAAGAAAACAATTTAGAAAAACATGACACTAATGCAAGCCACTCGTTAAAATTCGCAAGAACGCAAAATAAACTAATTTTGTTAATTCTAACCCAAGCCGCACCACTTACAATTCATTCGATAATTCAAACGCACGTGTTCACAGTGGACAGCATATTTTTAGACCTTCGTATGTTGCTTGAGTGTTCACGACTTGTTCCGGCAGGGATACGGCTGGCCGACTTAACTGGTATTAACTAGTAAATTTATCAGACCTGGTACATGACTCTTTTTTTTTTGGCTGTTCGGATTGACTTCGTATAGACTATACAGCCTTATTTATTTTAGTTCCCTAGGATTTTTTTTGTTAAAATGTCGAATTACACTTTAGTACAATTTATCTCATGGGATAAAAATGCATTTTTCTGATAATATCTCAATTAAGCTCTAGTTCATTTTAGCTTGCGAGGTGAAGTGTGTTTTTACAAAAAATGTCGAATTACACTCTGGTTCATTTTTGCTCACAAGTTAAAAATGCATTTTTTGATAACATGTCGATTTACACTCTAGTTTAATTTAGCCCTCAAGATAAAAATGCATTTTCCTCAAAAAATGTCCATTTACACGATTAATAAAAATGTATACCATAATTTTAAAATAATAATATTTTTATGAAAATACATTTAAACTAATTTATGTTTTAGTTGATCACATTCAACGGATATTTAATATTAAAAAGAAATCATCCCCTGCAGCACAGATTTAATTATTGGATATTGGCAATTAAAGAAAATGGATTATTTAACAGATTTATTTACGAGAGTTCTGTACCACTAAAGATCTACACAGCAAATATCAAGACTCCAGGTGGATTGCGAAAACTAACAATTAATAATCTTAAAAGTTGTTTTATATTTCTTTTGAGTGGATTAATGGTTGCTGCTGTAGTATTTTTGATTGAAATAAAATTTGCTTCAAGAAAATAAGGAAGAATGATTAAGCTTAATATAATGACGATTTGATATCTACTAATTATCTCCTTCTCCTTTTCTCCTTCTCCTTTTTTCTTTCTCCTTTTCTCATTTTCAGCTTCTTCTTTTCTGAAAGAAAAGCCAAATTGTGTATGCCAAGTCACAATTTGGCTTTTCTTTCATCACTAAGTGTGTACGCACCAACACGTAACTTTTGTTACTCTTCATTTTCTTCTTTTCTCCTTTTTTTCTCATTACTTCTTTTTTTCCTCTCGTTTAACACATCTCGTTAGAGTCATTTTAAGCAGGCTAGTTCTAGGATTAAAATAGTATCATTGCAACGAAATAATTTTGTAAATTTTAAAATATATTTAAAAAAAAATTATTTATTTTTTTTAAGGTAAATAAAGCGCCAAGTCAGTACCACAACGTATAATAATCGGTTAAGGTAGTAAAACTCTAAATCCAGTACCACATTTAATATAATTATTTTTATAAAAGCTTCTTAGTAACATTGAGTGAAAAGAGAGGGGCGGCGACTAGTTTCGGCAATATGCCATCATCAGGCCTGTACAATTTCTTACATATTTTTACGGTATCGTGGTGTTGACCATTTTATAAATATATGACAGTTGACAAAGTGGTAGAAGTTTCACCTGCCTTTTTCTATATATGTATATATATATATATATAGATTTTGAAAGTATTTGCTGTGTGATTCCGAAGTAGAGTAAAATATTGGGGAGCAGCAAGAATAAAAGAACAAAGTGTACTCTTTTAGGATTTATTCCAAGCTTTCGAGCGTGGTTACGCTCATCATCAGGGAAGCTGTAAGTGATGAGCAACAAAAATTGGTACAATAAAATGGGGTATTACAGAAAAAAACATACCCCTAGTGAGATTGTTGTTCACAGGTTGTAAAATTAAAAATTGTTAAAATACAGATTAAAAACACGTCCACATAATAAAACATTGTAACTTGTTAAAAAATAAAAATTGTTATTAAAAGATTTTTTGTTTAAAACCGTATTATTTAAAATTAATAAAATATTAAAATTGAATAGCCAAAAGCTGTATGCTATTAAATTTAAATCAAGTTTTTTTGTTCCTCGTTTTTTTTTGAATTTATACATTTAGCGCCAAATTTGAAATTCATTTTGACGGACGGTCTCATCCGTGAAAGCCACACCGACCACAAAAATGGAAGGATAAAAAAAAAAAAAAAAAAAAAAAAAAAAAAAAAAAAAAAAAAAAGGAGCAATAGGGCAACAGCTAATGAGACTGTAACCCTATTTGGGAGAGGAGACAAAGTGTACAGCTAATGAGGCTGTACGTCCTTGTTGGGAAGAGGCCATGCTGTGTGACAGACAAAGAAGAGCCATGTCGTCAAAAGTTAACCTATATGACAATGAGGATTCCAAACAAATATTTTAATATATTATTAAAACCAATACCTAAAAATGTCCAATTTAAATGAACGGAGGGCTATATGCACAAACTTACTGATTAGGAAAAAATATTTTTTGTTAAATAGACACATTGGACAAGTCGTGTACATCATAATATTTCAAGTATTTGTCCATATGTAATAGATACGCAAAAGACGTACTCAGATTGTTAAGGTCAGACCTCTTATTCATACAATGGTCCGATTGGTAGATGTATGCCATTTCGAGGAAAAGCCTTCGAGAGTGGTGTCTCTCTTCAGTTAAAATGGAAACATTCTCAAAATCAGTCACATGCCCTGTCGAGCGCACATGTTCGGCCAAAGCGCATCGTTCAGGGTGCAACCTTATATCGCTTTTGTGTGAAGTTAAGCGATCTTTAAGCCTACGGGAAGTTTGCCCGATATAAACACTGTCACAGCTAGAGCAGGGAATACAGTACACGACATCTGAGTGCAAAACTAGAGGGTCTTTATCCTTAACTTGTGAAAAAATATTGTTGATAGTTAACACCGTTTTGTAAGCGATTTTGATTTGAATGACCGAAGAGAAGAGCTTTGCTAATTTTGGTGTTAAGTCGTGTATGTATGGAAGAGTTAAGTATGAAGGAAGGGGGACTCTATCAGGACCTCCATCAGGTGCCTCAGGAGGTGGTGTGTTCACAGATGGCTCAAGCAAACGGGTTACTTCAGCAGTGACAGTGTTATTCGTGACGTTTCTTTTCACCGCAAGAACACAGACATACTTTACCATCTATTTCTGGATAACTCTTATCCAAATGATCTTTTAAAAAGACTGCTGTACAGTGCATCATCCATACCATTAGTTAGTACGAATAACACTGTCACTGCTGAAGTAACCCGTTTGCTTGAGCCATCTGTGAACACACCACCTCCTGAGGCACCTGATGGAGGTCCTGATAGAGTCCCCCTTCCTTCATACTTAACTCTTCCATACATACACGACTTAACACCAAAATTAGCAAAGCTCTTCTCTTCGGTCATTCAAATCAAAATCGCTTACAAAACGGTGTTAACTATCAACAATATTTTTTCACAAGTTAAGGATAAAGACCCTCTAGTTTTGCACTCAGATGTCGTGTACTGTATTCCCTGCTCTAGCTGTGACAGTGTTTATATCGGGCAAACTTCCCGTAGGCTTAAAGATCGCTTAACTTCACACAAAAGCGATATAAGGTTGCACCCTGAACGATGCGCTTTGGCCGAACATGTGCGCTCGACAGGGCATGTGACTGATTTTGAGAATGTTTCCATTTTAACTGAAGAGAGACACCACTCTCGAAGGCTTTTCCTCGAAATGGCATACATCTACCAATCGGACCATTGTATGAATAAGAGGTCTGACCTTAACAATCTGAGTACGTCTTTTGCGTATCTATTACATATGGACAAATACTTGAAATATTATGATGTACACGACTTGTCCAATGTGTCTATTTAACAAAAAATATTTTTTCCTAATCAGTAAGTTTGTGCATATAGCCCTCCGTTCATTTAAATTGGACATTTTTAGGTATTGGTTTTAATAATATATTAAAATATTTGTTTGGAATCCTCATTGTCATATAGGTTAACTTTTGACGACATGGCTCTTCTTTGTCTGTCACACAGCATGGCCTCTTCCCAACAAGGACGTACAGCCTCATTAGCTGTACACTTTGTCTCCTCTCCCAAATAGGGTTACAGTCTCATTAGCTGTTGCCCTATTGCTCCTTTTTTTTTATCCTTCCATTTTTGTGGTCTGTGTGGCTTTCACGGATGAGACCGTCCGTCAAAATGAATTTCAAATTTGGCGCTAAATGTATAAATTCAAAAAAAAAAAACGAGGAACAAAAAAACTTGATTTAAATTTAATAGCATACAGCTTTTGGCTATTCAATTTTAATATTTTATTAATTTTAAATAATACGGTTTTAAACAAAAAATCTTTTAATAACAATTTTTATTTTTTAACAAGTTACAATGTTTTATTATGTGGACGTGTTTTTAATCTGTATTTTAACAATTTTTAATTTTACAACCTGTGAACAACAATCTCACTAGGGGTATGTTTTTTTCTGTAATACCCCATTTTATTGTACCAATTTTTGTTGCTCATCACTTACAGCTTCCCTGATGATGAGCGTAACCACGCTCGAAAGCTTGGAATAAATCCTAAAAGAGTACACTTTGTTCTTTTATTCTTGCTGCTCCCCAATATTTTACTCTACTATATATATATATATATATATATATATATATATATATATATATATATATATACGTACAGCGATCCGTTCAACCCCCAACTCGATACAGATTGATCCCTTTGACCCCATTTGTGCCTTTTGAACCCCGGGGTTCAAATATCACTTAGTTTTTAACGGTTCTTTTGGACCCTTGGGAGCTAAAGGGATCATTTAATGACAAAATAGCATTTAAGCTGGTGGTTAAAGGGATCGAACGGTAGACAAAGCCTAAAGTAGTCAAAGGGATCAATAGAATAATTTCAACCGGGGCTTAAACAGCTAACAGCAGTTTGAACCCCTATCTTAATTTACCCACCATTTCTTTTTTTATTCCAAATTTTTATTAGTCGAAAACCTTTTTAGTCTTATTTTTACGATATTTTAAATCATATCAAAATTAAAGAGTAATATGTTTTATTTCTTCGACGAAAATTCAAATTTTATATTTTAATTAGATTTGATTCGCTTTCTATGTCAAATGGAAAAATGTTCTCGCCTATGTATGTTACATCTTATTATTAAAATAAATTCAAAATTAGCTTCTTGCATATCTAGACACGATGACGAACAAGTTTTCAACAACAATAAAATTCCCTACAACCGTAACAAAAAAAACAAAGAAGGATATGTCCATAATCCTATATCTCGTCGGCATCTTAGAGTCGCCATCTTGAACTTATTATTGTTGCCAAAAATTTTATAATCTCCGGCCCAAAAACCCCCACTAATCATAAATTTCGTCCGCTAATTTGGAGACGCGATCTTAAATTTATTAATTTTGATGAGAAATTCATAATTTCTGACACCAAGAACACGCTATATACCAATGTTTAACATAATCTGTTAATAATCTTAAATCTCGTTCTCCATTTTGGAGTTGCCGTGCTAAATTTATTAATTTTGATAAGAAATCCATAATTTAAGATGCCAATAACCCCCATGTACCAATTTTGAATAGAATCTGTGTATAATCATAAATATTGTCCTCTCTCTTGGAGTCGCCATCTTACATTTGTTCATTTTAACACGAAATTCATAATCTCCGATCCCAGTAACCCCCACATGCCAACTGAATAGGTCAATAAGCATAAATCTCATCCACCATTTTGAGTCGCCATCTTGAAATCTTTAATTTTACCAATAAATTTAAAATCTCCGACACCAAAAACCCCCACATACCGATTTTGAAAAGAATCTGTCAATTATCATAAATCTCGTCTTCCACCTTAGAGTCACCATCTCAAATTTATTAATTTTGACAAGATATTCATAATCTCTGGCCTAAAAAACCCCAAATATCAATTTTGAAAATAATCAGTTAATAATCAAATCTCGTACGCCATCTTGAATTTATTCATAATCTCCGATCCCAGTAACCCCCACATAAAAATTTTGAAAAGAATCGGTTAATAATCAAAAATCTCGACCGCCATCTTCAGTCGCCATCTTGAGTTCATTAATTTTGACAAGAAATTCATAATATCCGACCCCAGTAACCCCCACATACCAATTTAAAAAAAAATCTGTTAATAACCATAAATTTCGTCCGCCATCTTTAGTCGCCATCTTGGATTTATTAATTTTGACAAGAAATTCATAATCTCCGACCCCAGTATCCCCAACATACCAATTTTGAAAAGAATCTGCTAATAATGATAAATCTCGTACCGCCATCTTCAGTCGCCATCTTGAATTTATTAATATTGAGAAGAAATTCATAATCTCCGATCCCAATGACCCTCACATACCAATTTTGAAATGAATCGGTTAATAATCATTAATCTCTGCCGCCATCTTCAGTCCGCCATCTTGAATTTATTAATTTTGACAAGAAATTCATAATCTCCGACCCCAGTAACCCCCACATAAAAATTTTGTAAAGAATCGGTTAATAATCAAAAATCTCGTCCGCCATCTTCAGTCGCCATCTTTAATTTATTAATATTGAGAAGAAATTCATAATCTCCGACCCCAATGACCCTCACATACCAATTTTGATATGAATCGGTTAATAATCATAAATCACTGCCGCCATCTTCGGTCCGCCATCTTGAATTTATTAATTTTGACAAGAAATTCATAATCTCCGACCCCAGAAACCCCCACATAAAAATTTTGTAAAGAATCGGTTAATAATCAAAAATCTCATCCGCCATCTTCAGTCTCCATCTTGAATTTATTAATATTGAGAAGAAATTCATAATCTCCGACCCCAATGACCCTCACATACCAATTTTGAAATGAATCGGTTAATAATCATAAATCTCTGCCGCCAGCTTCAGTCCGCCATATTGAATTTATTAATTTTGACAAGAAATTCATAATCTCCGACCCCAATGACCGCCACATACCAATTTTGAAAAGAATCTGTTATTAATCATAAATCTCGTCCGCCATATTCAGTCGCCATCTTGAATTTATTAATTTTGACAAGAAATTCATAATCTCTGATTTTAAAAACACCCTATATACCAATTTTGAAACTAATCAGTCATCTTGGGGTCGCCATTTTGAATTTATTTTAATCAATTCGGCTGGGGATGTTTATCAAAGATACTGGAGCAGCGCCGGACTTAATAATTCGACAATATTATAGAAAATCATTGTACAAT
This sequence comes from Neocrepidodera transversa, assembly GCA_963243735.1. Classification (NCBI taxonomy): domain Eukaryota; kingdom Metazoa; phylum Arthropoda; class Insecta; order Coleoptera; family Chrysomelidae; genus Neocrepidodera; species Neocrepidodera transversa. The sequence goes on from CAUJLB010000045.1 coordinate 28,519, forward strand.
AAAAAAATACTATAACTCAAATTCTCATAAACCAAATTTTATAGTTTTCGTGCTGATTTAGCGGGCCATAAAATTGGTCCGCTTGATCTATCCACTTCTATCCCTAAATGATGTACAAAAATAGTCATACATTTCTTGAAAAATATACTGAGGCTCCATCGTACTGGAATATATTTTGTAGGGTATTTAAAGGAATTTCTGAAAGTTCTGGTATAATTCATTATTAAACGAGCGTAGAAAGGTGGCTATTATTTACGTAGATGAAGTTTTCGACAAAAACGAGTGCAGCGAGCCAGTGTTGGAATCAAAGTCAATAATAGCCACCATTCTACGCAAGTAGAAGACTATACTTTCTCTACGATTATGCGACTTATGCAAGAAATTATATACCTAAGTCATAGTTTTTGACACAAATCTTGAAATGACACTTAAAGTATTAAACTTTGACGTTAGTTAATTTGACATTGCAAATAAAATGGCAACTTATTAGGAGGTTGCTAAGATGCGATTGGTTAGTTATTTTCAAAGCAATGCGATTTGTTGATTTCAGTGTGAATTATTATGTTATTATTCAATGAGTGTATTATTTAATAGTCGTAGAGAAAAAATGTTAAGTATACTGACGCGTTTAAATTCACAGGAAACATATCTGATCTTATTAAACAATCGATTACAATTTCAGTCGATAAAATCACAGAAATAAAACTGTTTTGAATTTTTACTAAATAACTAACAAAACATTCATAAAGAAAATGATATTTTTCTCGAAAACGGTTAATTTTAGCACAGTAAAATGTTATTTTTTTACTAAAGAAAGTCGATATAATTCAAAAATATAATCATTTTAAGCAGTTACAAGAAATTCAGGGGTGGTAAAAGGTGCTTGATCCCTTCTGCACGCCTCTGGAAAAATCACTAAATTATCTATTGATGTTAAAACAAGTAGTTTATCAACATTATAATCCTCCTAGAGTTTCATTACAATCGATCGCACCGTTTGAAAATTAATAATACACTAATTGATTTAAAAAACTTTAACACCCTGTATTTTAAAAATGGTGAATTTACGTACATAACTTCCCTACTTGTAACGTACATTAATATATTTTAATATAATGACAAGTTATTATCATTAAATAAAAATACCGCTTACTTGTTAGAATTTGTTTACTATTTTATACTATTAATTTATAGAATAAATTCAAAATAACTTATTAAAAAATTACGGCCATTCTCATTTTTGACCATAGGCAAAAGGGTCTCTCTCTGTGCGTTAAGATTCATTTCCGAAAATAAATATACCTGAAAAAGGGCAAGGCATTGTTAATTTTCGTAAAATCGTATCTTTGGAAGTTAAATCACTTGAATATAATGTTAAAAATATATACAGTGTGTCTGAAAAAGATAGCAACAAATGGGAAACATTTTTATTGTTAGTTTTAAGGAAAAAAGCTATTCTTTATAAAAAGTTCTGCATGGTCTAAAAGATAAAATACAACCATCACTTAATAATTTTTTTTACCTGTATACGAGGTGCGTCAAAAAAATTAATGTTCCTTAAAACTAAAGTACTCTTCTTTTAAAAATTATAGAAAAATTAATTTGGAAAATTTATTTAGAAAGAATATACGTCCAAATATGAAATCGCAACTTCCTATTTCAAAGCGATATTTTTTCTTATACCAAAGTTCTATATCTACATACAAAATTAGTTTCCACAATTTTTTACCTCTCGCCCTTCAGATAAGAGAGGTATAGGAATCATGCTAAAAATTGGGTAGTGAGTTTTCAATTGATAAACACGTTTTGGGGTCCCTAGAATACGATTTTAATATTTTCGCGATGATGTCTGTGTGTGTGTGTGTGTGTTAGTGTGTGTGTGTGTTAGTGTGTGTTAGTGTGTTAGTGTGTGTGTGTGTGTGTTTGGATGGATGTTGTAGTAACGATAACTCAAAAACTACTGATTAAAAAAATTTGAAATTTTGCATACAGGATTCTGATACCCTAGATTAGATCTGATTAGATTTTGGTGCCAATCGCACAACCGGAAGTGGCAGTTGCTATGGGTGATGACGCCATTATTATACAAAACGGCAATTAAGTTTTACACATATATTTTGTATACCCTATAGTTTATTTTCATCTCATTAAAATTTTCTAAACTTTTGCCATTGTTGCCAGATTTACAAAAATATAATTTTTTTTCATACTTTTTTGTGTCAACCTGTAAATTTTTGATTCAAAAATGGCGAGAGGTCATGTGCTGGCCACATCAGATTTTTTAAGTTGCTTTTTAGTTAAAATAATAAATTAAATCTAGTTTAATATGCAAATTTTATACATAGACGTTAAAAAATTTAGAATTACGTATTTTCTTTAGACTTTGTAATATCGTTTTAAACTGGGTTAAATCTATTAGTTTAACTAAAAACTAAAAAATGTTCTTAAAATAATGTAAGTAATTACTTTCCGTTACAAAGTTGTATAGGAGGAAATTATTCCGATCATGATTTTTTGGCCATACCTAAATTTTAACGGATCTTTACATTTGGAGGTCCCCTAAATCCGTTTCTAGCATTTTTAGCATGATGTCCTGTGTGTGAACTCGATAGCGTCTAAACGGCTGAACCTATTTAGACCAGAAGTGACAGTTGCTATATGTGATGTCGTCATTACTAAACAAGATGGCAATAAAATTTTACACATATTTTTTAAATAGCATAGTTTAATTTCGGATAAATTAACTTTTCACAAACTTTTGCCATTGTTGCCAGATTTATCAAAAAGTTATTTTTTTTCATATTTTATTTTAAATTTCCAAAATTATGCATTTTTATGAAAAAATACAGGATATCAAAGTTGTAGAATATAAAATTTTCTACACATTCTATTACTGTTTTTTAGAATACTGCATAGTTTCGTCTCTAGTGAGCGTGGAGGAAATATATCTATATAGACTTTTGCGCCTTTTTTTAGATTTTAAGCCAAAATTATGGATTTTTTGAAAAATTATTGGAAATCAAAATTGTAGAACTAAAAATTTCCTACTAATCTTGTTCTTACGTTGTTTTCGAATTCAGCATAGTTTAGCCGGAAGTTTCTATTTTAATTTTTAAATAATTTTTATCTTGTTAAATTATTTTTTTTTAGGTAAATTTTAATATTAAAAATTAAAAAAATACGGTAATAAAAAACTTTATAGTTGCGATTATTTCCAAAATTTTATTAAAAAATTGTGAAATTTAAAAAAAATGGATCAAAGAAAATTTGAAATTTCATTACATTTTTAAACTAAATTGAATAACTTAAAATATTAAAGATATTACAATGGGATTTTTACCGTTCGAAAGATAATATAAAACTAAATTTATAATGTATTTCAGTTTCTTCAAATTTAGAACTATAATTATTATAAAATATAAATATAATAAGTATAACTAATAAATATAAAATAAAGAATTTTTTTAATTTTTTTGTAGTTTGTGAAATCAAAAAGAATTAAAGAAAAAAATAAGTAAATACTATATCCGCAGGAAATCCAAAAGTACTGTATGTGTAAATTGTTTCATAATTTTAAAATAATATTTTAGGCATAGAATTTTTATTTATACAAATATCAAAAAATTGAAATGAAAATTTGTATTTCTACTTCTACTGAAAATAATTAAAAAAAAGTGCAACAGACACGCTCTAAAGAATTAACTACAAAATCGATAGGTGAAAACCGCAGCTTCCTATCTATAGTATTAACGGAGCGCCCGTCCAAAAACGATTTCAGGCAAGATAACATGTGGTATTGGCGCCTCTTAAAGGCAAGCATCAAGTTTTTTCAAATACGGACCTATATTTATATCACAATTTTCCTTTTAACGACATTTTCATAATTTTCATATTTCTAAGTGAAAGAAATCTCAGGTTTTTCCCAAAGACGATTATTTTTCTGTTTGTTTAATTTCTACTATTTTGATATTTTTTTTTAGTTCACTAGTAATTTATCTTTTTTATCGAAATCGTTAATATCGAAGTATGCCTATTGTTACATTCGCTTTGATGAAAGGAAGAACTACGACAGGACCGTAATTAGAAATTATTCTCACTGTTAGTTATTTCAGGTAAAAAATTGTTAAAATGACAAGAATGGCAGAATTTGAATTTTGACGGTTTATCAATTTTTGTAATAAAAAACACAGTTCCGTATTTAACAAAAATAACTTGATGATGGCCGTTAAAACTCGAGACAACGTATTTAAGATTTATTAGTACAATTTTGTAGCAAATCTCAGATGCAATAAAACCTTTTCGATTTTTTGATATATATTTTACATAAACATTTTCTGCGTAAAAAAAAACGAAAAATGGTATTTTTAGTATTCCCTATAGATTTTTTTCGATCAATGTAATGTTCTCCACAATATTTTTGGCTACTGCCAAAATATTTTAAATTGTTTAAAATTTAATAACAAAGAAGAATAACTATGTTCTTAAAAAGTTAAAATCTAATTTTCTTTTCATTAAATATTATAAAAAATGTCCTTTCCATTTAAGATAATTGAATTAACATTGAATTTTGAATTATTTCTGGTGTTTTTAAAGATAAAAACATGAAATTTTGGCTGGTAATTTTTGTTTAAATATAAACGGTGAACATTTCAATTATTTAATATAACTCAATATTGTAAATAAACCCTGTTTTAATTATTTCCGTGGCTAACTTATGATTTTTTAGAACAATTTTTGATATGTGAAAACTTTATAACTTTAAGTATGTCATAAATTTTATTTCAGATTATACCTATATACAATAAGTAAACACTTTCACAAACTTTATAATGATGAACTTATTTATGAATCTATTGTATAACAAAAAAAAATTTAGAAGTATATTTAGAATTATATTGTTTGAATAAAAAAAATAGTACGCCTATGACAGAGCTATCGGCTATTTTTGTCCCTTATTTTGTGTACCTAAATATGTTTATAATAGGTACCTAGAAATACTTTTGGATTATATTTTTTCTTTTTTAATTTCATTAGAAATAAATGCCATAAATATTTGTATATTTTTTTCTGTACCTGTACGATGAACTTGGATATTAAAGGTATAATTTAAAATAACTGGAACTGTCTATTAAATATGTTTGATTATTGCATATTTAAATGTTTTAGTTTATTCCAATAAAAATTGAGATACGAAATAGTACGATAATTAACACGATTTTTTAGATTTGTGTACGATTTTATTTGTAGAAGAATTTAGTTCAAAACCAGCCATTGACAATACCTTCATAAACACTTTTTTAATTTAACTTTCAATATATTTGCTTTTGCTTACTTAAGCAGTGATAACAATATAGTTTACGTATGTCATTTTTCTCCCTTAAGTCATGAAAGCACTTGATATAAATGTTAAGAGCGCGTCTACGGTACTTTTTTAAAATTATTTTTAGTAAAAGTGATACGACTATCAACTTTTTTCTCTAGACAAATATGAAAAAAATAGCACAGACGCGGTCCTCTGATATATATTTTAAATATCATGAAAAAAACCGCGTATTTTTAGTTGCTATATTAGGCGAGTTCTCTTCTAAAAACGAATAATTATGTTCTACTCTGTTCTGCGCAAAAAAAATTAGACTGGAAGGTAGGATTACCTAACATTCACCGGAAAATACTAAAAAAACAATTTTTACACCAAAATTTTCAAAATACAAGCACATTTTCCTTGGGTAATTCTCTAACGGGCAACCACAAAATTCACGTGGTGGTTAGGTCTTATGAAAATTAGCGAAAAGGGACTACTAAAGATTTAAAGATAGAATACTTGCATATGATAATGCGACGTTGTCGTATGTATATTTTTATAAGTATCTTAAAGATGTTTGAAAAATTAGAACGATTCTGTATTTTATTATGAAGTTTGGAACTTTTCATAAAACATTTTGTCAGAAGGGTAGTTTTAGAAAGTTGATAATTATTTAATTATTAAAATAAATAATGCTTCTATGAATTTGTTATAAAAAGTTAAAGATACTAACTGTAATAATATCATTTGGGCTTTTGCGTTTGACTAAGTTTGTTTGAACATATTACATACAAATCTTAACATTGGCTACTAGAAAAAGAATCGCCATGTATACAGTCTTAGAACTTTTCATTAGAATTCTTATCGACAATATTAATATTACAATTAGTTTATTTAACTTTTCGTAACAAACTAATTGCCACATTATTTATTTTCTCAAGGTAACAATCTTGCCTCAGCATGTTTAACACCCTGTTATCTCAAAAAATGTCCTTTACATCGCGTTGTGCCCAATGAGATATTTCATCAGGACATCGTAGACTATACAGTGTGTGTCACGAAGAGGGTAAACTATCTGTATATTAAAAACTACTGACACAATGATTATGAAAATTTGTATACAAGGGTGTGTCGTTGTGTCACATCTAAATAAAATATTTTAAACTTTCGATCTTTACAGGGTGTTTCGAAAGTAACGTTGTTATTTTAAATATAACACCCTGTATTTTTTTAAATTTTTAGATTTGTTTGGAAAAGCTGATTTCAAAAACCTCTTACACCTATATTATAAAATAAATAGTTTTAAAGTTATAGATAATTCAAAATCGCAATTTTTCAACTTTAAGTCATTGCTCCGTCCAAACAACATAAAATCGGATAAAACGGCTTACATGTCGTCCCTATCTTAATTCCATAAGAACCGTGCAGGGTACTTTCCATCTTATAACAGATATCTTTGCTCTAAGATTAAGATACATAAAAACATTGAGATTTTTTTTAAGAATGACAATTATTTGGCTCTTACCTACTTACATATCTGTTTAAATGAGTAGTAAGTAGGTATATACATATACTATTGGATAAATAAGAGTATATTCTTCAACAGGCATAGAGTGAAGGCCATTATTCACGAGAATTAATATTGCGACACGAGGCATCGAGTGTCGGAATTATTCGACTGAATAATAGCGATAATTCTATGCCAGTTGAAGACTACGCTTTCTCCACGACTGTGCAAGAAATTATATACCTGATATTAATGTGAATTCTATAAATCAAAGGATGTGATTGGCTAATTTGACGTGGATTCATAAATTTATTCTTCAACTAGTGGAAGAATGTATATCATTCTTCAACTAAAAATATAGTAAGAATCAACTTATTATTAAAAAGTCGTGGAGAAAAGGTATTCATAATCTCTGGATAGGCAAGGAATATTGGTACATATAAATAGTATATAGGTAAATAAGCAAATATTATTTCTAATTAATTGTAGCAAAAGTGACTCTTTTAATGTGACTCTAAATTGAACGTGGCAACGTCGGTCCAAATTGAAGTAATGCCTCCTTATAAAAAGTATGTAGGTAGTAGTGTAATAATGAGCACTAGTTAAAACCAAGTCATGGGCGTGCGGATAATATCAAAAACTAGATGTAAAATCTGAGAGAAAAGTTTCGATAGAAATGATCAGCAGTTTAAAAAAATTCGATATTCTTAAATGTCAAAACTGCTAACAACAAAATCTTTAAAAATTATGAAAAAAACACTTTCGAATCTATAGAAAAGAATATCAATAGTTACAAAAAACCTTATATACATTTTTTTCAACACCGTTTGCGCGTCCCTAGAATTTTGATAATTTTTACCTCTCGCCCTTCAGATAAGAGAGGTATAGGAATCATGCTAAAAATTGGGTAGTGAGTTTTCAATGGATAAACACGTTTTGGGGTCCCTAGAATACGATTTTAATATTTTCGCGATGATGTCTGTGTGTGTGTGTGTGTTAGTGTGTGTGTGTGTGTGTTAGTGTGTGTGTTAGTGTGTGTGTGTTAGTGTGTGTGTGTGTGTGTGTGTGTGTTTGGATGGATGTTGTAGTAACGATAACTCAAAAACTACTGAATAAAAAAATTTGAAATTTTGCATACAGGATTCTGATACCCTAGATTAGATCTGATTAGATTTTGGTGCCAATCGCACAACCGGAAGTGGCAGTTGCTATGGGTGATGACGCCATTATTATAGAAAACGGCAATAAAGTTTTACACATATATTTTGTATACCCTACAGTTTATTTTCATCTCATTAAAATTTTCTAAACTTTTGCCATTGTTGCCAGATTTACAAAAATATAATTTTTTTTCATACTTTTTTGTGTCAACCTGTAAATTTTTGATTCAAAAATGGCGAGAGGTCATGTGCTGGCCACATCAGATTTTTTATTAGGTTTCGACAATAAACTGTACTTTTTTAAAGTACGATTTTGTTCATTTTTAGCCTGAAAATATGAATGTAAGAATTATAAATTATCTCGAATAAGGGGGAGGACAATTTGATCAATTCTTACAGACTCAATATAAATAAAAATGACTTGTTAGTTTAGTACATTGTAAATTCTAGTTATCAGTTATCATTCAATAATTGAAGTTTAAATAAATTTTCTTTATTTTCTGATTGTAGTTATTTAAGAAAATTTAATTCAGCTATTTAATAGAAAATAAGTATACTTAGGGCGTTAAGCTGAAAGTATGCTCAATTTATAATTAATTTCATTTAAAAATGTTTGGAGTGAAAATGGGACAGGACCGTACTTGGAAAAACTCCCAAAGTGCAGATCATTGTCAAACCTTCATAAAAAAATGTAAGTATTTAGACATGGTCGGATAAAGGAAAAACGAGGATTTCAAAAATTAAATAAAAAGTACAGGTCCATATTTAAAAAAAATAGTTATGTTAAACGGTATTTAACTTTCAATAAAAACCCTTATATAGTTTTTTCCTTTAAAAATTAAGATGTTAATTAAATAAAACAAAAATCTTAAATAAAACAAAAATTGTCGATTTCGGTTTTTCTCAAATATCTCTAAAACCGGACCTTATATTTTAATTTTGAAAAAAACCAATCAATTCATCTAGAAAATACACATCTTTTTTCCCATTTAACCGATATGGCATTTATTGTGATTTACGTGCTCTGTAGAGGCAAATTAAACACCACCCTGTATATTATTATTGTGGTATATGTAGCGGAAAAGTAAAAATAGGTCAAAGTTTAATATCATTTTAGGGGTATTTAACGATGCTGAGTCGATTGCCATTGCCAGTTTATCTCTATATCTTATCGTTCTCGACTTGAATCAAGCTTACAGACGGACGGACGAACAAAACCGTTTCATAAGAGTTTTTTTTTTGGAAAATTCTAAGCGTAAAAATCCAAAAATAGAATTTGGTATTTTGGAGTCGAAGATTACGAATTTTTTTATGGCAAGCTATTATGAATATTTTATCAAAATCATTATTACAAGATGGCGACTCCAAGGTGCCGGACGTGATTTTTCATTATTGACCGATTCTTTTCAAAATTGGTATGTGTGAGTTCTTAGAGTCGGAGATAATGAATTTTTTGTCAAAATTATTACATTCAAGAAGAGAAACGAAAGTGGCGGACGAGATTAATGATTGTTGACCAATTATATTCAAAATTGGCATGTGGCACTTTTTGAGGTTGTCACAATTGATAAATTCAAGATGGCGACTCCAAAATGGCGGACGAGATTTATGATTATTGAAGTATTCTTTTCAAAATTGGTATGTAGTGGTTCTTGGTGTTGAAGATTATAAATTTTTTGTCAAAATAAAGGACCCTGCACTTTTCTTATGCAAAGTTTCTCTCTGTGAAATTCGCTAAATTTTTGACAATTTGTACATTTGACCATCCTGATCAAAAGTATCCATGGGCACAAGCTTCAATAATGGACAGTTTGTTGAATTTTAGAATTACCTATTTTTACTAGGGTATTATCAATATATTCCTAATATTTTGTTATTTCTTTAATGCCACATAAATATTCACTAATACTTCAGTTATGCAATGGACCACGAATATTACCAAAATTGCAAGAAGCTACAGGGTGAGTCAAGAGTAAACTGTGTGCTATTTACGTTTATAACAGGAAGTAGTAATTTTTTATATACTACATAAAAACAACTAACATTTAATAATATTCTATCATACTTTGTAAACAGAGTGAGTCAAGAGTCTTGAAATATGCGTGAACAATATTTAGTGAGACAACCTGTATATTTTGTAATATGTCACATGTGTTTGTACACCCCCTAGCTAAAATAAAAAAATACTTAAAATATCTACAGCGTGTTTTAAAAGGTGTGACATAAAAAAAATTGGGAAAAATGTGCATTATTTTAAAAATACCCTGTATTTCAAAAATTTTGTCAGTGAAATTCCGTATTTTTCTTCTATGTGGTAAATGTGAGCTCTCAAATATATCTTCAAGATATGAATATATTTTAATGACCAGTTTTCCGAGATATATGGTTGTCAAGTGTCCAATCTCAACGTTTTTTAAACAGATGTATTTAAAAACAATAAATAAATATTAGAAAAGGTATATTTAAGTACTACAAACAAAAACTAGGAACAATATATACTTAATAAGTAGATGTGGAGGTATTTTCTAGGTGTTAGGTTATGTTGGTTGGAAATTAACAAAAACAAGAATAGAGCTATTAATCTGTTTAAAAACCGTTGATATTGAACACTTTAACACTCGGTATCTCGAAAATATGTTCATATTTGGAAGATATATTTAAGAGCACATTTAGCACAGAGAAAAGAAAATACGGAATTTCACCGACGAACTTTTGTAAAATAAAATAATGCAATTCTGCACAATTTTTTCCTTTTAAAACACGCTGTAGATGTGTTTTTTTTTAATTTAACTTGATAGTGTAGTAATACATGTGACATATAATAAAATATACAGATTGTCTCACCAAATAATGGTCACTTACATTTCATTACTTTTGACTCATCCTGTATACAAGGTATATGTTGTGACATATTATTCTTAAATGGTAGTTGTTTTTGTGTAGGATAGAAAAATGTTACTGCTTCCTGTTAGAATCGTAAATACAGGTACCATGAAAATAGCACTGTTTACTCTTGACTCGCCCTGTAGCTTCTTGCACTTTTGGTAATATTCGCTGCCCATTGCATAACTGAAGTATAAGTGAACATTTATGTGGCATTAAAGAAATAACGAAAGATTAGAAATAGATAGATATTGCTGTACTAAAAATATGTAATTTTAAAATTCAACAATGTAGAAAAACAACTGTCCATTATAGAAGCTTGTACCCAGGGACACTTTTGATCAGGATGGTCAAAAGTACAACATTTCAAAAATTTAGGGAATTTCACTTTAAGATGGCGACTCCAAAATGGCGGGCAAAATTTATGATTATTGACGAAATCTATTCAACAATGTGGGGATTTTTATGATTCGTAAGCTTTCACACTAGTGCAAAATATACTACATTTAAAGTTCTGTTTTTTTTTTATTATTTCATATATATATATACTTAGATATAATTTTTTCCACTACCAGTATTGGAATATGTCATTATTTATGCTGTGTTTGAGTCGAGAAGTTAAATTTCTTTCCTACAAGTAGATATTTTTTTATTATTTACTAGTAGTAGATAATAAAAACAATTGAACACTAAACGTGATGTCAGAGGTAGGCGATCTTAGAATATTATTCGAATTAATTATACGCAACTGTCATTGCGTTTGTCAAAATCGTGTTTTTTAATTATTAAAAAAAATTGACAGCAAATGAGCAGTTTCTTTTGAATTCCTATCATTCCAAGTGAATTGTTGACCTAGTCAAATAAAATAGAGCCAAGTAATTCCTTATCAGATATATTTTCGTTTTAAATAGTTTGAGGTCATGAAATAAATCTTTTGATTTTTATAAGTGGTATTTATGTAACCTAACCTAACACCTTTTCTAAAAGTAACTTAAAAATATATTTAATAGTTTTTCAAATCTAAGTTTCAAATGAAATTTTAATTTAATTTATTGAATATTCTTAATCAATTATTTTCATAAACTGCTTCTTTTCCATTAAATTCTTTCCAAATAAATACCCAAAACAAAAAAATATTCTTCTAAAAATGATTAAATGTTCTAGTAGTGGAAAAAATAGTATATAAACCACGAGAGAGAAGATTTTTCTCAGCATCTCGGGATAATAATAATGGTCGGCTGAGAAAAAGTATTTCTCGACCTTGGTGAATTATATATTAATTTATGGTTCCTTAAATTAACGACGCAAGATAATTTCATTTAAGGAAATGTAATAAATAAATAAAAATAATATAGGGGTTCGAAGTACTCAATATATATACGACTGAACTTTATACGTTTAAATTTTTATACGATTTTAAACGGATGCTAAATGGATCAATATACGTAAAAAAAGTGTATATAATTTTAAACGATTTAAACGTTTATTTCGGTGGTCAAAAGGATCGCTGTACGTATATATATATATATATATATATATATATATATATATATATATATATTATTATATATATATATATATATATATATATATATATATATATATATATATATATATATATATATATATATGTAAAATATTTCTATTAATGAAGTGCATCACTATTGGCAGAGAGCGCGACGAAAACGCGATCTGATGGTTGCATAAAATCTGGCTCAACAATTGTGAGAGGTATGTAAGTTGTGTATAAAAAATAAAAATTCGTTATAAAAAAATCTCATTAGAATTTATAAGAATATAAATAAAAAATGTGATTATATTTTTGAAAGAAAAAATGCAGTAAAACGTGTTGTAAAGAACAAAGTAAGTATAAAACTTGTAAATAAATATCAAAAACTATGATTCTTAGGTTAGGTTAATCAGTGACATCCAAACAATATCCAGGATAATAAAAATCTATGAATATTTGCTAGATTTTCAGTCACGATAATGTATCATACTTTTTTTTGAATAATTTTTAGGCAATGATGAATGTAATTATTCAATCTAACCGGATTTTACTCTATTTAATCAAACCGGATTGGAGTAAATTACTCATCAAATATCATTTCAACCCCGAACGATGGACAAAGGGAAGCAACAACTTGTCGCTGCTGGTCACGTTAGAGATGTGAAAGAATTGAGACATAGTGGCAAAAGTTGTTTAATCACATCAAATAATTGTACAGTAAAACATACATTCGTCTAAGTAAGCATGCTACAGAAGTAGGTTATATATTACTTACTTTTGTCTCCTAACTGAATTTATCCAGTTATTTCTTTTCTCTAATTTCCAACTAGCTCTTGAAAATATGTAAAATGTACACTTGCTATTTCTCCCTGTATTTTTGCAATAACCAACACAACAACTATTATGAACCATTTTTATATTTAATTTTGACGTATTTATTTATGGACAAGAGCCAAATTTCATGAAATTTTAACCACTACGAGCTCTGGGATCGTTTCAGTTGTCCCCACCATGCACTCTGCACCCAGCGAATAAGAATATAGTATATACTTTATTACAAATTTATTATGTTTGGAAACTGTTGTTCATAATATACATATCTATAATTAATAAATTCTACCTGAAGATAGATGAAGAGTTGGCACAGCATAACTCTTCAAACCGGATCTTGATGGTTCCTTTACACCATCATGTTTCTTTATAACATCTTCTTGGGTCATCACGTTCAAAGTATCATTGCTTATATTTTTAACCCACAGTATAAAAATTTCAGCATTATGAGGCGGGAACCTATCTATTTTACAATTAGGTACGCAACACCTGCGAGTTTACTTATACACTGTAAAAATAACGGTTACGATAACAAAATATAAAAAATCAACCAAGGAAAGCACAAAGCAAATAATTTCTCCATACAGGAATCACAAGTGAACTGCTGGAAATGACAAACCAACGACAAAGTTCAACCTCAGTATCAGTGATGTGTCCATTTATCCGAATTGGTTCGCCCTCTCGCGTTTGTTACTTAAACGATAATTAAGTTTCAAGGTCGCCTTTTCGCGTTTCAACTATATTTTAGTTTCTGTATGGCTGCAACTGATTTCGATGCTTGAAATCCCGTCTTTATACTTTTTCGAGGATCTGACGTAACCCACATTCAACTGTCTTTGATTACATCAATTTCATAATAAAATAGGTAACTACGTATTGTTTTTATGGAATACCATTTGATCAAATAATACAGGTATTGTTTGATTTGATTGACATTTATATATGTGTTTTAGCAAACAGAATAACCATGAAATCGAAAATCTATGAAAACATAACCTAATTTATGCTTTGTGGCTTTGGTATGGATTTGAACCAACTTTTTATGGAATTCCTGTGTTTTTTCTGCGTTATTACTTAGTGCTTTTCCTTCAGTATAGTTCATTATAGGTTATGGAGAACATTTCTAACCTTGAAAAGGGCCCCGGGGTAGGATGTCACAAGACTGTGTTTAGTAACGTAATATTAATGTATCATAAACGTATATTTTACGTTTTGTTTTAAGGTGTCTTTTACGTTGCCTTTTTAAATGGTTGAATAAAAAACATTTTTTACTAGTTATTAGAAACGTTATATAAACTTTTATCGAAGGTTACATTTTTACCTCTTTTGTTTAGGGTTTATTTACGTTGCATAACATATTTTTGGTATCATAATTTAAACGTTTAAAGAGATAACATTTTCAGGTGTCAAGACAGATAGAGTAAGTTTTTGAAAACTATACACTTAAACCATTTAGCATAAATGTTTCATTCGTATTCGCTGGGTGCAGAATGAATGGTGGGGATAACTGAAACAATCCCAGCACTCGAAGTGGTAAAAATTTCATGAAATCTGGCTCTTGTCATAAATAAAGACATCAAAACTAAACATAAAAATCTGATGTGGCCAACACATAACCTACTGCCATTTTTGAATCAAAAATTTACAGGTTAGCACAAAAAAGTATGAAAAAAAACGACTTTTTGTAAATCTGACAACGAAATCTGGATACGAAAATAAACTATAGTGTATACAAAATTTATGTGTAAAACATTATTGCCGTTTTGTATAGTAATGACCGAAAATCTAATCACATCTAATCTAGGGTATCAGAATCCTGTGTGCAAAATTTCAAATTTTTTAATTCAGTAGTTTTTGAGTTATCGTTACTACAACATTCATCCTAACACACACACACACACACACACTAACACACACACTAACACACACACACACTAACACACACACACACACACACAGACATCATCGGGAAAATATTAAAATCGTATTATAGGGACCCCAAAACGTATTTATCCATTGAAAACTCACTACCCAATTTTGAGCATGATTACTATACCTCTCTTATCCGGTTTGATTGAATAATTACATTCATCATCGCTTAAGAATCATTTAAAAAAAAATCTGATGTGGCCAACACATGACCGCTCGCCATTTTTGAATCAAAAATGTACACTTTGGCACAAAAAGTATGAAAAAAATTTACTTTTTTGTAAATCTGGTAACAATGGCAACAGTTTTGAAAATTTTAATGAGACGAAAATAAACTATAGTGTATACAAAATATATGTGTTAAACCTTATTGCCATTTTGTTTAGTAATGACGTCATCACTCATAGCAACTACCACTTGCTGTTGTCGGATTGACACCAAAATCTAATCAGATCTAATCTGGTTTATTAGAATCGTGTATGCAAAATTTCAAGTTTTTTAATTCAGTAGTTTTTGAGTTATCGTTACTACAACATCCATCCTAACACACACGCACACGCACACGCACACGCACACGCACACGCACACGCACACGCACACGCACACGCACACGCACACGCACACGCACACGCACACGCACACGCACACGCACACGCACACCCACACGCACACGCACACGCACACGCACACCCACACCACACGCACACCCATACGCACGCGCACACGCACACACACACAGGCATCATCGCGAAAATATTAAAATCGTATTCTAGGGACCCTAAAACGTGTTTATTCATTGAAAACTCAGTACCCAATTTTTAGCATGATTACTATACCTCTCGTATCTGAAGGGCGAAAGGTAAAAAGTATGATAAATTATTGTGACAAAATCTAGCAAGTTTTTATAAATTTTTATTATTTTAGCTCTCATGTATTATTTGTTTGGATGTCACTGATTAACCTAACCTAAGAATCTTAGTTTTTGATATTTATTTATTTACATGTTTTATACTAACTTTGTTCATCACAACACATTTTACTGAATTTTTTCTTTCAAAAATATCATCACATTTTTTATTTATATACTTACAAATTCTAATGAGATTTTTTTATAACGAATTTTTATTTTTTATACATAAAATTACATACTTCTCACAATTGTCGATCCAGATTTTATGCAACCATCAGATGGCATATACGTCGCGCTCCCTGCCAATAGGAATCATCACATCAGTTTCAGTTTGTCAGAATTCATAGTTTCAAAAACGAACTCTGTAAACCCCAACTACTTTTATGTAAATCAAAAATGACAGATAGCAACACCATCTATCGTAGGTTGATGGGTACCACGGACACAGTGGATCGAAACATTATTTAAACAACACATAATCTTAAAATAACTTTTAAACCTTTTAAAAATGAGAATTTTACCTACGTGTGTTTGTTGGGCAGTAAAAGTAATGATTAAAAATTATTTAATAAAAATTAAAGAAGGGAACCAACCGAAGTCGGTTTGGAAAGAACAAATTTAGGGTATAGCCCATGAATTTACAATTTCTTGTAAAAGGTATTCCATTGATCTATCCATACAGAAATGTTCAACTGGTAAGATGTAGCTCATTATATTTCAACACCTTTTTACTCCATCACTTCCTGCACCAAAACTTTCCTTCCTTTCACTTCCCCCTTCTCTCTAGTGCGCGCACATTTTTCTAAGTAATTTAAGAAGAAAAGCACTTGGTTCTTGAACTACATGATGTTTTCCTTATCGATATGGTAGTAATTACGTTTGTTTTAGATGCATATTTTAATTAACAACTTTCCCGCTCGTAATCTTGCATTCGGACATTAGACACAGATTATAAGGATTATAACTCATTAATAATTTCTAAAACTATTTTTATTCTTGTGCAAAGGCGTTCTATTCATTAAAATTTCCGCTCTAAAATGTAAAATAATAAATTGAAAGTCGTTTTTATGGTACTATTAGATTTAAAAAAAATTTAAATTGTATTGGTTTATTATTACTTTAGGTTTTATTTAACGCACTTTTCAGAATAGGGTGTCACACAGTATGTATTTTTTATTTTAATAATAAAATAATCCTCTTTAGTAACTTCTCCCACGTTGTAGCTGACTGAATAAGTATTTTAAAATACAGGGTAATTTAGAATAAGACAAAAAAAACTTCATTAAAAAACATGATAAAATGATTAAAAATCTGATGTGGCCAGCACATGACCTCTCGCCATTTTTGAATCAAAAATTTACAGGTTGACACAAAAATGTATGAAAAAAAATTATATTTTTGTAAATCTGGCAACAATGGCAAAAGTTTAGAAAATTTTAATGAGATGAAAATAAACTGTAGGGTATACAAAATATATATGTAAAACTTTATTGCCGTTTTGTATAATAATGGCGTCATCACCCATAGCAACTGCCACTTCCGGTTGTGCGATTGGCACCAAAATCTAATCAGATCTAATCTAGGGTATCAGAATCCTGTGTGCAAAATTTCAAATTTTTTTATTCAGTAGTTATTGAGTTATCGTTACTACAACATCCATCCAAACACACACACACACACACACTAACACACAGACACACTCACTAACACACACACAGACATCATCGCGAAAATATTAAAATCGTATTCTAGGGACGCCAAAACGTGTTTATCCATTGAAAACTCACTACCCAATTTTTAGCATGATTCCTATACCTCTCTTATCTGAAGGGCGAGAGGTAAAAAACAAACACCCTCGCAATCCGCATGTGTGGTATTCCCCTGAAAGGAAGAAGACTAGCGTACTAAGACTGTTGCCATTTCAGCTATTTTTTACGGTATTTAGCAATTGGACTGGTCGAAAAACGGCAACTGTGTTGAGCAACACGTGTTTAGGATTTGAGGTATATGTATCATTTTCCACTGGAGTGAAGGCTAGCCTACTAAGACTGTTGCCATTTCAGCTATTTTTTACGGTATTGGACTGGTCGAAAAACGGCAACTGTGTTGAGCAACACGCGTTTAGGGTTTGAGAGATATACAGATTCTATTGAGTCTAGTCCCCGTTGTCAGATTTAAAAATAATTACTGAGAACAGGGAATTAATTGTGAAATTTTAAAAAATATTAGAGAAACACTAAATAAAATGAATGATCAACAAAATATTTCTCGTGCTGTTTGCTGAATAAATTAATAAATTGGTGAGGAGGCTGAGCCTCCTAAGCCTCCTTCGAGGAGCCGCCACTGCTAACAACGCAATCTAAAGGAAAATTGCGCTGTCGCCATTGTGGTGACGAGCATGACACGGAAATATGCCAAAAAACTAGTTAGTGAACCAGTTTGCATTCTGTGTGGGGGTGACCATGCAGCAACTGAAAGAAATAAATACGCCGAATTCAATAAACAAAAATCTGTAAAAAAACTAATGGTCACGGAAAATATCTCATATATCGAGGCAAAAAATAAATACGAAAAAAGCTATTCTAACATAACAAAAAATAAAAATATCGGTACTCACTATACAACATACGTTAAAACGCGACGCGGCAATAAAAATTTAATTTCCAATTCCCAATCTTCGGGGTACGCAATAGAGCATAAAGCTATTCTAGAAATGTCAAAAGTTTTATCCAAAACCGTTTTTGAAAAATTTAGAAACACTCCGAATTATAACACTCCAAATAACGATAGTAATTCCCAACAAACAACACAAGCAAAAAAGTTATGTGATATCATAGTAAATGCGGTAAAAGAATTAGTAGAAAATCATTCATAGTCCCTGAAGGGCACAAATATAATAGAAGATTTGTTAAAAAAATTAAATAAGTATTTTAATGACCAGTAAATTCAATATTTTACAATATAATATAAGATCATTAATACACAATAAAGGCGCATTTGAAAATTTTTTAATTGATAAAAATCTACTAAGTGAAACTTGGTTAAAAAAGGTGTAAATATATCATTCAGCGACTATAACTTGTTTAGGTTAGATAGGGGGTAGGTATTCTCCTTAGGAAGAGTATTCCCTTTTATGATACCAAAGTGTTCAATATTAATAAAGATGTCATGTGCATATCCCTAGGAGTTAAAATAGATAAAATAAGAAAAATTAACTTATATTCAATTTATGCCAAACCTGGACTAAACATATCTGAAAGAGAATGGACGAACTTCTTTGAAAGTCTTGAAAAACCGTTTATGGTAGCAGGTGATTTCAATTGCCATCATAGTGTGTGTTGGTGCGATGTTACTGATGGAGCAGGAGTAAATCTACTCTCTGCTGTTGAAAACGTAAACTTAATATTCCTTAATAATGGAGAGCAATCCTTAATTCCTACACCTAACCAAAAAAATAAATCTGCTATTGACTTAACTCTAGTATCTCCGGATTTAACTCCATTATGTAACTGGCGAACGCAGCAGGTAACATTAGGGTCAAATCATTTTCCGATACTTATAGAACTACAACATGAATTTCCTAATAAACACATTGAGATGGAATCTAAATAAAGCGAATTGGTCACTTTTTGCGGAAACTATGGTATAACTCAAAAAAATTTTAAAACTTATAACGAATTTTGCATTTCACTAAAAACTCAAATATAGACAATTATATTAACTTGCAGAAAATGACAGCAATAACAAAAATATTTATAAAGAGTCGCAAAAGAGAATCACTTAAATAAGAACACTCCAATAAAATAAATTTGTGCGCAAGTAAGAAAACTTAAAAACACCTACACCGAACCTGTCAGCAGAGTATCTCTAGGAGAATGGACAACACATTTTATTAACAAAGGAACACCACCTTGAGCAGAAGAGGATATTAATTCTACCCTACTTTCAAATAAAATTAATGAAGCTCTCATTTCCAAATAATATCCTATTTTAGTATCCTTATCATCCGATTTTATTTTCAAAATATCTAATACTTAGAATTTTTATATACAAACGCAATGCAGATTTTCTTTTGATTTAATGTTGTTTAAAAATAATTTAATGCCCTCCTCCTATAGAAGGGGATTATTTTCGGCGTTTGAAATGATGTATTACTATTCGGTGTCAGTGGCACAGACCGTTGGCTATCGGTCATATTCACTTATGGCTGTTTATATGCTAGAGCCAACGTGGGTTCGTGCCTCGTATCTAACAGTGAAATTTTAATTTAAAAATTTCAGTGTTAGATACTTGCCTCGAATAGGTAAACCGCATTGAATATTAATTTAATTAATGTCTAATGCGGAGCCTAGATTTTCAATCCCCCTGTGTCACTGTGTCGATGGTGGTGGTGAGGTTTTCCGGGTTTTCCTACACCTATAGCCAAGTGGCGCCACCAATCCTTAGTAAGTCGCCCCGGAGCGCCATGGCAAATAATAATAATAGCCGTCCCTTCCCCACACAAGCCATTAGCTTCTGGGGTTCACTCGTAAGGGGGTGAAATGTAGGGCGAGTATTATTATTATTATTATTCCTTATTTCCAAACAAGGTTAGGTTAGTAGCCTTAACTTTAGAAGGTTTCAGAACTTTTCAGATGGTTTCTTTACTGAAAGTCAAATAAATTATACACAAGGTTTAAAAAATAATAATTCAATTTATTGAAGTAATATATTCGTATTGTATTTATCACAAAAATTTGTTTGGTAAGTAGATTAAAAAAAAGTTTCGATTGTATACATCATCAGGAACATTATTTTTGTTGAATACGAGCAGCAACACCAACACATATTTTTCGCCCTCGGCAAAAATATTCGTAACTCATAACTCGACTTTCATTTAAATTGCACTGGGGATGTATTTTACTCATAGTAGCTGTAAAATTTTGAGCTTCTATATTTTGGTCAAATTTTGAATTACACCATTTACAAAAAAATATCACTTTATAGCTTATACAACAAGCAGGTTCACATTTGCATTTCATATCTACAAAAAATAAAAAGAAACAATAATGCATTTTTCAACACTAGAATTAGACAAAAAATCTGATGTGGCCAGCACATGACCTCTCGCCATTTTTGAATCAAAAATTTACAGGTTGACACAAAAAAGTATGAAAAAAA
Source organism: Neocrepidodera transversa (assembly GCA_963243735.1). Classification (NCBI taxonomy): domain Eukaryota; kingdom Metazoa; phylum Arthropoda; class Insecta; order Coleoptera; family Chrysomelidae; genus Neocrepidodera; species Neocrepidodera transversa. The sequence continues at coordinate 49,711 of CAUJLB010000045.1, forward strand.
ATTATTTTTTTGTAAATCTGGCAACAATGGCAAAAGTTTAGAAAATTTTAATGAGATGAAAATAAACTATAGGGTATACAAAATATATGTGTAAAACTTTATTGCCGTTTTGTATAATAATGGCGTCATCACCCATAGCAACTGCCACTTCCGGTTGTGCGATTGGCACCAAAATCTAATCAGATCTAATCTAGGGTATTAGAATCCTGTATGCAAAATTTCAAATTTTTTTATTCAGTAGTTTTTGAGTTATCGTTACTACAACATCCATCCAAACACACACACACACACACACTAACACACTAACACACACACACACACACACACTAACACACACACACAGACATCATCGCGAAAATATTAAAATCGTATTCTAGGGACCCCAAAACGTGTTTATCAATTGAAAACTCACTACCCAATTTTTAGCATGATTCCTATACCTCTCTTATCTGAAGGGCGAGAGGTAAAAAAGTAAAAATTGTGCTACTAGTGCACAAATAAATTAAACTCTGATGATTAGTAACATTTAAGATTATTAATATACAGTAATAAATTGGTTTTGGTATTGTACTAAACTAACCTGAAACCTATTAGATCCTACTGGAGGAGCAGCATACGGAATTTCCTGAAAAGCCCAATAAGAGCTTCCCTTTTCACTTTGACGAATAGTACCTTGAATTTTCCCTTTTGCTAATTGGACTATTGTACCGTCATTCTGAGCATTCGATAAAATAATAAAAAAATTTAAAATAACTATAATCTTTACTGGTGTCATCTTGACTAGAAAAATATTGTTGATAATTAGTTTAAATACCCAAATGTTCAAGTACTCACTTTATATTTTTTAGTCAGAAAATTGTACTTCATACTTATTATGAAACGTTATCTACCACTTAACTTTTTATAATCATTTATTTTATTTTAAACTAAAGGACAGATATAAATTATAACGGCAAGATATCTAGATATTATAATGTTTACTTATGAGTTAAGCGTGGATAATAACCAACATAGCCACATACAGTTACCCATGTATGATTAAAATGCCATATTTTCATTGTTCGGTAATTTATAAGGACCTCGGCTTAGCCTCGGTTATTTTTGGTGGTCAGAACTCTTCGCAGGCTATTTCCATCCCCGTGACGTTTACGGCTCTATCCGTAAACTTCGTCCTCGGCCATTTAATTTATTCCTATAACATTCGCGCAAGTGCAAGCATTAAGTTGATAATGTTTTATAGCAATCGAGTGACCGGAACGGCAGTCCATAAAATACGAACAAATTTGGCAGCAGGTAATCACGAAGAAAAAGGAATTTGAGCTCTTTTAGTTATAGCAGCTAAAACAACTAAAGAATTAATTAATTTTATAATGAAATCTTCTTTTATTATATCTAAATAAAAAATAAAATTTCAGCTACCATAATTAAGCATTCAAGCAATAGATATTAATAAAGCTACATCACCAATACGATTTGATAAAGCAGTTAATATGCCAGCATTAAATCTTTTAATATTTTGATAATAAATGACTAAACAATAAGAAACTAATCCTAACCCATCTCATCCAAGCAAAATTCTAACTAAATTAGGACTAATAATTATTAGTATTATAGATAAAACAAATAAAATTACTAGATAAATGAACCGATCTTTGAATAAATCTTGCCCCATATAACTTTCACTATAATAGACTACTATAGAAGAAATAAATAATACAAACCTTATAAATATTAAAGATATTCAATCAAATAATATAATATACACAAAATTTATTGAATTTAATCTTACAATAATAAATTCTACAACATATGAGAGATCAAAAATTAAAGTATAAAAAGATCTAATTAAAAAAAAAAACCTTAAAATTAAAAATAAACTTCTGTAAATATAACATATAACTTAAAATAAATTCTTATATCTTTGATACCACAAATCAATATTTTAATTAAACTATTTAAGTACTGTAAAAATAACGCTATTTTTAAAAATAATAAATTTAATGGCAATCAATGTAATAATAATAATAAATACTCTCGACTTTGACAATTAATAAAAAAATATAATCCCATATAAAACTTACCATGCTGAGAATAAGAATAAAGAAACAAAGAATAAACTGCCCTGAGAAAAGACATTAATGATAAAAAAATTATATTAATCCATCTAAATCTTACTAAAGAATTAATTAATATAATTTCACTAAATAAATTTAATGAGGGCGGGGCTGCTATATTTGAAGATAAAAGTAAGAATCACCATAAGCTAAGGCTGGGAAGTAAAGATAAAAGACCTTTATTAATATACAATCTACGAGTTAAAATACGCTCATATATTAAATTTGAAAGACAAAAAAGCCCTGAAGAACATAAACCATGAGCTAATATTATCATCAAGGCCCCTCAAACCCCACTATAATTTAATGTTAAAATCCCTCTTAACACTATCCTCATATGAGAAACTGAAGAATAGGCAATAAGGGATTTTATATCCCTTTGACGAATACAAATTAAAGCAATAATAAACCCCCCAATTAAAGAAAATGTAACAAAAAAAATATTTAATGAATTAATAAATACTTTAAATAAAACTATTAAACGAATTAGCCCATACCCCCCAAGTTTTAATATAATTCCTGCTAAAATTATAGAACCAGAAACGGGGGCTTCAACATGAGCCTTAGGAAGTCATAAATGTATAAAAAACATAGGAATTTTAACAAAAAAAACTAAATTTATACAAAAATATATAAAAATATGATCTAAATCATTAAGTAATATAAAAAATATAGACCCTCTATTTATATATACATAAAAAATTAAAATTATTATAGGTAAAGATAATAATAAAGTATAAAATAATAAATAGATTCCAGCCTCTAAACGCTCAGGCTGATAGCCTCAGCCAATAATTAAAATTAAAGTTGGAATTAACCTAATTTCAAAAAATAAATAAAAAATAAATAAATTTAATGAAGAAAAAGTTATAAATAATCTAAAAATTAAAATAACCATAACTAATAAAAATAAATTTTTATAATCATCAATCTTATTTAACTTTCTTCTTGCAAGGACCATTAATCTCCCAATTCAATAAGTTAATAAAATAAGCGAAAAAGACAATAAATCACACCCTAATATATAACTAATTTCACTAAATAAATTTATATAAAAATAATTAAAAAAAAAAAGAAAAGAAAAAAAAAATATTAATCATTGAAATAATCAAAAATTACCTAAAAAACATACCGGAATCAATATTAATAAACTAAATAAAAATTTTATCATAAAGATGAAAAAGTTATAATATAATCATTACCGTACAATCGAACTATTAAAATTAAAATAGAAAGTCCTAATGCCCTCTCACAAACTCTTATTGTCAAAAAAATTATTATAAAAAAATATTCATAATTAAGAATTCTTAAATAAATAAATATACTTAAATATAAAATAATCACAATAAACTCAAGAGATAATAATATTAATAATAAATGCTTTCGATTAAAAAGAAATCTTATAACCCCACAAATTAATATAAAACATAAACTATATATTAACATTTAAATTTTAAGTTTTAATAATTTAATAAAAATATTGATCTTGTAAATCAAAAATAAGAGATTCTTTTAAAACTTCAGATATAAATAATCTTACTTATCATTAATCTCCAAAATTAATATTTTAATTAAACTAATATCTGAAATAATTTTAATTTTACCAATAATAACTTACGCTATGATAATTTTGATAGTAAAACACCCCCTATCTTGTGGATTAATTCTATTAATTCAAACAATTTTTACGAGAATAATTACAGGAATATTGCACTACAATTTTTGATATTCCTATATTTTTTTTTTAATTATAGTTGGCGGAATATTAATTCTTTTTCTTTATATAACAAGAATTGCTTCAAATGAAAAATTTAAATTTAATATTAAATTACTACTTATAAATATAGCCCTAATTATTATTATTACTTTATTTTTATTTATAGATCAATTTTATTTTTCAATATTAAATCAAATTTTTGATATAAAAATTATAGTAATAAATAGTAATATATCCATAAAAAAATATTTTTATTTTCCTCATAACTTAATCATATTTAGAATAATTATCTACTTATTTTTAACTTTAATTGCTATCGTAAAGCTTACAAAATTTTCTTATGGATCATTACGACAAAAATTTTAATGAAAATACCTATTCGTAAAACATCCCCATTACTAAAAATTTTTGACCATACTTTAATTAGGCTGCCTTCACCGAGAAATATTTCTTATCTATGAAATTTTGGATCATTGCTTGGATTTTGCTTAATAATTCAAATTTTAACTGGATTATTTTTAGCCATACACTATTGCTCAAATATTGAACTAGCATTTAATAGAATTATTCATATTTGTCGAGATGTAAACTATGGGTGATTACTGCGAACTCTCCATGCAAATGGAGCTTCTTTTTTTTTTATTTGCTTATATATCCATATTGGACGAGGGCTATATTATAGATCTTACACTATAATTGAAACTTGATTAATTGGAGTAACAATTTTTTTTATGGTAATAGCTACTGCTTTTTTAGGATATGTTCTACCTTGAGGACAAATATCATTTTGAGGGGCAACAGTAATCACTAACCTTATATCTGCTATCCCCTATCTCGGAAATATATTAGTACAATGAATTTGAGGGGGATTTGCAGTTGATAATGCAACATTAACCCGATTTTTCACTTTTCATTTCATCTTACCATTTATTATTTTAGCATTAATAATAATTCACTTATTATTTCTTCATCAAACTGGATCTTCTAACCCTATTGGAGTAAAAAGAGACATTGATAAAATCCCATTTCACCCTTATTATACATTTAAAGATATTTTAGGAGGACTTATCTTAATATTAATGTTATTATTATTAACCCTTAAAAATCCTTACTTACTTGGTGACCCAGATAATTTTATCCCAGCAAATCCCCTAGTAACCCCTATTCATATCCAGCCTGAATGATATTTTCTATTTGCATATGCTATTTTACGTTCAATTCCTAACAAATTAGGGGGAGTAATTTCATTAGTTTTATCAATTGCCATTTTATACATTATTCCATTTTTTAATAAAAAAAAATATTTAAGAACTCAATTCTATCCTATTAATAAAATCTTATTTTGAATAATATTTTCTACTATTATTCTATTAACATGAATTGGAGCTCGCCCAGTTGAAGCCCCTTATATTATTACAGGACAATTAATAACAATTATTTATTTTTTATATTATCTAATAAACCCTCTAATAGCAAAAATATGAGATTATATTATCTATAAATAGTTAATGAACTTGAATAAGTATATATTTTGAAAATATAATAAAGAAATAGAAATTTTCTATTAACTTATACTAAAATTAATTAACTAAATGAATAGAATAAAAATAAAAATTTTTATTCTATAAAAAAATAATATATAATTTAATGCCACAGGTAAATAACTTTTTCAAGCTAAATATATTAATTTATCATAACGATACCGAGGAAGAGTCCCTCGAACTCATAGCCAAAAAAAAGATATAAAAACTAACTTAAAGAAGAAAAAAATTCTATAAAAATTAGAACCTAAAAATAATATTACACAAATTATCCTTAAAAATAAAATATTTCTATACTCAGCTAAAAAAATTATAACAAAACCCCCTCTCCTATATTCAACATTAAACCCTGAAACTAATTCTGATTCTCCTTCAGCAAAATCAAATGGAGTTCGGTTAGTTTCAGCTAATCTTGATACTAACCATATTAAACATAAAGGAAATATTAAATAGATCAATCAAACATATTCCTGATATTTCATAAAATCTAACATATTAAAACTTAAAATTAAAAATAAATAAGAAAATAAAATTAAGCTTAAACTAACCTCATAAGAAATAGTTTGTGCTACTGATCGTAAACTACCTAATAAAGAATAATTAGAATTAGAAGATCACCCAGCTAATATAATAGTATAAACCCCTAATCTAGACACTCTTAAAAAATAAATTAAAGAAAAAGAAAAAGAAATATTTACCCTTATATAAGGTATACATAACCATAAAAATAAAGCTAAAAACAAATTTATTAGTGGACATATATAATATAAATTAAAATTAGATATTAAAGGATAAATCTGCTCTTTAGCTAATAATTTAACGGCATCTCTAAAAGGCTGAATTAACCCTATAAAACCTACTTTATTAGGACCTTTTCGAATCTGAATATACCCTAAAACCTTACGTTCTAATAAAGTTAAAAATGCAACCCTGATTAAAACACAAATTAATAAAATAAAAGATGAGAAAAAAATTAATCAAAAATCAATAAATAACAAGTATTATCTGTAATATAAACTACATATAAGGATTCTAAATCCATTGCACTAATCTGCCAAAATAATAATTTTATTCTAAAAATAATAAATGTTATCTATATTTGATCCTTTCGTACTAAAATATATCAATTATTTAAAGATAGAAACCAACCTGGCTTACACCGGTTTAAACTCAGATCATGTAAAATTTTAAAGGTCGAACAGACCTAATAATTTAGCTTCTACACCAAACATAAATTTTAATCCAACATCGAGGTCGCAAGCTTTATTATCGATTTGAACTCTCTAATAAAATTACGCTGTTATCCCTAAGGTAATTTTTTCTTATAATCTATAAAATAGGATCATCTAACTTATAAATAAATATTAAAATAAAAAAAAAGTTATTTTAATTTTTTAATCACCCCAATTAAATAATTTTTTCTAATAAAAAATTTTAATTCTTAATTAATTATAATATAAATTATTAAACTCTATAGGGTCTTCTCGTCTTTTAAATTTATTTAAGCTTTTTAACTTAAAAATAAAATTCTAATAAATTAAATTTAAGACAGTAATTTTTTCATCCAACCCTTCATTCCAGCTTCTAATTAAGAAACTAATGATTATGCTACCTTAGCACGGTCAATATACCGCGGCCATTTAATAATTCATTGGGCAGGCGAGACTTTAAATTTTTAACAAAAAGACATGTTTTTAATAAACAGGTGAAAAATAATTTGCCGAATTCCTTAAATATACCTAAATAACCAACATATTTATTTATAATACTATACTAATTTCATCATTATTACTAATTATTTAAAATTCAAAATTATATTTTAATAAAATATTTATAAAAAATAAAAATTATATTTATATAAAATAAATTATAACAAACTTAAATTATGGACATTATTAATCCTAAAATATTTATAAATAAAAATTTTTTAATAAAAATTTATATTTAAGATCATCCCTAAATATATTAATTATTATTAATATAAAATTAACTAGTTAATATTATATTTATAGTAAAAAAATTTAATTTTTTTCTTAAAAAACTAGATATATTTAAAAACGAATAACATTTCATTACTAAATAAATATTTAATATATTTATTCTACAATATAAATTCTATTTATTTAGATCTTTTAAATTCGAGAATATTAAATTTTTAAATAAATATTAATAAACCCTGATACACAAGGTACAAAAAATAAATTTTTCTATTAATTAATTAATATATTCTTTTTCAATACTTTACACTATCATTATAAAAATTTTTTCAATAAATATTAATAAAATATTAATTTACTTCTTTTAAAACATACAAAATTATTATATAAAATAAAATTTTAATTTCAAATTAAATTGATTGAAACAATTAACTTTTTAATGTAACTAAAATGCTTTAAAGCTTTAATTTGTATCTAGATACACTTTCCAGTAAATCTACTTTGTTACGACTTATTTCATATTAAATGAAAGCGACGGGCAATATGTACATATTTTAGAGCTAAAATCATACTATTAAATTAAATAATATTACTTTCAAATCCATATTTATAACACTATAATAATATTAAACCTTAAATAAATTTAATGTAACCCATTTCTTCTTTTTTATAAACTACACCTTGATCTGATTTAATTTTTTATTAAAAAAATTAAATATTTAAATTCTTAAAAAATATTTTAATTACGACGATATATAAGCAAATAAAAAAAGTAAATTAAATCGTGGACTATCATTTATAGAACAGGTTCCTCTGAAAAGACTAAAATACCGCCAAATTTTTTAATTTTCAAGAACATAACTAATACTAATTTAATTTTATTAATTACATTATTAATAATAGGGTATCTAATCCTAGTCTATAAAAAAAATTTTTTTACATCATTATCTAAAATAAATTTACATAAAAATTTAAGATTTCACCCAATAAATTTTATTTAAAAATTTTTAAAAATAAATTTATTAAAATTAAACATATTAATTTATATAATTTGTATAACCGCAACTGCTGGCACAAATTTTGTTTATATTTTATATTATTTCTATTTCTTAATTTCTTAAATATATAATACTAATTATTGCTAATAACTCTTTAAAAAAATTTTACATTTAATTAAAAATAATACCTAATTTTCCAAGCTAAAAAAAACTTTTTAACATTTCAAAAAAATATAAACATAATTATATGGAGGGGCCTTACGATTTAAAACTATTCTAAATAAATTAATATCTATCGGCCCCAAAATAACCTATTAATAAATTTTTAACAAATAGTTTTAAATTAAAATAATACACAAATAAAAATTAATAAAATAAATCTGATAAATTAATTAAAAATCTCCATAAATAAAATTTATTAGAAAATTCCCCAAAATTTTCTAATAAAATCTAAATTTATGAAAAATAACAAAATTCCATATAAAATAAAATAAATTTGATAAATTAATTAAAAACCCCCATAAATAAAATTTATTAGAAAATTCCCCAAAATTTTCTAATAAAATCTAAATTTATGAAAAATAACAAAATTCCATATAAATAAAATAAATTTGATAAATTAATTAAAAATCCCCATAAATAAAATTTATTAAAAAATTCCCCAAAATTTTCTAATAAAATCTAAATTTATGAAAAATAACAAAATTCCATATAAATAAAATAAATTTGATAAATTAATTAAAAATCCCCATAAATAAAATTTATTAGAAAATTCCCCAAAATTTTCTAATAAAATCTAAATTTATGAAAAATAACAAAATTCCATATAAAATAAAATAAATTTGATAAATTAATTAAAAATCCCCATAAATAAAATTTATTAGAAAATTCCCCAAAATTTTCTAATAAAATCTAAATTTATGAAAAATAACAAAATTCCATATAAATAAAATAAATTTGATAAATTAATTAAAAATCCCCATAAATAAAATTTATTAGAAAATTCCCCAAAATTTTCTAATAAAATCTAAATTTATGAAAAATAACAAAATTCCATATAAAATAAAATAAATTTGATAAATTAATTAAAAATCCCCATAAATAAAATTTATTAGAAAATTCCCCAAAATTTTCTAATAAAATCTAAATTTATGAAAAATAACAAAATTCCATATAAAATAAAATAAATTTGATAAATTAATTAAAAATCCCCATAAATAAAATTTATTAGAAAATTCCCCAAAATTTTCTAATAAAATCTAAATTTATGAAAAATAACAAAATTCCATATAAATAAAATAAATTTGATAAATTAATTAAAAATCCCCATAAATAAAATTTATTAAAAAATTCCCCAAAATTTTCTAATAAAATCTAAATTTATGAAAAATAACAAAATTCCATATAAATAAAATAAATTTGATAAATTAATTAAAAATCCCCATAAATAAAATTTATTAGAAAATTCCCCAAAATTTTCTAATAAAATCTAAATTTATGAAAAATAACAAAATTCCATATAAATAAAATAAATTTGATAAATTAATTAAAAATCCCCATAAATAAAATTTATTAAAAAATTCCCCAAAATTTTCTAATAAAATCTAAATTTATGAAAAATAACAAAATTCCATATAAATAAAATAAATTTGATAAATTAATTAAAAATCCCCATAAATAAAATTTATTAGAAAATTCCCCAAAATTTTCTAATAAAATCTAAATTTATGAAAAATAACAAAATTCCATATAAATAAAATAAATTTGATAAATTAATTAAAAATCCCCATAAATAAAATTTATTAGAAAATTAATTAAAAATTAAAGTAATAAGGCTAAATCAAACACAAAATTTATAAAATTTTAAAACTATTAACTGATTAATTTTTTATTCTAAATTAACCAACATATTTTTTTAATTAAAAAAAAATCAAAATAATGTGAAATGACCAACTAAAACAAAATTAATGGCTATTTTCTAATGAATTTATAAAATTTTTACAAAATTTTACCAAATTATTGCAAAAAATTTATTAACTGACCATAATCCCGTCTAATTAAAGAAAAAAAAAATGGGGGCAAAAATGGCTACTAAATCTAATTATTCTTTATTTTTATTCTTTTAAAAAATAAGAAATCAAAAAAATCAAAAAAAAATCACGATTTTTTTGCCCTTTTTCAATAATCTATACTTTTTATATTTGATACTTTTAAAAAAATATAAACATGATTATAGACATATGAATTAAACCATACTTTAATTTTTAATTAATTTTATATTATTTTATATTAAAATCTCTCATATGTTAATTAAAGGAGTTTTTTTTTTTTTTCATTATTATTTATATATATATAAAAGTTATATTTATCAATATAAAATAATATTTATATATTTATATGTATTAATATATATATATATATAAATATATTAATTTTAAATAATTTAAATATCTATTATTTATATATATTATATTAATAATAAATTTATAAATTAATGTTAAATTATAATAGAATTATTATAAATTAATAATTAATAATTTATATAATAATTTTAACCTACATTTTTAATTAAATTATAAAATATTTCTTTTTCTTTTTCTTTAAAGTGAATATTTTACTACCAGTCTCTAGAATTATTATTATATTATTCTAATGATTTATAAATAGACTCTAATCTAATATATTATATTAATTAATTTAATATTTAAATATTAATCTTTTTATAAATTATATGTTAATTAAGTTAATTTTTATTGGCCTAATAAAAAAAAAAGAACTTTTTCAACTAAGCATTTCTCCCGAATAAGCCCATTTCATTCAAAGTACAAAAAATTAGCCCTGATTTTGGCAAAAAAAGGACCAAAAAAAAATCGAAAAAATCACGATTTTTTCGACTTTTTTTCAAAAATTTTCAAAAATTTTAACATATGGCAATTACACTAATATAAAAAAATTTTTACGTTTATATTTTTTTTAAAGTATAAAAAGTTTTTTATAAGGTGCCTGAAAAAGGATAATTTTGATAGAATTAATCATGTGGTATCTCACCCTTATAATTTACAAAATTACCTATTACATTTAATAGAATTAAACTATTACTATCAATATCAAAAATTAAAGTACCTCTTATACTAAAATGTAACAAAAAGATAAGCTAATAAAGCTACTGGGCTCATACCTCATTTATAAAGGTTCTAATCCTTTTCTTTTTAATCTATAAATTATACAAAATTATATTTTTAAATATATTAATCATAGGAACTTTAATTTCCATCTCATCATTCTCCTGATTCAGAATATGAATTGGACTAGAAATTAATTTATTAAGGGTAATCCCACTATTTAAATCTCATAAAAATACTACAGCTACAGAAGCTACCTTAAAATATTTTATTACTCAATCATTAGCCTCAGCTATCATCTTATTCTCTATCATTTTATCGATAAATATAAACGAATTTATTAATCAAAATTATAACTATTGAATTATAATAATTATAAATTCGGCACTTTTAACTAAAATAGGAACGGCCCCATTCCATTCCTGATTTCCTGAAGTAGCCGAAGGATTAAACTGAACAAATAACTTTATTTTATTAACCTGACAAAAATTAGCCCCAATAATTTTAGTCATATATAATTTAAATATAACATTATTTTTTAGTTCTATTATTATAATTTCAGCTATTGTTAGAGGAATCTGAGGAATTAATCAAATTAGATTACGTAAAATCCTTGCCTATTCATCTATTAATCACATTGCATGAATACTCGCAAGAATAATAAATATTAAAATAATTTGATTTATATACTTTATTATTTACAGAATTATCTCTTTAAATATTATCATAATTTTTTATATTTTTAATATTTTTTATATAATACAACTATTTAATTCACTAAATAATAGAAAACTAGTAAAAATTATTTTTATCTTAAACTTCCTCTCGTTAGGGGGATTACCCCCATTCCTAGGGTTTATGCCAAAATGATTAACAATTAATTTTCTAACCTATAATAATTTTTATTTTCTTAGAACAATTTTAATTATATTTACTTTACTAACCCTATTTTTTTATATCCGAATCTCTATATCAACTCTTTCAATTTACATAAATGAAACAATTATTAAAAATTCCCACATCTATAACACAATTATTTTAATTTTTAATAGAATGTCCCTTATAATAATTATTCTTTGTACAAATATGTTTAATATTTTCTAAAAATTTTAAGGATTTAAGTTAAAAAAACTTTTAACCTTCAAAGTTAATAATAGATTAAACATATCTAAGCCTTAAAATTCTTATTTTCCTTTAAATTTGCAATTTAATATCATTATTGACTATAAGGCTTGGTAAAAGAATTATCTATTCGTAAATAAATTTACAATTTATTGCTTATTCTCAGCCATTTTACCGAACAAATGGCTATTTTCTACAAATCATAAAGATATCGGAACATTATACTTTATTTTTGGTATATGATCCGGGATAATCGGAACCTCCCTAAGAATGCTAATTCGAACTGAATTAGGAAACCCTGGATCTTTAATTGGGAATGACCAAATTTATAACGTTATTGTCACTGCTCACGCTTTTATTATAATTTTTTTTATGGTAATACCTATTATAATTGGAGGATTTGGAAATTGATTAGTACCTTTAATAATTGGAGCTCCTGATATAGCTTTTCCCCGAATAAATAACATAAGATTCTGACTCTTACCCCCATCTCTATTTTTACTCCTAATAAGAAGAATAGTAGAAAGAGGGGCTGGAACAGGATGAACAGTTTATCCCCCCCTGTCATCCAATCTTGCCCATAGAGGATCCTCTGTTGATTTAGCAATCTTTAGACTACATTTAGCAGGTATTTCATCAATTTTAGGAGCAGTAAATTTTATCACTACCGTAATTAATATGCGACCTAGAAGAATAACTCTAGACCGCATGCCTCTTTTTGTATGAGCTGTTGTAATTACAGCAATCCTTCTACTTTTATCTTTACCAGTATTAGCAGGAGCTATCACTATATTACTAACTGACCGTAATTTAAATACTTCCTTTTTCGACCCCTCTGGGGGAGGCGACCCTATCCTCTACCAACATTTATTTTGATTTTTTGGACACCCTGAAGTTTATATTTTAATCTTACCTGGCTTTGGGATAATTTCTCATATCGTTAGGCAAGAAAGAAGAAAAAAAGAAACTTTTGGAACTTTAGGAATAATTTACGCTATAATAGCAATTGGACTATTAGGATTTATTGTATGAGCTCACCATATATTTACAGTGGGAATAGATGTAGATACTCGAGCTTATTTTACCTCAGCCACAATAATCATTGCAATTCCTACCGGAATTAAAATTTTTAGATGATTAGCCACATTGCATGGTACAGTTATTAATTTTAATCCTACAACTTTATGAACTTTAGGTTTTATTTTTTTATTTACAATTGGAGGATTAACTGGAGTTGTATTAGCCAACTCATCTATTGATATTGTTCTTCATGATTCTTACTATGTAGTTGCACATTTTCACTATGTACTTTCAATAGGAGCAGTATTTGCTATTATAGCAGGAATTGTACAATGATACCCATTATTTACAGGTCTAACCCTAAATAATTTTTATCTAAAAATTCAATTTTTTATTATATTTATTGGAGTAAATTTAACATTTTTTCCTCAACATTTCCTAGGACTAATAGGGATGCCTCGACGATACTCAGACTATCCTGATATTTTTATATTATGAAATATTGTTTCTTCTATTGGATCCTTAATTTCTATTATTGGAATATTAATAATACTATACATTTTTTGAGAGAGTTTATCATCCAAACGAAAAAGCCTAAGATCCTTAAATATAACATCATCAATTGAGTGACTTCAATTTCACCCACCAGCTGAACATAGATATTCTGAGTTGCCCTTTCTATCTGCTAAATTCTAATATGGCAGATTAGTGCAATGGATTTAAATTCCAAATATAAAGCTTACCCTTTTTTTAGAAATGTCTACCTGAAAAAACTTAACCTTACAAGATAGAGCTTCCCCATTAATAGAGCAATTAATATATTTTCATGACCATACTCTAATAATTTTAACAATTATTACAGTATTAGTAGGTCAATTAATAACAACCTTATTATTTAATAAATACTCCCATCGTTTATTATTAGAAGGGCAAACAATTGAAATTATTTGAACTATTCTACCAACAATTATTTTGATTTTTATTGCAATCCCATCTTTACGATTAATCTATATTTTAGATGAAATTAATAATCCCATAATTACAGTTAAAGTAATTGGACATCAATGATATTGATCATATGAATATTCAGACTTTAAAAATATTGAATTTGATTCATATATAATCCCCACTAACGAAATACAATCTTACAATTTTCGACTTCTTGATGTTGATAATCGAATCAGTGTCCCATTTGAAACTAATATTCGAATACTAATTACAGCAGCAGATGTTATTCACTCTTGGACTATCCCATCCCTAGGGATTAAAATTGATGCAACTCCTGGACGACTAAATCAAACAAGCTTTACATTAATTCGAACTGGATTATTTTTTGGACAATGCTCAGAAATTTGTGGAGCCAACCATAGATTTATACCAATCGTATTAGAAAGAATTTCTCCTTACTATTTTTCTAAATGAATCATTAAAATAAATGAATTATCATTAGATGGCTGAAAGTAAGCAATGAAATTTTAAATCATAAAATAATATATTAACAACTATTTCTAATGAACTAAAAATAAAAATTTAGTTAAACCCCATAACATTAGCTTGTCAAGCTGAAATTATCCCAAAGATAATTTTTAATCCCTCAAATAATACCTTTAAGATGAATCACTTTACTGTTTTATTTTATTTTGATTTTTTTAACATTTAACATTTTAAATTATTTTAGGGTAGCTTACTCTAAAAATAATGTTTCAAAAAAAATTATTTTAAAAAATTATAATTGAAAATGATAATAAATTTATTTTCTTCTTTTGATCCCTCATCCTCGTTAAAATTATCTTTAAATTGAATAAGAACATTAATTGGACTATTAATTCTACCCCCTATGTTTTGATTAGTCCCAGCACGTAGCCATATATTATGAAATAAAATTATTATAATCTTGCACTTAGAATTTAAAGTACTAATAGGAGAAAAATCCAAAGGTAGAACTTTAATATTTATCTCCTTATTTGCAATCATTTTATTTAATAATTTTTTAGGTCTATTCCCATATATTTTTACAAGAACTAGCCATATAGTTATAACATTAAGATTGGCCTTGCCTTTATGGGTAAGATTTATAATCTATGGTTGATTAAATAATACAATTCATATGCTAGCCCACTTAGTGCCCCAAGGCACCCCTGCAATTTTAATACCCTTTATAGTATGTATTGAAACTATTAGAAATATAATTCGTCCAGGTACTTTAGCTATTCGATTATCTGCTAACATAATCGCCGGCCACTTATTAATTACCCTATTGGGTAATACAGGCCCTAACTTAACAATTATTATAATTAATATTTTAATCATAGTACAAATTCTTTTATTAGTACTTGAAACAGCCGTTTCAATAATTCAGGCATATGTATTTACTGTGCTAAGTACCCTATACTCTAGAGAAGTAATTTAATGTCAATACATAAAAATCACCCCTTTCACTTAGTTGATGTAAGACCTTGACCTATTTTAGGCTCTTTTGGAACAATAATTACTATACTAGGATTGATTAAATGATTTCATTTATTTAATAATAATCTATTAATACTAGGATTATTAATCATTATATTAATTATATACCAATGATGACGAGACATTGTTCGAGAAAGGACATTTCAAGGACTTCATACTATAAAAGTCTCTAAGGGAATACGTTGAGGAATAATTTTATTTATTACATCTGAAATTTTTTTCTTTATTTCTTTTTTTTGAGCATTCTTTCATAGTTCCCTGACTCCCTCAATTGAAATTGGACTATTATGACCCCCTAAAGGTATCCAGCCATTTAACCCAATTGAAATCCCCTTATTAAATACATTAATTCTACTAACATCAGGATTAACGGTAACTTGAGCTCATCATAGCCTAATAGAAAACAATTTTAAACAAGCTTTACATAGTTTAATATTAACAGTAACCTTAGGGGTCTATTTCTCAATTTTACAAGGATATGAATACTTAGAAGCTTCCTTTACTATCTCAGACTCTGTATATGGTTCATCTTTTTTTATAGCAACAGGATTCCATGGTTTACACGTATTAATTGGAAGCTCCTTCCTATTAATTTGTTTAATTCGACACTTTTTTAATCATTTTTCATCTAAACATCATTTTGGATTTGAGGCAGCAGCTTGATATTGGCATTTTGTAGATGTTGTTTGATTATTTTTATATATCTCTATCTATTGATGAGGAAGTTAATTTATATAATATAAAAATTATATTTGACTTCCAATCAAAAAATCTAGAAATCTAGTATAAATAATTAAATTAATATTTTCATTATCATTATTAATTATAATAATTTTAAGAATCTTAGTTATTATTATCAATTTAGTATCAAAAAAAACATCATATGACCGAGAAAAAAGAAGCCCATTTGAATGCGGATTTGACCCTAAAACATCCGCCCGCCTGCCTTTTTCTTTACATTTTTTTTTAATTGCTATTATTTTTTTAATTTTTGATGTAGAAATTACCCTCTTGTTTCCAGTCATTCTCACTATAAAAATTTCAAATATTATAAACTATACAATTTTAACATTATTATTTATTTTAATTTTACTTCTAGGGATTTACCATGAATGAAACCAAGGGGCCTTAGATTGAATAAACTAGGATAATAGTTAATTATAACATTTAATTTGCATTTAAAAAGTATTGGATAAATCAATTTATCTTAAATAAGAAGCAAAATATTGCGTTTAGTTTCGACCTAAAAGTATGGTTTAACCCTTATTTTTAATTGAAGCCAAAAAGAGGCATATTACTGTTAATGATAAAATTGAGAAACCTCCAATTAAAGAAATAATATAAAATTAAGCTTCTAACTTAATAAAAAGCGATTCAACATGTTTATATTTCAATTTATATAGTTTAATAAAACATTACATTTTCATTGTAAAATTAGATAAAATCTATCTTATAAATACTTAAAAGTTAAAAACTTCAATAATATCTTCAATATTATGCTCTAATTATAAGCTATTTAAGTATAAATTTAATAATAAAAAAATTAATCAAATTAATAATAATAATAAATATACTTTTAAATGATTAATTGATAAATATTGAAAAATTGTTAAGGTCTTAATCATATTTCTTAAATTTTGACCCCCATAATACTCAAATCAGCCCTGATCAAAGATTTTAATATAAAAATGACCAAATGTAATAGGGTAATAATTTACCCCTAAGGTAAACAAAATAGGCATATTTCATATATTTCTAAAAAAATAAGATAAAGATAAATAATTCAATTTGATAGAATTAAATGTAACTTTAAATATAGCTAACTCATACCCGACTAAAGCCCCAATTATTACAAAAATTAAAGTTATTATTTTTATATAAAAAGATAAATTAATATAAATAGGAGTTGAAAATACAATTCAAGAAAATGCCCTTCCTCTTATAATAACTATAAAAATTAATCCTCTTATTCCTTTTAATATAATTATCCTATCTTCTTTAATTATATTAAATGTAATAAAATTAAATTCACCAGACAGTAAATAATAAGATAAACGAAACCTGTAAGAAGCCGTCAAACCAATGGAAACATAAAAAATCACATAAATATATATATTCAAAACTCTCATAGATATTATCTCTACTACTAAATCCTTAGAATAAAACCCAGACATAAAGGGTAAGCCACATAAAGATCAATTACAAATGTTAAAATAAGAAGAAGTCAAAGGCAATTGCTTAATCAGCCCCCCCATTAAACGAATATCTTGACAATTATTTATTCTATGAATAATGTTTCCGGCACATATAAATAATAAAGCCTTAAATAAGGCATGAATTAATAGATGAAAAAAGGCTAAAAAATAATTACCTAGCGCTAAAATACTAATTATTAGACCTAATTGTCTAAGAGTAGATAAAGCAATAATTTTTTTTAAATCAAATTCAAAATTGGCCCTTAAACCAGACATAAATATTGTTAAAGAAGAAATAAATAATATAAAATATATCAATCTATCTCTAAAAGCAAAATTAAATCGAATTAATAAATAAACCCCTGCAGTAACTAAAGTAGAAGAATGAACTAGAGAAGAAACAGGGGTTGGTGCTGCTATTGCAGCAGGTAATCACGAAGAAAAAGGAATTTGAGCTCTTTTAGTTATAGCAGCTAAAACAACTAAAGAATTAATTAATTTTATAATGAAATCTTCTTTTATTATATCTAAATAAAAAATAAAATTTCAGCTACCATAATTAAGCATTCAAGCAATAGATATTAATAAAGCTACATCACCAATACGATTTGATAAAGCAGTTAATATGCCAGCATTAAATCTTTTAATATTTTGATAATAAATGACTAAACAATAAGAAACTAATCCTAACCCATCTCATCCAAGCAAAATTCTAACTAAATTAGGACTAATAATTATTAGTATTATAGATAAAACAAATAAAATTACTAGATAAATGAACCGATCTTTGAATAAATCTTGCCCCATATAACTTTCACTATAATAGACTACTATAGAAGAAATAAATAATACAAACCTTATAAATATTAAAGATATTCAATCAAATAATATAATATACACAAAATTTATTGAATTTAATCTTACAATAATAAATTCTACAACATATGAGAGATCAAAAATTAAAGTATAAAAAGATCTAATTAAAAAAAAAAACCTTAAAATTAAAAATAAACTTCTGTAAATATAACATATAACTTAAAATAAATTCTTATATCTTTGATACCACAAATCAATATTTTAATTAAACTATTTAAGTACTGTAAAAATAACTCTATTTTTAAAAATAATAAATTTAATGGCAATCAATGTAATAATAATAATAAATACTCTCGACTTTGACAATTAATAAAAAAATATAATCCCATATAAAACTTACCATGCTGAGAATAAGAATAAAGAAACAAAGAATAAACTGCCCTGAGAAAAGACATTAATGATAAAAAAATTATATTAATCCATCTAAATCTTACTAAAGAATTAATTAATATAATTTCACTAAATAAATTTAATGAGGGCGGGGCTGCTATATTTGAAGATAAAAGTAAGAATCACCATAAGCTAAGGCTGGGAAGTAAAGATAAAAGACCTTTATTAATATACAATCTACGAGTTAAAATACGCTCATATATTAAATTTGAAAGACAAAAAAGCCCTGAAGAACATAAACCATGAGCTAATATTATCATCAAGGCCCCTCAAACCCCACTATAATTTAATGTTAAAATCCCTCTTAACACTATCCTCATATGAGAAACTGAAGAATAGGCAATAAGGGATTTTATATCCCTTTGACGAATACAAATTAAAGCAATAATAAACCCCCCAATTAAAGAAAATGTAACAAAAAAAATATTTAATGAATTAATAAATACTTTAAATAAAACTATTAAACGAATTAGCCCATACCCCCCAAGTTTTAATATAATTCCTGCTAAAATTATAGAACCAGAAACGGGGGCTTCAACATGAGCCTTAGGAAGTCATAAATGTATAAAAAACATAGGAATTTTAACAAAAAAAACTAAATTTATACAAAAATATATAAAAATATGATCTAAATCATTAAGTAATATAAAAAATATAGACCCTCTATTTATATATACATAAAAAATTAAAATTATTATAGGTAAAGATAATAATAAAGTATAAAATAATAAATAGATTCCAGCCTCTAAACGCTCAGGCTGATAGCCTCAGCCAATAATTAAAATTAAAGTTGGAATTAACCTAATTTCAAAAAATAAATAAAAAATAAATAAATTTAATGAAGAAAAAGTTATAAATAATCTAAAAATTAAAATAACCATAACTAATAAAAATAAATTTTTATAATCATCAATCTTATTTAACTTTCTTCTTGCAAGGACCATTAATCTCCCAATTCAATAAGTTAATAAAATAAGCGAAAAAGACAATAAATCACACCCTAATATATAACTAATTTCACTAAATAAATTTATATAAAAATAATTAAAAAAAAAAAGAAAAGAAAAAAAAAATATTAATCATTGAAATAATCAAAAATTACCTAAAAAACATACCGGAATCAATATTAATAAACTAAATAAAAATTTTATCATAAAGATGAAAAAGTTATAATATAATCATTACCGTACAATCGAACTATTAAAATTAAAATAGAAAGTCCTAATGCCCTCTCACAAACTCTTATTGTCAAAAAAATTATTATAAAAAAATATTCATAATTAAGAATTCTTAAATAAATAAATATACTTAAATATAAAATAATCACAATAAACTCAAGAGATAATAATATTAATAATAAATGCTTTCGATTAAAAAGAAATCTTATAACCCCACAAATTAATATAAAACATAAACTATATATTAACATTTAAATTTTAAGTTTTAATAATTTAATAAAAATATTGATCTTGTAAATCAAAAATAAGAGATTCTTTTAAAACTTCAGATATAAATAATCTTACTTATCATTAATCTCCAAAATTAATATTTTAATTAAACTAATATCTGAAATAATTTTAATTTTACCAATAATAACTTACGCTATGATAATTTTGATAGTAAAACACCCCCTATCTTGTGGATTAATTCTATTAATTCAAACAATTTTTACGAGAATAATTACAGGAATATTGCACTACAATTTTTGATATTCCTATATTTTTTTTTTAATTATAGTTGGCGGAATATTAATTCTTTTTCTTTATATAACAAGAATTGCTTCAAATGAAAAATTTAAATTTAATATTAAATTACTACTTATAAATATAGCCCTAATTATTATTATTACTTTATTTTTATTTATAGATCAATTTTATTTTTCAATATTAAATCAAATTTTTGATATAAAAATTATAGTAATAAATAGTAATATATCCATAAAAAAATATTTTTATTTTCCTCATAACTTAATCATATTTAGAATAATTATCTACTTATTTTTAACTTTAATTGCTATCGTAAAGCTTACAAAATTTTCTTATGGATCATTACGACAAAAATTTTAATGAAAATACCTATTCGTAAAACATCCCCATTACTAAAAATTTTTGACCATACTTTAATTAGGCTGCCTTCACCGAGAAATATTTCTTATCTATGAAATTTTGGATCATTGCTTGGATTTTGCTTAATAATTCAAATTTTAACTGGATTATTTTTAGCCATACACTATTGCTCAAATATTGAACTAGCATTTAATAGAATTATTCATATTTGTCGAGATGTAAACTATGGGTGATTACTGCGAACTCTCCATGCAAATGGAGCTTCTTTTTTTTTTATTTGCTTATATATCCATATTGGACGAGGGCTATATTATAGATCTTACACTATAATTGAAACTTGATTAATTGGAGTAACAATTTTTTTTATGGTAATAGCTACTGCTTTTTTAGGATATGTTCTACCTTGAGGACAAATATCATTTTGAGGGGCAACAGTAATCACTAACCTTATATCTGCTATCCCCTATCTCGGAAATATATTAGTACAATGAATTTGAGGGGGATTTGCAGTTGATAATGCAACATTAACCCGATTTTTCACTTTTCATTTCATCTTACCATTTATTATTTTAGCATTAATAATAATTCACTTATTATTTCTTCATCAAACTGGATCTTCTAACCCTATTGGAGTAAAAAGAGACATTGATAAAATCCCATTTCACCCTTATTATACATTTAAAGATATTTTAGGAGGACTTATCTTAATATTAATGTTATTATTATTAACCCTTAAAAATCCTTACTTACTTGGTGACCCAGATAATTTTATCCCAGCAAATCCCCTAGTAACCCCTATTCATATCCAGCCTGAATGATATTTTCTATTTGCATATGCTATTTTACGTTCAATTCCTAACAAATTAGGGGGAGTAATTTCATTAGTTTTATCAATTGCCATTTTATACATTATTCCATTTTTTAATAAAAAAAAATATTTAAGAACTCAATTCTATCCTATTAATAAAATCTTATTTTGAATAATATTTTCTACTATTATTCTATTAACATGAATTGGAGCTCGCCCAGTTGAAGCCCCTTATATTATTACAGGACAATTAATAACAATTATTTATTTTTTATATTATCTAATAAACCCTCTAATAGCAAAAATATGAGATTATATTATCTATAAATAGTTAATGAACTTGAATAAGTATATATTTTGAAAATATAATAAAGAAATAGAAATTTTCTATTAACTTATACTAAAATTAATTAACTAAATGAATAGAATAAAAATAAAAATTTTTATTCTATAAAAAAATAATATATAATTTAATGCCACAGGTAAATAACTTTTTCAAGCTAAATATATTAATTTATCATAACGATACCGAGGAAGAGTCCCTCGAACTCATAGCCAAAAAAAAGATATAAAAACTAACTTAAAGAAGAAAAAAATTCTATAAAAATTAGAACCTAAAAATAATATTACACAAATTATCCTTAAAAATAAAATATTTCTATACTCAGCTAAAAAAATTATAACAAAACCCCCTCTCCTATATTCAACATTAAACCCTGAAACTAATTCTGATTCTCCTTCAGCAAAATCAAATGGAGTTCGGTTAGTTTCAGCTAATCTTGATACTAACCATATTAAACATAAAGGAAATATTAAATAGATCAATCAAACATATTCCTGATATTTCATAAAATCTAACATATTAAAACTTAAAATTAAAAATAAATAAGAAAATAAAATTAAGCTTAAACTAACCTCATAAGAAATAGTTTGTGCTACTGATCGTAAACTACCTAATAAAGAATAATTAGAATTAGAAGATCACCCAGCTAATATAATAGTATAAACCCCTAATCTAGACACTCTTAAAAAATAAATTAAAGAAAAAGAAAAAGAAATATTTACCCTTATATAAGGTATACATAACCATAAAAATAAAGCTAAAAACAAATTTATTAGTGGACATATATAATATAAATTAAAATTAGATATTAAAGGATAAATCTGCTCTTTAGCTAATAATTTAACGGCATCTCTAAAAGGCTGAATTAACCCTATAAAACCTACTTTATTAGGACCTTTTCGAATCTGAATATACCCTAAAACCTTACGTTCTAATAAAGTTAAAAATGCAACCCTGATTAAAACACAAATTAATAAAATAAAAGATGAGAAAAAAATTAATCAAAAATCAATAAATAACAAGTATTATCTGTAATATAAACTACATATAAGGATTCTAAATCCATTGCACTAATCTGCCAAAATAATAATTTTATTCTAAAAATAATAAATGTTATCTATATTTGATCCTTTCGTACTAAAATATATCAATTATTTAAAGATAGAAACCAACCTGGCTTACACCGGTTTAAACTCAGATCATGTAAAATTTTAAAGGTCGAACAGACCTAATAATTTAGCTTCTACACCAAACATAAATTTTAATCCAACATCGAGGTCGCAAGCTTTATTATCGATTTGAACTCTCTAATAAAATTACGCTGTTATCCCTAAGGTAATTTTTTCTTATAATCTATAAAATAGGATCATCTAACTTATAAATAAATATTAAAATAAAAAAAAAGTTATTTTAATTTTTTAATCACCCCAATTAAATAATTTTTTCTAATAAAAAATTTTAATTCTTAATTAATTATAATATAAATTATTAAACTCTATAGGGTCTTCTCGTCTTTTAAATTTATTTAAGCTTTTTAACTTAAAAATAAAATTCTAATAAATTAAATTTAAGACAGTAATTTTTTCATCCAACCCTTCATTCCAGCTTCTAATTAAGAAACTAATGATTATGCTACCTTAGCACGGTCAATATACCGCGGCCATTTAATAATTCATTGGGCAGGCGAGACTTTAAATTTTTAACAAAAAGACATGTTTTTAATAAACAGGTGAAAAATAATTTGCCGAATTCCTTAAATATACCTAAATAACCAACATATTTATTTATAATACTATACTAATTTCATCATTATTACTAATTATTTAAAATTCAAAATTATATTTTAATAAAATATTTATAAAAAATAAAAATTATATTTATATAAAATAAATTATAACAAACTTAAATTATGGACATTATTAATCCTAAAATATTTATAAATAAAAATTTTTTAATAAAAATTTATATTTAAGATCATCCCTAAATATATTAATTATTATTAATATAAAATTAACTAGTTAATATTATATTTATAGTAAAAAAATTTAATTTTTTTCTTAAAAAACTAGATATATTTAAAAACGAATAACATTTCATTACTAAATAAATATTTAATATATTTATTCTACAATATAAATTCTATTTATTTAGATCTTTTAAATTCGAGAATATTAAATTTTTAAATAAATATTAATAAACCCTGATACACAAGGTACAAAAAATAAATTTTTCTATTAATTAATTAATATATTCTTTTTCAATACTTTACACTATCATTATAAAAATTTTTTCAATAAATATTAATAAAATATTAATTTACTTCTTTTAAAACATACAAAATTATTATATAAAATAAAATTTTAATTTCAAATTAAATTGATTGAAACAATTAACTTTTTAATGTAACTAAAATGCTTTAAAGCTTTAATTTGTATCTAGATACACTTTCCAGTAAATCTACTTTGTTACGACTTATTTCATATTAAATGAAAGCGACGGGCAATATGTACATATTTTAGAGCTAAAATCATACTATTAAATTAAATAATATTACTTTCAAATCCATATTTATAACACTATAATAATATTAAACCTTAAATAAATTTAATGTAACCCATTTCTTCTTTTTTATAAACTACACCTTGATCTGATTTAATTTTTTATTAAAAAAATTAAATATTTAAATTCTTAAAAAATATTTTAATTACGACGATATATAAGCAAATAAAAAAAGTAAATTAAATCGTGGACTATCATTTATAGAACAGGTTCCTCTGAAAAGACTAAAATACCGCCAAATTTTTTAATTTTCAAGAACATAACTAATACTAATTTAATTTTATTAATTACATTATTAATAATAGGGTATCTAATCCTAGTCTATAAAAAAAATTTTTTTACATCATTATCTAAAATAAATTTACATAAAAATTTAAGATTTCACCCAATAAATTTTATTTAAAAATTTTTAAAAATAAATTTATTAAAATTAAACATATTAATTTATATAATTTGTATAACCGCAACTGCTGGCACAAATTTTGTTTATATTTTATATTATTTCTATTTCTTAATTTCTTAAATATATAATACTAATTATTGCTAATAACTCTTTAAAAAAATTTTACATTTAATTAAAAATAATACCTAATTTTCCAAGCTAAAAAAAACTTTTTAACATTTCAAAAAAATATAAACATAATTATATGGAGGGGCCTTACGATTTAAAACTATTCTAAATAAATTAATATCTATCGGCCCCAAAATAACCTATTAATAAATTTTTAACAAATAGTTTTAAATTAAAATAATACACAAATAAAAATTAATAAAATAAATCTGATAAATTAATTAAAAATCTCCATAAATAAAATTTATTAGAAAATTCCCCAAAATTTTCTAATAAAATCTAAATTTATGAAAAATAACAAAATTCCATATAAAATAAAATAAATTTGATAAATTAATTAAAAACCCCCATAAATAAAATTTATTAGAAAATTCCCCAATCCTTTTTTTTTGAATATAATATATGAGATGATAATAATAATAATTTTTATTGATTATAAAAAATGTAACTCATGCAATAAATAAATAAGTATCTACAACTAGCTAAATACCAGTGCTTCGCTATGGAGTCTTTTTAAAATTATGACAGTAAATTGCTTATTTGTAGTAAAAAATCTGATATGGCCAGCACATGACCTCTCGCCATTTTTAAATTAAAAATTTGCACCTTAACCCTTTCAGTTCCACTATCAAGAAAAAAAAGGTCACCCCAAGTAAATCTGTCCCTTGCCAGGGACATTTTTTTCCCAAGATTAAATATACGGTGTTTGCATTTTTAGCGCTAAACGCAAATTGTACCGTGTAAGAGACTATCATTTTTAGCCATTAAAATCTACGCGCGCCTATGGAGCTTGTTCGAACAATTTCCGGTTGACATTGTGCTAAAAATTTGTGTTTTAACGTTGTTTTACTAAAGAAAAAGCTGTTATTTAGTTTTACTATAACTTGCAACGACGCTTCGGTCGTTACAGGTCACTTTGGCGCCTTAGTCCAGGTTTCGGATTGCCTCGAGCGCCACCTTCCGTTTAGAGTGTGAAGGCAACTGCACAGGCAGCGTCAGTGGAGAAAGAAAATACTCCAGGGGTCGTTATGGTATCGACCAAAATCACTGGCGGCCAGAAGGGCGGTCTTTACTTGCCCTACTGGGTTGGAGTACCTGTGTATTAGCTGCTTGGAGATTAAAACTCAAAACAATTAATAAATGAAACTTTTATTATTTACCAAAATCCGGCGGAGAAAAGGTGTGTAACGGACGATTGGCTTGGCGGCGTGGTGTAGTCGGACTGACGGTTCTGGACTCCGGATATAATTGAAGTCGACTTCAACTTGACCTGTCTCTAAAGGTCGACGGACTGCACTGCTGTTCCAATTGGGACGGCCACAGCAAGTCTGGCTTCTCGCTGCCTCTGCAGCTGCCGACAACGGTTTGAATTGCCCTACTCGATACGAACTTAAGCGTCTAAGAAGCAGAGACGAGAGTGTCTCCATCTGCCTGGC
Organism: Neocrepidodera transversa; assembly: GCA_963243735.1. NCBI lineage: Eukaryota > Metazoa > Arthropoda > Insecta > Coleoptera > Chrysomelidae > Neocrepidodera > Neocrepidodera transversa. The sequence continues at coordinate 76,995 of CAUJLB010000045.1, forward strand.
GACGGTTCAACTGGTACGACTGGCCTTTTATTCATAATTGTAAGTTAATTTTACTCCAGTGCCGTGCGCGGTTTAATTTATAAATTTTAAATAGTACGGAAACAAGTAACTTTGTTACAAACTACCAAAATTTTTGAATTTATACATAGTTTTGAGGTAGAACAGGAAATGTTATTTTTGATGTCTGAAGGGACAAAAGAACTTTACGCCAAAATAATTAATCTATTAGTGAATTTTTTATAAATTTTTTGGAATTTACATATGATTTGAGTCTTTCAATTTTGTTACAAGTTGTTATACTACGCGCAAGTTTTTAATAATGATATTTATTTCAGGAAATGTCGACGTACAAAAAACCTCTTACTGAAGAGGAACTGCTGCATTACTTGGAAAATGATGAAGAATCGGATGCTTCATTGTTATCTGACGAAGAGGACACCGAATACCAAAATAGTATCCATAGGGATTTCATTTTTGCAGCTCTAAATGCAGAAGATGATGTACAGAATCTAAATAATTATGTAGAAAGTGTGAAGCTTAACGAAACGCATAAAAACGAAGCAGAACCAGAAGAGGTAGGTGAATCTATAAAACAAAAAATAGAAGAATTTCAAAAAGAATATGGCTTAACGAAAAAATCTAAGATTAAATGGATGTGTAATGTAGTATATAAAACAAGAAATATTAATTGGTATAAACTTCCTCCACTAGATCCCGTTATTGAAATACCACCACCAATAACTTTTTTCATGAAATATATTTCTGAAGAAATAATGCAGATGGTCAACTCAAAAGACTCGATTTTGTCCAACAAAATTTGAACGTTTATTGGAGTACATATTGCAGTTGGCAATTTGCAGTTTCCTAGGGTACGTATGTATTGGAGTCCTAAGTATGGAATTCCACTGATAAAAGATTCCATTAGCCTACATAGATTTTTAAACTCCACCAGTGCTGTTCATTTAGCATATTTTACCAATCGTCGCGAAAATAATACAGACAGATTATGGAAGTCCGGGATATATATGACAGTATTAGAAGAAGGTATCAAGAGCTCCTATTGGTAACCAATTTATGTGTTGATGACCAAATAGTACCTTTTAATGGTCAACCTAACATCAAGCAACATATAAATAATAAACCAAAGAAGTAAGGTATAACAATATATGTTATGGCAGGACAAAGTGGTACAATTTATGACTTTTTAATCTACCAAGGTAGCACTACTGAAATAAAATCGGTCTACAAACATTATAGAAGCGCCGCAGGTATCGTCATGCAGTTAACAGAAAGAATAAATAATAAGAATCACGGTCATTACTTTGATAATTACTTCAGCAGCTAACATCTTTTTCAATTCTCGCAAGCAAAATCAATTTTTGCTGTGGATACGGTAAGAATAAACCGTTTTTGGGAGGGGTGCATAAAATTTATTTTTCGCTAAGTATGTATCGCTCATTCATCAGAAGTAGAAAATGGACTCTTAGGATGATATGCCATGCAATTGACTTAGCATTAGTCTATTCATGACTGGAATATGAGCAAAAAGCTGTTGTATAAGGAATTCAGAGGAGAAAGATAATGGATCTTCTGGCATTTCGACAAAGTGTCGACAAAGTGTCACATCTGATACTATTTTTGAATTCACCTACCGCAAATTTAATCCCGAAAAATTAACATCAAACGAATAAAAAGAGTTTTTTTTCTAGAAGTACTTCCCTGTTCTGTGGGTTTGGGTAAAATCAGTTTTGTATCAGTTTGTAGAGCTAATGCCAAGTCAGGAACATCAGGAAAAAAAATAAAGTCTGCGCAGACTTTCTTCTTAAATAACGGACTTCATATTCCATAGTTTGGATTCCCAAAACTTTAGCCACATAGTAGACTACGTATTTGTTTCCCTGAAATTCAACCAATACAAAAACACCCATGGCCGGATCTGTAGTCAGTGGACCTAACTTTTCTTTTACTAACCTCCCATCGTCCGAAAAGTTGTCACCTACGTCGTCACTTTCTATGACCATTGAAAGGTCAGATTCCGATGAAGAACTTTGTTGAAGCACCTCCCTTGATTTTGTTTTTATTGTTTCTGATCTTCTCTGTTTCTCTTTACAATTTCTTCCTGTTCAGAAGTGTCGGTTGCAATTAGACCTCTTCCATTTTTCTAGTCCTTCTTATACATTTTCTGGATTGAGTTTTTAGAGGTGGTCTAAAGTTGGAAGGTGATATGCATGTTTCTGTTATCAGCTCTTCTGGACTTCTCAGTAAAAAATCAGCAGATGTATTTTTGATACTAGCTTCGTTTTCTTTCACCAAAATATTCAAAGGATCAGCTTCATTGATGCTATTGTCAAAAGGTCTGTCTGTAACGGAACTTGGTAAAAAATCAATCTTTGTGAAAACTGTTTTATCAAACAGAAAAATGTCTGTCTTTCTAAAGGCATTTATAATAGATTGAGGTGTTAAGACCTTTTGATATGCTTCGCCAATGAAAGCACCTAACTCATAAATGGTTACAGGTTGACCTGGATGACTAAGTAACCACGATTCCATACATTGTAAAATGTTTTAAATAATGCTAGAGGTTGTGTCTTGTGTGAAGAGTGGGGTGGTAACGTAAAAATGGTAACCCCATTTGATTTAGCATTCTCTAATGCATCTATTGACAAGTGTGACTCATGGTTGTCAAGTATTATTAGAGATGGATTTTCTATGCTTTATAAAATGTTTGATGATCTAGGGGAACAACTCAGAGTTCATCCAGCCACTTGGTGCTGCTAGGCCTAAAGTTCCAGGAGGTGTTCCTTGAGTCATGAAATGTTTAAAAAATTCTTCCTAGAAAAAATTACAGCTGGTGGAAGTGATTATCCTTTGGCGCATGTTGTGTTTAATGTCCAATTTTCGCCACCAGTTACATCTTATACCTTTAGGTGCAAGTACTTTTTGGGGTTTTTGTATAGTCTTCGTCGACGTGACATCCAAGTTAATCACTCAAGTGCGATCTGCAAAACTTGGATACGTTTTGAAACATTTTCAAGATTTTCAAAGTATTTTTGAATGTTCATACAATTGAACGCTGTAGCCCTAGCTAACCTTCAAGGTTCCGGAGGTCTTAAAGTCAACTCTGGATGTCTTGGTCGAAAAGATCTTAAACATTCAACTCCAGCAATTTTTTCTCGTTCCCAAGAATTTGGAAATTTTAGCATATTGATTGATGCTGTCTCGTAAGCCAATTTCCGACAATCCATATCCGTCAAACCATGAAAGTGGTAGGTACAGTCACTTAAATATTGAATGAGTGTTTTTTCTTGTTCTTCATTAAATATTTGGTTTACAGAATAGTTAGGACAAATCTTATATTTTCAATATCCTCTAAATTTCTTGTTTTGGTATAATATCGTCGTAAAGGTGGATAGGATATTGAGTTCATTTTAGCCGCATTTCTAATGTTGTATCCATTTCTGATAAGCTGAAGAGCTGCATTCAACTTTTGTAAATTTGCCGATTTTTCTAGGCTTCTTAGGCCTCGCCATACTGAAAAACAAAACAAAAAGTAATATAAAATGTAGCGTGGTACACAGTGAACCAAGTTCTGGTTCAGTGTTGGAGATAGTTCCTTAAAAAATATAAACATAATTTATTATCTATATAAAGCATTTAAATAAAAGAATTTTGATTGTAAATGATCTAAACATTATAACTTTTGCTATCAGACACAGACATTAACAAAACGCGTGTTAGTTTTTCTTTAGGAACAAAAAATAAACTATCCATTTTTTTTTTATTTACGTACCTGTATTTATCCAATTATCGACACAACCAAAGTATGCTCTCAACTAAACGGTTAAATGAAGAAATCTAACATCTTATGACTTCACATGCCCACTTGCGTTGGTTTTTAAAACTGTTACGTTCGCCATAATGGCGGATGATTTACTACCGCGGTTCACTACAGTTTACCCTACCTCTCTTATCTGAACGGCGAGAGATAAAAAAATCAAGTTATTTATGCTGTCTATTGATGGAACTAAAAATCTGATGTGGCAAACACATGATTCCCCCATTTTTACCGCTCGCCCTTCAGATACGAGAGGTATCCAAGCACTCGTAGTGGTCAAAATTTCGTGAAATCTGGCTCTTGTCATAAATAAATATGTCAAAATTAAATATAAAAATGGTTCATAATATCTGTTGTGTTATAATTGCAAATATACAGGGAGAAATAGCAAGTGCCAATTTTGCACATTTTCAAGAGCTAGTTGGAAATTAGAGAAAAGAAAGAAATGGATAAATGCAGTTAGGAGAAAAAAGTAAGTGATGTATAACCTACTTCTGTATCATGCTTACTTAGACGAATGTGTGTTTTATTCGATAATTATTCGATGTGATTAAATATCTTTTGCCACTATGTCTCAATTCTTTCAGATCTCTAACGTGACCAGCCGTGACAAGTTATCCATCGTTTGGGGTTGAAATAATATTTGACGAATAATTGACTCAAATCAGGTTTGAATAATTACATTCATCATCGCCTCAAAATTATTTAAAATTATTATTCTAGCTGTCATGTATTATTTGTTTGGATGTCACTGATTAACCTGACACTAACCTAAGAATCAAAGTTTTTGATATTTATTCACATGTTTTATACTTACTTTGTTCATCACAACACGTTTTACTGAATTTTTTCATTCAAAAATAAATTCACATTTTTTATTTATATGCTTATAAATTCTAATGAGATTTTTTTATAACCAATTTTTATACACATTACATACTTTTTACAATTGTCGAGCATGATTTTATGCAACCATCAGATGGAGTTTTCATCGCGCTCCCTGCTAATAGATTTAGATGAAGATATAGAAAAAAATAATTTTAAAAATTACCTAATATTCACAGGCGACTTTATATTTCGGATTTCGGCTGTGAGAACATGAATCCGGCTACGATACTAAACCGATTAGCGCGGGGCATACTCGAATTCGGCAATGTCTACCTGTGCGTTAATCTCTTTAAATTTATAAATTTGATTTGGTTTAAAATGAAAAAATACTGCAAAACAATATTTAACGAATCTTCAGAAAAGCACTCGTTGGAAATTATTATTAAAAAATCACTTATTTATGCATAAGATAATACAGAAATATATTATTTTAATAAATAAAACAACGTTTATTGATTTTCACAAAAATATAAAAATTATTATTCATCAGACAGGAGAAGTTATTGTATAACGAAACATGTCACAAAATGGATTTTCATCAAGTAAACGTCGAAATACTAAGGTAAATTATCAAAAAAAATTTTCAAACTTGTCGAATTACAATAAAATTTTAATATGCCATATATATTGTGATATTTATTTTCTTATTTATTGAATATGATTGTTTGGTAATTTAGTTTAACTTTTAAATTATTTGGGCGCCAACCAAACAAACTCTAAAGTCATGAGATACTCTGTCTAAGGTGGCGGTTCAGGCTACAAATGACCGATAATTGAATTTTAACAAAGCAACAATTTCAAGAAAACAACATAAACAAATTTTTATTAACACAAACCAAACCACGAATTAATCTTTCATGATAAATCTTAAAACTTCTATAATATTACATTATAAGTAAATTTGACAACATGTCCATTTATTATAGTTAACAATTCTTTACACAATCCTTATTTTCAAGAAATACATTATTAAACCAGATCTCAAATAACTGTTCTTGAACTTTATACGTATAATATCTCTAATTTTCTTACTTTTAATTACTTTTCACCATCTTTTTCTTTAATCGTATTAATAAAATTTTATTCTATTTTAAATTATACTGCCCTATTAAAAATATGGTTGGACACAATGAACTTATTTAAAATTATCCATTATTAACGAAGAAAAATACAAAAAAATTCTATCAGGTATGCACTTTATTTTATAATTTTTTAAGTTCTTTTTTTTGTTTGTAAATTTCATTACAATACATATATACAACAGACTAAAACTGCTCTAATAATACCATTTTTTTTTGACATGTTTCATGTATTAAAAAAAATTCTGAATTTAACTCTTACACTAAATTATTTAGTATATTTACACCAGACAGAAAATTAATTCTGAATTTCAGTTTTACATTACTAAATTATATTTATACTAGACAAAAACCTACTACATGTTTCAATATTTTCCATTATACAAATAAAGCACTAGATGCATATTTAAATTTTTTTTTTTTTTCAAATAAATAAAACACGAAGTCAGTACCACAAGTAATATATTCAAAAGGTGAAACAGGCGACTAGTTTCGGCTAAAAAGCCATCATCAGGCCTACAAGGTTCAGAACAATGATTATTTTACAAATTTCATAAAAAATTAAGAATGTAGAACTTACCAAACAAAAATTGTATTGAAGTTACAAATAAAATAATTATAAACAATCACAATTTTGAAAATATTTCGTATATTTATTTGTTGTATTAAAAAAGTTGTGTTTATCCTTTTCCTCTAATTTGCAACTGATAATACCAAGAAGAAGTCATTAGCCTTAATCCGCAGCGTTCAGCCGAAATCCATCACGGGATTAAAGGCGCAGGTAGTTTCCCGCCGAAATCATGACCGACCAGGTAAGTAGTTTTTGAAAACGCGTGTTTAATGTCATAAAAATCTTCTATTCAAGTACCTGATGTCACTAAAATCCCATTTTCACTTAACATTACAACCCGGCGGTGTCGTAACATCCGGTAACTAAGTAAGTATTATTGGAGGATAATAAACATTTAAATTTTTACGCAGAAAGTACATCTTATCGCCATCTATCGAACATTTAGTTAATTAATAGTTTTTATCATGAAAATCATGGGGTACTAATTCCGGCTTAATTACCAATGAGTAAAAGATGTATTTTAGCCACTCATTTTAGTGGATCAAAGCAGTTCATTATCTACGAAATTTAAAAAATAACTATTTAGGGATTGAAATTTTTTATTAATATATTTGTGAATAGAAAATCATTTTATTATTTTGTAGCGATTACAACGAAATATCTAAAATTAACCGTAATGCATTTCTGGCCATTTTCAATGGTTACTTTATATTTTTGACCTGCATCCAGTTCTTTCAAATAATCTTTTAAATACTCTTCTAACTCTTGCTTAGGAATTCTTGGTATTGTTGAATTAACAGAGGTAACCAGATCTATAAATAAAAATAAAATAAGTATTTAAAGTGGCTAAAATTAGTAGATCAGCATATTTGAAAAATAGTCAATATCCTTTCTTGGACCGGTAGAAGGTACTTTAGTCCTTACAATGAGGGAATAAAATTCATGTTAGTCCCTTCGTTGAAAAAAAATAGTTGTTGAGAAATTTAATAAAAGATATATGAGGGATTTGTAACATAATTCTTAAGCTTCTATCCTTATTATATATTTTAGATTTTCGATCAGTTCGTTCGTTCTTTCGTTCTTTCGTTCTCGTTCGTTCGTTTATAATTGCGTTTTTTTCCAAATTTTATTAAAAAAATTATGAAGTTTTTAAAAAAACGGATTAAAAAAATTTGAAATTTTATTACGATTTTAAACCAAATTGAATAACTTTTAAATATTCAAGATATTAAAATGGGATTTCCACCATTTGAAGGATAATACAAAACTATAAATTAACAATGTATTTTAGTTTCTTCTAATTTACAATTGTAATTATTATATCCAAAATAACGAATGTTTTTATAACTTTTTGAAATTTTATTTTATCCAAAAGTATAAAACAAATAAAAAAATTTAATAGTATATCCGAAACTAATCCCAAAGTAATATTTGTGTAAATTATTTCATAATTTTAAAATAATATTTGTAAAAGTTATAGCCAAAAATGTACCCATGAATTTTTGACAAAAATTTTTTTGTAGTTTTTTAAACTAACTTTATTAATATATTTTGATCCAGAAAACTTATTATTCAAATAAAAGTTAATTATTATTGATACAAATGAAGTGTTAGTGTAAGTTAAAAGAAAATGGATCTAAGAGATGGTAAGAATGTCGGAAAATTAGAAGAAGAAGTAAATAGTAAAAAATATATAAAAAAAGGATATTAAACAAGAAATTAAAGAGAATAAAATTAAAATGATACAGAAAATTGAAGAGTTGAGAGTATACACCGATAACAAAATGGAAGAAACAAAAAAGGAGGTAAGAATAGAAATAATTGGACGAATTTGATATACTACAAGAAAAAGAAAGAAAACGTAAAGAAGAAATATAAGTAGAAATTGAAAGTACAAGATACAAGTGAAAGAATGTCAAATTTAGAAGAAAAATGGATTACAAGTATAGCTGAAAATCTTAATCAAAATTTAAAGGCAATGGAAACAAGAATGATAGAAGAACAAAAAAATGAAGAATTTGGATTGGAGATTAAAATGGAAAAAGTCAAGAAAGAAATAGAAATAATAAATGATAAAATAAATAAAACTAATGATCAAATTAATGAAAATAATAAGCAAACAGAAAATGAAGAAATTAATAAGAAGGTAAAAGAAATGGAGCAAAAAGTGAAAAATCTACAAGAAGAATATGTAAAACAATTAACAAAAATTTCAACAAAAACAATTTTTGGGGACAGAAAGAAAATCCATCCTAAAGTATTTATCAAGATAATTAAAAATAAGGTAAAACATGTGAAAATTAATGAGGATTTGAAGGAAAGAGAAAAAAAAATTGAATTTCCCATCATGAATAAAATTGAATGAGATATTAATTATTTATTAATTTTGAAATTTTTCAAAAAAAGGTTTTAATTTTTTTTAAGGTTAATAATAATACTAAAAATTAAAAAAAAAACATAAACTTTGTAGTAAAAAACTCTATACTTTATACTTTTTTAAAATTTTATTTAAAAAATTACGGAATTCGTGAAAAAATGGCGAAAAAATTTTAAGAAAAAAAATTGAATAACTTTAAAAATATTAAAGATATTAAAATTGGATTTATACCATTCAAAAGGTAATATAAAACCCTAAGTTAAGAATATATTTTAGTTTCTTCGAATTTAAAATTGTAATTGTTATAACCAAAATAAAAATTTTTTTAAATTTTTTATGTCATATCGATTTATTTCGAAAATAAATGAAAAAATTAAATAGTACATCCAAAAGGGAACAAGAAGTACATTATGTGTGAAATATTTCATAATTTAAAAATAAAACTTGTAGAAGTTATAGCCAAAATTATAAAAAGTTAAAAAAATTTGTATTGTTATTATTGAAAACTTGAAAATTGTGTTGCAGGAAACCAATTTTGAATTTTTTTACTATACAGTTAGTTGACTCTTTAATGAAAACTAATTTCAATAGGAAAGGAAAATTTTTTAAAGATTTTTTATAAAGATCCATAATGGATTTCATTTGTGGTAATTTTGTTTTTTTCTGCATTTTTATTTCACTAATAATTATTTTTATCGAAGTGAAAACTTTTTTATACGACTAGATCGAGTTTAGGTTTAAAAAATTTTTATGGACTCGCGTTACCAACATGCTAATGTACTGTATGACATGCACAACAGACGCTTTTTGGTTGTAAGTTCGTGTCACCAACATGCTATAATAGCAGTGTATCTGTAGCTACAGGTGTCGGCATAAGTCAGGCAAAAAATTTGCATAAAAAAATGCAGCGTAATTGAAGAAATTACAAAATAAATTCCAGAAGAGTTAGTTTAAGTGTTCAACTTGATGACCATATTAATCAATGCATTGACGGCAACGTTTCGTTACGGAGAGACAGGTCAGGCGAAGCATGTTAAGATATCTGCGAAGATTTTTAAATTCTTCTTTAATTGCAGTTCGGAGCTCAGGAAGGGTGCGTGGTCATTTTGCAAAAACGCGGATCCTTGAGAACATGAAGAAATCGCAGGGTATCTGGTCACAGGACCGTGCGGGCCACTCAAAGATTCCTCGTCTGCCTATGCATTCTCTAAAATGATCATTAAGGAACTCCCGCACACATAACGCGTAGAGCGGTGAAATTCCATCCTGCATGAAATGACGGATGTTCGCGATTATTGGATCGTTTTCCATTTGCCCACGTAAATCTTCCAGCATTTCCAGATAACTTTGGCCCGTAACGTTTCCCTCAAACAAGTACGGACCCATGAGACCTCTCGCATGAATACCTGACCACACACATACCACAGGCAGGTTTAATTCTTTTTTAAAGTAGGCGTGAGGATTCTGATCGTTTTAAGTACACGTAGTTATGCCGATTGACCGTACCGTTCAGCTTGAAGGTTGCTTCATCCGACCACAAAATGGAACTGCGGATCATCCTGAGCGCTTCCCAGGTACCACTCGCAAAATTCCAATCTTCGATCGAAATCATCCTCGTGAAGTGCGTGGAGGACACGCAGACGGTGCATGAGTTTCAGCATTCGTCGTAAAGAACGAACGGAAATTTAAAGCTTTTCCGACAGCCGCACTGAAAATTGGTTCGGCTGCTCAACAAACGATAGCGCCACTGTTTCCATGTTTTCGTTAGTTGTTACAGATACCGGTCGTCCAGAACGCGGCTTGTCGGCAACAGAGCCCATTATTAAGAATTCCTGGTACGTCTTTCACACTGTTGAACGATTGGGTAGCGGCGAGTTTGGAAATTGTTGTTGAAATTCGGTAAACGTCGTTTCGTACGAAGATATGACGTAACAAAAAAACCCTTTCTTGATGCGTGAACTTGTATCTGTTATTCATTCTGAAAACGTGTCTTCTCGACGAGCACGTTTTATCGTGACAATAGATACAACTGTCAGAAGGATGAAAATGCTTCGTTTCAATCTTTTTCGAGAGCGTTGCCAGACTTATACCGATTTTTTGAGCGTTGCCAGATTTATGGCGACCCCTTTATTAGGGTGATGTGTTGTGCTTCATTAGCGCTGCGTATATCTATACAAGTATATTTAAATTGACCATAAATTTATTTATATACAAATACTATGTAAGAATAATATATAAGTAAATGTTAATTATTATTTCAATTAAGTTATATTCAAATTTTTTACTGGGCTTGCACAGTCCATAATATAAAAATGTATATAAATAATTTAAAGGTTATTTCACAGTTTTAAGTTTTCATTTCTATCAGCAGTCCCCACGACTGCCTACTACTTAAAAAAAAAAAGACTTACCATAACATTCCTGTACAGAAGGAAACTTGTAAAAACCTTTTTCAGCTTGAAAAACATAATTTTTAAATCCAACTGCTTCTAAATCTTTCTTATAATCTTGTTCTGGATTTTCGCTGTAGAAGTACGTTGAAATCATTTCATCTTGGTTATATTTACTCCATTTTGGATGTCTAGTTAGTCTATCAAACATATCGTCAACTGGAATACGTTCGAAAAAGGTAATAAATGCCGTACCGTCTGGTTTGAGCATTTTGTAGATATTTTTAAATGCTTTCCTGAAATACATAATTTGCTTCTGCATTTTTTATGAATACTGAATAGCCTAGTAAAAAATTGTGTGTATAATTTTATTCGTTTCACATACTTGAAAAATTGGCAAAAAGTATTCAATTAAAAAAATTATTTGAATTGGGAATTTTGAACCGTTGGTTTTCAACAATGTTGAAGAATACCGTCACCACTAACCAAAACTACACTTTTTAAAACAATCTACGTACGCATGTATGCGTTTCGGCGCTAAATGCTGATGTTTTATCCAGTCAGTTGGAAAAAGCCCGCCAACCTTATCTAATTAAACTGTAAAGTGGACTATATTCAATAGGTCCATTGTTTTTATTTAACTATTTTTACATTTAATAATTTCTATACTTTCAAATTCATCCAACAATCCTTTGTTGGGTACATTTTTAAGTAATTTTACACTATCTACACTAAGAGACGGGCAAGTTAAAAATACACCCTTCAATAAATCCCACACTAATAAAGAAGAGTCTGGTAAAATAAGGTCATGAGGTCACAAACGTTGGCAACGTTAGACCAAGAATACAAAACAAACCACTTCCAATGTGCTTTATTAATCTAAAGCAAAAAGAAAACAACAAGGATATCTACAATATTAAACTATTATTGAACACAGGCGTCAAAGTTGAAGCACCTTTCGAAAAAAAAGGAGATACTACAATGCACGAGATGTGTGAAATTCACAGCAAATCATCTAACCAAAGACTCCCCAGGAAAACAAAAGACATGGATATTAAGTGCACCAATATTGCAAACTATAGGGGATGCATCGTATATAAACTGCTATTTCAAAAAACGTACCCCAAATTGAGAGAAAAAAAGGTTGGTTATCTTACCTCAACAGTAAATCGATATAAATGAACTTCGAATCATGATAAAAGAACTAATCATACAAATGGGAATTATGATGAACATTTTAACAACACTGGTCATAAAGCTAAAATAATGGGGCAACTACTTAAAATTGCTTTATGGAATACCAACGGACTGAGTCAACATGCACAAGAAATAAAATATTTTCTACAACTCAACAAAATTGACGTAATCCTTGTATTAGAAACCCATTTCACAGGCTATTGTATCTATTCAACAAATCACCCAGATGGAACTGGACATGGTGGATCAGCTATCATAATCAATAAAAAATAAAAAATTATGAACTGAATAAGTATAAGCTTGAACATTTGCAAGCCACCTCAATAGCAATTTTAGAAAAAACTCATCAAATACATGTTTCTTTAGTTTACTGCCCACCGAAACATAAAAATAAAATGGAAGACTATGAAAATACCCTAGAAAACAAATTTATAGTAGGACGAGACTATAACGCCAGAAATACTGACTGGGAAGCCAGATTCACTACAACCAAAGGCAGGCATCTTCTACAGGCTATTCGGAATAAAAACCTCCAATATTTGTCCACAAGAGAACCCATATTCTGGCCTTCAGACAAATAAATACCACACTGCTTGGATTTCTATATTACAAAGGGGCTAGACACCAAAAAAATTTAAATCGAATCATGCTTTGATAAACCACTCTCCTGTAATTATAACTATGTACTCCAAAGTATTGCAACTAGATGGGCAACCAAGATTGCACACTAAAAAAAATCGGTTGTGTCGCCCCAAAACTTTCCCGACGAGTATCCACCAATACTTTTTCCGATATTTAATGTTAAAGTTTCAACTTTTAACATTTTTTTAATTTTTGACAGGTGACAGTTGGAGAAATAATTTTGATTGTTCTGTATAGAGTTTCTCAAGGGCTTTCAAATGATATATTGCAAGTCAAATTCCGTGACATATTGCATCTGTCATTTTTTGATAGTGACACTTCCGTTTGACACATGTCATACAAAAACTAATATGTTCTTCCGACGGGTAACTCAAACCCCTGTACCAAATTTCAGCCCAATAGGATTAATACTTTTTAATATATTTAATGCTACACACACACATACACACACGCACACTTACACGCACACCCACACACACACACACACCAATATACAACATCTATGTCTACCCCAGAACAATATTCCCCCCATATAAAGGAAAAAACACCTCTGATCGTTTACCAAAAAACTGTAGAAAAACGCAAACTAAGAAAGAGATAGCAAATAACCAGAATGCCAGAGGACAAAACAACGCTAAATAAAGTAAACAAAGAGTTAAAAACGATAATGGTTGACATTAAAAATCAATCTGTTAATAAATATCTTAGCTAGTTGTCAGTCACAGAAAGTACAGATTACTCTTTATGGAGAGCAGCAAAAAAAATCAAAGGGCCTCAACTACATAATCCACCAATACAAAATCTTCTCAGTGGATGGACAAGGACTGACACCGACAAATCCATGGATCTCATTAACGTTTTCAAACCCCATGAGATAAATTCTCCAGATGAAAAAATTGTTCAACACCTTATCAAGACTGTTAAATTTTCTGAAATAAAATTTATAATTAAAAACATTAATCCAAGAAAAAGGCCAGGCTTCGATCTTATAACGGAAAAAATTCTAAAAGAATTAGCAGATAAAGTTATAAAAGCCCTCCAGCAGATAACACATGTTTAGAAAAAAACAGTCCGGATTATTTGACCGGACCATGGTATTCCTAGGTATTTTGGCATCCTGAATCAAATCTCGGGGTCAGTTTTACCCCATCACTTCAGAAAAACCAGATTTCAAGGTCATGTAGAGGTCAAAATGGTGATTTTTGAAACTGACCCCGGAACAATTTCTCAAGCTATCTTTTAAGTTGAGGGGTAACTGTGTGGGTCTTGAATACCTTCCAAACATAGGACAGGTGTCATGAATCTCGACCAAAACCAGCGCAGGGACAGCCCAGTTGATAAAATATTAACATGACCGTTGTATCTCGCGAAGACAAAGTACAAAGTTGGTAGAAAAATGGAGCATGAACGCCAATAGCAGCAAATCTGTTCACGTGACATACACTATGAAACGCGATAACTGCCCCAGGTAATCTAAATGGACAACAACTTCAACATTCCGGTCATGCTAAATATTTAGGCATGTATATAGATCGAATACTAACCGTGCGAAAACACATCTTCTCCAAAAGAAAACAATTAGGATTAAAACTCAAACAACACTATTGGCTAATTGGAAGGAAATTATAACTCAGTCTCGAAAACAAATTAATTATATATAAAGTCATCATCACACCAATTTGGTCTTATGGTATACAACTCTTTTGCACTGCAAGTAACTCCAATATTGATATCATTCAGAGGTATCAAAACAAGATTCTACGTATGGTACGTAAAAAACAGTGAAATTCCCAAAGACCTAAAAGTTCCGCTTGTTAAAGACACTATCAAAAAGTTCTCTGAATCATATAGTGTTAGGGTGTCATTACATCCAAAAAAATTAGCAAGAAACCTTATGTATTTACCGCCAGAAGAGACAAGACGACTGAAAAAGTTCAAACCATCCGATCTTCTCACCAGGTTTTAATCTAGACGGTTAGATCTGTCAAATTGACTTAATAGACAATTTGTGTTTGTCTTCTATAGAGTTTTCACAGGGATACTTCCTACAAGTTAGTTAGTTGACTTACTTATTGTAAACTAAGTTAACCTTTAGTCATTAAAAACACTTATGTGAATAAAGAAACAAAAAAAAATGTTCAGCAAAAGAAGATTTATTTGTACGACCGTATTTCAAATGAGCCATGTGCTCTTTAAACCTGGGTTATACAGATCTTCTAGTTTGTCCATCATACTTTCTATCACAATCAGAACAATTTATTTCGTAGATTCCACTTTTTTCCAAATGACTTGTATTATCTTTTGGGTTGTTTAAGATACTTTTCAAAGCGTTGTTTGATTGAAAAACTACTTTTAAGCCTGATTTCTGATAAATCGTTTGTAACCCTTTAGTCAGGTATGGGTTATATCGCAGAGAAATAATTTTTTTTGAGCTTGTTTTTAATGTTGGAAAAAAGTGGTATTATTTACCAAATGTTTATGATAACCGTTAATAGCAGCTATATCTTTGATCAGATTCTTTTCTTTTGCGTATATTTCTTTAGTGAGAGGAAAATTTATAAACGATTTACAAGAAAATGTAAACTCACTATCTTGTGTTGACCGTAAAAAAAAGAATTTGAAGAGATAAAGCCTCCACTCTTATTGTAGATATAAATAGCTAGATCATAGGTTTAATAATTAGTTTATCAACTCTTGATGATGCTAACATAGTTAGCGAAGCGTACGTAGAGTGTTTTAAAAAGTGTAGTTTTGGTTAGTGGTGACGATATTATTCAACGTTAAAAAATTATTAATTAATATATTGGAGTATTTCTTTGTCCATTGTGATTTATTGCCTTGAGTTACACCAAATAAAGGAGGTTGTGTCTGTTTTCCGAGACAACGAGCAATCTGACCTATTTTTTTAAGTAGTAATTATTAATCTGTAGTAATTTTTTTTACAGGAAAATGAGTGATTGAAGGTAGTTACAGAAAAATTATAAAAAATTAGATGTGGAAGTACGAGTTTCTCCGAGCCGAGCATGATTGATTTCATTGCTCCAAACATCACTTCGCTCGGCTCTAAGTGGGTAGTACATTTTTTCCCCACTTTTTTTCCCTTGACTTTTTACTAATGTCCTTGTTTTAAGCTTGTTTCCCAATTTGTCCCCCTTTGTTGCTCTATTTTTTACTGATTTTGTTTGATTCAAACTTTTTTCTCCACTTTCATCCTTTCCTTTTTTCCCTATATTTTTATTAAGCTTGATTGATTAACGGAGGAAGCTTTTTTTCTCACGCTTTTTCCTCCTACTTTTTTAATAGTTATAACTCTTTTTCCACTGTCTTACCCCCCTTAATTTTTATTAAGTTCTTTGTTAAAAATTTGTTCCCTACTTTACCCCTATCCTTTTTTCAACTTTTTTACCAAGCCCAGCGCGATTAATTTCATTTCTTTATCCCCACTCTCACCTACTTTCTTACTAGTTTCATTATGGTTCAAACTTGCGTTTTCAACACTTTTTTCCCCACTTTCCCTCCTCTCTTTTTTCGTCTACATTTCTACTCATTTCTTTATTTCAAACTTCTTTTTTTCTCCACGTTTTTTACTAATTTCCAAACTTTTTTCCCACTTCCCCCCCCTTTTTTTTCCCCGTAATTTTTATTAATTTCATTCTATCCAATATTTTTTTTCACACTTTTTTCCCACTTTTATAGTAAAGTAAAAAATAAATAAAATACATTAATTATCTTTTGTGCTTAAGCGATAAGGTCAGTGATAATAACAGTTTAACAACGTTATTTTAAAAATATCAAGTAAAGGGATTTATTCTTTAAATACTAAAGAGTAACTTACTTTGGATCCTTTACCATGTGAATTACATTAAATCCAAATATGTGATCAAACCTGTCACAAAATTCTGCAGAAATAGTTCCAACAATATCCATTAAAATAATTGTTGATCTAGAAAGCTTACAATGCTTTTTAGCGTATTCCACCATATTTTCAGAAATATCAACTCCAATAAATTCCTTATAATCCTTTGGTAAATAAGGTTCTAGAGATTGAGATGAATTTTGTCCAGTGGCAAATCCAAACTCGAGAATTGATTCATTTTCTTTCCAATTTATTAGATGTTTGTATTTTTTTAAATGTAAATTAGTTTCTTGTAAAGGAAAATTACTACTTTTATTCCAAAGTTCTGGTATTACCATCGACATTTTTTACTTCACTTCACTTCACAAATTTACATTGAATTTAAATATCTTTATCCGTACTCTTTAATATAATTACGAAGTGAATAACAAATTTCCCATAAATTAAACAAATATATTATTAATCGGTTATTAACTGCAGATATATTTATTAACGTCATATATAGGGGTGGATAGAGCAAATAAATAGGTAAGTAACTGGATTGTAAGAATTTAAGTTTTATTATAAACAATTTGCAACTCCGTAACTAAAATATAACGCTAATAAAATTTATCTAGGACCCTTCACTTATCGGATGGAAAAATAGCTTTCAGCGAATTCTTTTAAAATTTTAGTATGATGTACATCTTGATATTCTGATTAAATATCTCCATGTGCTCAACTCAATCCTATAACCAGTTTTAGAGATATTCGTGGTCAAAATTGGAAAAATGGGTTTTTAGGTAATTTTGTTTTAATTTCAATTTCTTCAATTTTTAAGAAAACTGATCAGCTTATATTCAATTTTTTATGACATAATTTAGTCATAAGATTGGTATTTAAAAAAATTACCAGCAGACCCGAATATAGGGCTTAAAAATCTGATTTTTTTCCAAAATCACCTCAAACACGATACTTTAGCAGATTCGTAGCTAGGTAGGTACGTAGGTACAATGTGAGTGGAGCGTTTGCTCGCCCCTCTAATGCGGCCAGCAGAGCCCTACTGTGGCTCACCCCTATAGGCTACAATTCACCATACAATCCACACATTCTCAAGAAGTATATGGTTGTTTTATTTGAAGCTTCCTTGAAATCGGTAGGCTCCAGGTGTGCAAAACTAAACTACGAAGCCTATTCACTTTCAGGGCAGGGAAGGAGCATAAAATATGCTCCACTATTTCGTCTTCTACACTCCAGAAGCGACAGTTCGATATGTGACTCAGACCTAGCTTCTTCAGATGGTACCGCAGATGACAGTGCCCTGTAAGCAGTCCAATTAGATTGCGTAGATCACTTCTACTTCATTCTAGGATCTGCTATAGGATGCCTAACCTAACCTGAGGATTTGGCTATAAACGCCTTAGACTGAGTTAACCCAGGAATATCTTTCCAGTGCTGGAGAGTTTTCCACTCGGCCCATTTCCAGATAGTGTCCTTGGCACTGCTTTTAGTAATGCAAAAAAAAAGTTCCGGTTCAATGAACTCAGATTCTGCACCTCTTCTCGCAAGTGTGTCGACTTTATCAAACCCCTCCAGACCTTCATGCTCAGGTACCTCTGTTACTGGTAGCAATGTGATCCAAGAATTCGATGCAGTTCCACACCAGCTTCGAGTCCTGCCGGTTGGAGCTTAGTGCTTTTAAAGCTGTCTGGCTGTCGGATAAAATATAAATACTTTTGTTGACAAGATGATGGTTTGCCAACTCTCTTGCATATAATTCTATAGCGAAAACCTCCGCCTGAAAGACGGTAGCATACTTGCTGAGGCTTACTGTGATGTCAATTCTCGGTTTTCTGCTGTACACTCCGGCTCCAACACCACTAAGGGTGTTTGAACCATCTGTGTACAGTACATAAGCCGTCCCTGGAAAGAGGATCTCGCCTTTTCCCATAAGTCTCTTCTCGAAAGAAGGACGTTGAAGGACTTCTGTATGTGAGTTCTGGGGGAGAGCTCATCCAAAACCATTCCGAGAGTGTGATGAGTACTCATCTCTCGCAGCAGTCCAGAGTGGTACCATAGCCTCTCCCCCTCAATTTGACTAGCCACCTACATGGCTCTGTAGGAGGTCATTCTGGCCTCCTGCTTCAATAATACGTGGAGAGGAGTAAGACCCAGAGAACTTTCCATTGCCGCTATCGAAGTAGATGACATGGCGCCCGTAACAGCCACACAAGTTAATCTCTGTAATCCAGAGCAATAGACTGGAGCCCTTTCGTCCACCAGGCTATTGCGCCATATGTGACCATTGGTTTTATCACCGTTTGATAAATCTAGTAAATATGTTTAGGGTTCATTCCACACGACTTGCCGTATAGCCTTCTGATATTCCAGAGGGATGCCCTGGCTTTATTGATTGTTCTTTCCAGATGGGAGTTTCAGGTAAGTTTTCTATCTAGCACAATATCCAGATATTTTACCTCCTCCGCAAACGGAATGGTTACGCCTTCCAAAATTGGATGACGTAGCTTATCAAGCTTCCTCTTTTTTGTAAAAGGAACTACTACCGTTTTGTGGGGGTTCACAGACATCTGTTCCTCCTCACACTATCTGTATACGATGTTCGATCCTAAGGGCTTCCTGAAGGACATTGGAAATAATATCTTCAAATAAACCTCTAACCATTATTAAATGGTCTTCGACATAGCATTGAAAATCCACCTCCAGCTGGGACATCCTGTTTAGAAGGGGGTCGACCAAGAGTGACCAATGATGTGAAGACAGCACCCCACCTTGAGGACACCCCTTCGACGCCCTAAATCTAACAGTCTCCTGCTGTGATGATGTGACAAAACGATTTTCAAGCACGCATTTCAATCAGTTGCAGATTAGTCTGCTTATTTCGCATCGCAGTAGTTCAACGTAAAGGGATTGAGGCAGGGCGTTGGTTAACGTCCCTCCAATGTTGAGGAAAGCAGTCAGTGCAATCTATTTATGCTGTAAAGAGTGGCCTATCTTTCCTACGAGGTTATTTAGCGCCAAATATGTGGATTTGTCTGTGGTTGAGGAGAATTTCCCTGCAGTTCTTCTCTCTAATATGCCTATCTAGACTTCTCTCTAGAGTTTTTAGTACAAACGAGGTAAGGCTGATCGGTCTAAAGGATTTAGACAGGGAATTATTTACCTTCCCTGCTTTCCGTATATATACGATCTTAGCAATCGACCAACCCTGTTGTATGTAGCTCCACACCAGGCTCGCACGATATAGTTTCACGAGAAGAGGTAACAGCTCCTCTGTCCCGTTTTGCAACATGGCAGAAAAAATACCATCTTCTCCTGGTGATTTGTGTGGGGAGAAAGACTTCAACGCCCATAAGAATGAGTGTGGAGTGATCACCTCTTCAACTGGTCGTACAGTCCGGCCAGGTGGAAGTGGAACGGGTTGCAGGCGATCCTCCAGAAGCAGGCTACCCGGGAAGTGATTCCGCATGAGGATCTCTAACGTCTGCTTTTTGGAGTCCGTAAAAGTGCCGTCCGGTCGTTTTATCAAACCTACCTGTTGATTTGGATCTCTAGAGAGACTCTTGTGAAGTCTTGTTACAGCAAGTACTCTGGCAGAACCTCCTCCAAGACTCCCTCTTTCGTGTATCCTGTTATACCTGATCTGTATCTGTCCCAAGCACCCTGTTTCCTTAGCTCGATTGAAAAGACGTCAAACTTCTGTTCTCTTTTTGTCTAAGGTTCTGCTACACCAAGTTGAACCTCTATGGTCTCCCTTCTCCTTAAGTGGGCAGTTATCTTGTTAGGCTGTGAGTACGGCTTCCTGCAACTGATCGCCCGCCGCCTCTATTTCAGTCTGATTATTTATATATGCAATGCTGTTCTTCAGGTACGCTTGAAGGGAAATTTTATATACGCTCCAGAATGTACACTTTGGACCACGGAATTGCACTATAGGCCTGCACCTTGTAATATTCTCAAATCTGATATGTCGATGATCAGAGCATGAAGGTTCTGTAGGCACCCACCAATTAACGATCGTAGCTAAAAATGATAGCATATTTACCATTACAACTTGATGTAAAAGATATTTTGCCGTAGAAACATCATTCTTTATATGACTACAGGGTGTTTCAAATATTACGTACCCGCGGGGTATACCCCCTTTCTCTTACCACGTCTTAATATTGAGGTACCAAGACTATTCAATGAGCAAAAAAATAACTATTTTGGCGAGTATTACATTGGTCAAAAAAATCTGTATTGCCTCTCACGGTTTTCGAGTTACACATGGAAAATAAAAAAATCTAATTTAGGTTTTTCCGAACAGAATTTTTATTTTAAGAATTATCAAAAAATGGAATAGGAAAGTTTATTATATTTAAAAAATGCTGTTATACGGTACTCATTTTTACCTCTCGCCCTTCAGATAAGAGAGGTATAGGAATCATGCTAAAAATTGGGTAGTGAGTTTTCAATCGATAAACACGTTTTGGGGTCCCTAGAATACGATTTTGATATTTTCCCGATGATGTCTGTGTGTGTGTGTGTTTGTGTGTGTGTGTTAGTGTGTGTGTGTGTGTGTTTGGATGGATGTTGTAGTAACGATAACTCAAAAACTACTAAATAAAAAAATTTGAAATTTTGCATACAGGATTCTGATACCCTCGATTAGATCTGATTAGATTTTGGTGCCAATCGGACAACCGGATGTGGCAGTTGCTATGGGTGATGACGCCATTATTATACAAAACGGCAATAAAGTTTTACACATATATTTTGTATACCCTAGTTTATTTTCATCTCCTTAAAATTTTCGAAACTTTTGCCATTGTTGCCAGATTTACAAAAAAATAATTTTTTTTCATACTTTTTTGTGTCAACCTGTAAATTTTTGATTCAAAAATGGCGAGAGGTCATGTGCTGGCCACATCAGATTTTTTTTAATACACACATTTTTTTTAATACGACTTTTTGATGAAAAATATTGACATACCCTTAAAATCCAAATTCGGTGATATATCACACTTGTCATATTAACGATGTTTTATCTGAATAACTAACATCATCAGTGACAATAATTTTTAATTAGGGTCCGTATTAAAAATAACTAAATTGTTGAAGGCAGGAACGTCATATCGAAGATTTTTTAGAACAGTATAACAGCATTTTTTAGATACAATAAAACTTTCCTTTTCCATTTATATATGTGATTAAACCGGTCACAAAATTCTGCTGAAATAGTTCCAACAATATCCATTAAGAGCAGAGGTACACTTTTTGTCGCATATGCCTTTCCAATGTAATCTTAGAAACAAAATCCCAGAAAAACGGAACAATATTTTTGAAAAATTCAAACGGTCAGTTAAAATTAATACGAATAATCCTGAAAATATTTGGTTTTTGAAAATATTGGCATATGAAAATTAATGAAACTTGATAGTTCATAAAAATCACCCAACAAAATATTTTTATACAATCTTAGAAACTTTCCACACTTAAGATCAGGTTAAGAAATCATTTAAAAAAAATTTGATACAAAAATATTCAGTAGATTTTTCAGGATTTTGATTATAAAATTGGTATTTTTGAAGCGCTAACTGCTATCCTATGAGATTTGCTTTCTTACTCACACAATTCGACGTTGTAATAGTTTCTACGGACTCAGGACCAATTTGTGCCCATTATAGTTTTCTGATGAAACTCTTTATCTTGTTATTACTATAAATATAATAATTCAGATTTAATTTGAAAAGAAGTGGCTTTTTGTTTACATATTATTTTGGATCTTTTTAACACCTTCGGTAGTTTGTATAAGATATAATGACGGAAAAAAATAAATAAAAAAAATTACTAATATTATATTGTAATAAATAATGGAAATCCCAAATTTGGCTGTATGTAAGATGTGCCACGTGCCCCGTGTGGTCCGAAAAGGACATGTAAAATGCGCCACCTATTTTGAATTTAAGGATTAGGAGATTACAGAAGATTACCATAAAAATAATTACCATACTTGATTTTATATACATTTCAGTAAAAATAAAACAATTGTTAATTTACTCTTTATTTTTATTTAAAAAACTATGATACATACTTATTATGCAAATATAAACTCAAATAAATTTAATGTTAAATATTTACAAATTTGAAGGGAAAAATTTAGGTATTTAACAAAAGAAAATCTTGAAATATTTTTGGCGTCGTATTTTTTAGTTTTAGTTTATTGATAAACTCTATTTTTTATTTTATTTTTTTTTGAATTTTAAATGTTTCATTATTGCAACTTATAATATCAATTTGATACACATTTAACAGAATATTAACGAACTGAAAAATATTCGGATTTTGTAGAATTAATATGGAACAAAGCTGTAATTTTTCATCATTGTTCTGTTTTTCTTTTTCTATTTTTTTCTTTTGTTTTTTAATTTTTTTCTTATTTTTTATTTTCTACAAATTTTTTGCAATCATTTGCTACTTTTTTGGGATTTCTTTGCGAGTTATTGCATTTAATTTCAATTTTTTTAAATATTTTTGATTTTTTTTGGTTACAATTGTCCGGTTTTTTGGTTGTTCTTTGGTTTTTACATTTTTCCTAATTTTTTCTCATTTTTCTGATTTTGTTTTAATTTTTTCTCATTTTTCTTAGTCCTTCGATTTTTTCTGACATTTTTCGATTTCTTGCGTTTTTCCGTATTTTACATTTTCTAATTTCTATCTCAATTTTTTTCTTTTTTTCGTCGTTTATTGTTTTTTTTAATTATTTTTTCCGATTTTTTCTGATTTATTTTTTGATTCTTTTAATTCTTTTATTTTTATGATTTTTTGTTTTTTGTTTCAATTTTTTCTAATCTTTCGTCATTTTTTCTCATTGTTCTGTTTTTCTATTATTTTTTTATTTTATAATTTTTTCTGATTTTGTTTTATTGCATTGATATTTTTGTGATAATTTCGATTTTTTTTTCATTTTTTTGTGAATTTTGTTGCGGTTTTTTTTGCGTTTGTTTTACGACTATTATCCCTATTATTTTGTTTACAGCTATAAATACTTTTAAGGAGATTTAAAGTAATAATTTTCTTTTATCTAGTGTCGCTCTTTACCGGTGAGTTTAATCCCTAAAACAAAATTTTACCTGACTTTTAAGCAAATGTGGCACACTTTACATAGTGCCCCAAATTTATAAACACAAAAGATATTAGTCAAACATTTGTATTTTCCCTGTTTACATAAGTGCATCAAATAGATTTATGGAATTACCAATCATCTATTATGAAACTAGGCTGATTGATTATGAATTGACACATTAAAAAGATAACTAATAGGTACTTTGTAAGTATTTATTTGGTTATTTTTCACATCGTCATTAATAATTTACTTGAGTTAAAAATTAAAAACTTTTCATATCATTATTGATCCGTTTTTACTTTCCAAAACCAACAAACGGCTAAACCGATTTAGATGAAATTTTATATACATGTTTAGGGTAGCAAGGAGACGACGACCAATTTCTTATCGCTGTTTAATCAAAAAGGGAAGATAAAGGGTGATATAAATTTAATTTCTCAGCGATTGTTATTTGTCTTGATTATTTTTATTAGGAATTATTTTTACTGTGTAATTATTTAGTAAGTATTTTTTCTTACTTTGGTTTTTGTCCCAATTTTTATTCTCATTTTTATTTTTGACCCAAATGTTCTGATATTTAATAAAATGAATAACCATTGACCTATTATTGGCATCAAGTATTAATTTTTTGATATCAAAGAGAAGTAGAAAGTTAAATGATTATGGCCACTAAACTTGGCTTTCTGGACAAATCTAATAATGAAATAATTAAACATTAATGAGGCGTTTAATTAATCACATAAAATGTAATTTTGCACGAAACAATAATTTACTAAATTCTAAATAATTTTTTAGTGATTTCATAGCTAATTATTTTCTTCTCATTCTTTTTAAGTCTTATATTTTATTCGATTTTTGAAAAAATAAAAAATATAACAAGCTAAAGATTTCAATTTTTAAAGATATTGTATAAATTCCGTTAAAATCGTAAATAACTGTAATGGTTTAAGCTTAAACTTTACAACTTACATAAAAAGTTTCTAAAAATAGAAAAGATGCACAACTATTGCATGTTATATGTAACTAAACGAATGTTTTATTCAAACCATACTACGCATGTACATCTACTCAATGTAAATTATATTTATTTAACGAAGAAGTCGCTTTTTAAAAAATTATTTATTTTTTAAAAAGTACAAAATATCAACTAACTTGGTTGAAGCGTAAACAAAGAGTGATTTTACAATGCATAAATAAATTATAAGATGAAGCTAACCTTGAACTAAATTCTAACAAACAAAGATAATTTTATATAAAATAAGCATTTTCTATACATACAGGGTATCCGGAGATGAAACCGACAAAACTTAGGGGGTTATAGGGACTGCCAATATGATTGCAAAAAGCCATATACAAATGTCCAAAACCGCTTCGTTACTGATATACAGTGTGATTTGTGAATTTAGACAAAAAATTCAATCCGCCATATTAAATACAGGAATAATCCGATTTGATTTAAATTTGGTACATGAATTAAACTAAATTGTCTTAATAAGTAGCCCTTTGAACGAAACCAATACCAGGACCGGAATATTCTTTTTGTTTCATCTTAAGTTCTTGTAAGAATAACTCACCCTGTATAATGATTATCAAAAAAGAGAGCTCAGATTCGAAATCTACGGAAAAAATCCTACAGGAACTTGTTAAAAAAGTTTCTGGCACCATTTCAGTTATTCCGTAATAAATTATGATGTTAAATGTTTTCACTCGAGAAATTAATTTTCGGATAAAATACAATCAACAATGGGTTAATATAATAAAAAATTACGAAATCAAGACATAAATATTGTTATTTTTTTTTAATTAGTTCGTAGTAAAATTTTATAAAATACTCTCATAACCCAAAAAAAAGTGAAGAATAAATCCGTATCAGTAGCTTACAATTTTTGTCTAAATACAGTAGTAGGCTTGTGTCAAGTGTCAAATCCCTATTTTCAAAAAAATATTGTGCGTTGTGTTGTACTTTCATAAATTCAAAATTAGTAAGCAAATATAATTTATTAAAAATTCAGTACAGTCCTTTTTGAACAAATTGCTATCCGCTTTTTTTAGCAGATTTTGAATCTGCGATCAGAATATTGATAATTATTATACTAGAACAGTTATTCTTACAAGAAATGACTCATTCCGGTACTGATACGAATTTATTTTTTCTTTATGACAGTATTTTATAAAATTTTACTACGAACCAATTAACGAAAATAACAATATTTATTTCTTGGTTTTGTAATTTTTTATTATAATAACCCATTTTTGATGGTATTTTATCCAAAAATTAATTTCTCGAATGAAAAAATTGAAAATAATAATTTATTACGGAATAACTGAAATGGTGCTAGAAACTTTTTTAACAAGTTCCTGTACGATTTTTTTCGTAGATTTCGAATCTGAGCTCAGATTGTTGATAATCATTATACAGGGTGAGTTATTCTTACAAGAACTTAAGTTGGAAGAAAAAGAATATTCCGGTCCTGATATTGGATTCGTTCAAAGGGCTACTTATTAAGGAAATTTAGTTTAATTCATGTACTAAATTTAAACCAAATCGGGTTATCCCTGTACTTAATATGGCGGATTGAATTTTTTGTCTAAATTCACAAATCACACTGTATATCAGTAACGAAGCGGGTTTTCACATTTGTATATAACTTTTTGCAATCATATTGGCAGTCTCTATAACCCCCTAAGGTTTCATCTCTGGACACCCTGTATAACACGTGTTTCTCTTTTGCACAGGTACAAGTTTGTAAATAATCAAATACTCTGAATCTTGAATTACACAGAAATAAAAAAAATATATATTTAGATTGAAACTATTTTATTATTTAATTAATTCGTAATCCTGCGAATTAAAACCAAAATTGGAAAAGTTATTTTTATCAAATTGGGCTAAAGGAAGATTTAAAAAAATATATCCAGAATTACGGCTGCGAATTCCTGCTGCGTCACCGCGCGGATTGCTGGTTAATAATTATTCAAGAAGTAATAACTTTTTTATTGTAAATAATAAAAATAATCGTCGCTGTTCCTCACAAGCTTGGTTAAAACTTTATTCTGCGAAAAAAAAAAATTTAGTTCGTGATCCTGCCAAATAAAATTTGAGCTGGGAATTATAATAAACTGCAACAGTAAACAAATAAAACATATTTTATCAAATTTAGTGTTAAGGAAAATTTAAAAAAAAATTATATCCAGAACTACGGCTCTGAATTCCTGCAGCATCACTGCGCGCAGTGTTACTTAATAATTATTCCAGGAGTGAGAACTTTTTTATTGTTAATAATAGAAATAGTCGTCTCTCTCTCTTCCTTACAAGCTTTTTCAAAGTTTCTTTATGCAAAAAATATTGATCTAGTTCGTGAATCTGCGAAATAAAATTTGAACGGTACCATACAAATAATTGCAAGAGTTATAAACAAAATAAAGATTTTATCAAGTTAGTACTAAGAAAAATTATAAAAAAATATACCCAGAATTACGACTGAGAATTCCTGCTGCGTCACAGCTCGAATTGCTGTTTAATAATTATTCCAGACGTAATAACTTTTTTATTGTGAAAAAAAATCTTTTTAACTCGTGATTCTGCGAAATAAAATTTCAGCTGAGGAATATAAACAATTGCAGCAGTTATAAACAAATAAATATTTTATCAAATTTAGTGTTAAGGAAAATTATAAAAAAATTATATTCAGAATTACAGCTGCGAATTCCTGCTGCATCACTGCGCGGAGTGTTACTTAATAATTATTTCAGAATTGAGAAATTTTTTATTGGTAATAATAATAATAATCTCTTTTCCTTACAAGCTTTTTGAAAAAAAAAATATTGATCTAGTTCGTGAATCTTCGAAATAGAATTTGAGCGGAGGCATACAAATAAATGCAAAAGTTATAAACAAATAAAAATTTTATCAAGTTAGTGTTAAGAAAGATTAGAAAAAAATATACGCAGAGATACTGCTGCGAATTCCTGCTGCGTCACAGCGCGGTTTTCTGTTTAATAATTATTCCAGAGAAGTAATAACTTTTTTATTGTAAATCATAATAATAATCGTCCCTGTTCCTCACAAGCTTTGTCAAAAACTTTTTCTGTGAAAAAAAATTGTTTTGGTTCGTGATCCTGCGAAATAAAATTTGAGCTGGGGAATATAGACAATTGCAACAGTAAACAAATAAACATTTTATTAAATTTAGTGTTAAGAAAAATTAAATAAAAAACTATATCCAGAATTCCTGCTGCAGCACTGCACGGAGGGTAACTTAATTATTATTCCAGAAAAGAGAACTTTCTTATTGGTAATAATAATAATAATCGTCTCTTTCCCTTACAAGCTTTTTAAAAGTTTGTTTGTGACAAAAATATTAATCTAGTTCGTGAATTTGCGAAATAAAATTTGAACGGTTTCATACCAATAATTGCAGAAGTTATAAATAAATAAAGATTTTATGAAGTTATCATTAAGAAAAATTAGAAAAGAATTATACCCAGAATTACGGCTGCGAATTCCTGCTGCGTCACCGCGCGGATTGCTGTTTAATAATTATTCCAGAAGTAATAACTTTTTTATTGTAAATAATAATATTAATCGTCCCTGTTCCTCAAAAGCTTTGTCAAAAACTTTTTCTGTGAAAAAAAATTGTTTTAGTTCGTGATCCTGCGAAATAAAATTTGAGCTGGGGAATATAAACAATTGCAAGAGTTATAAACAAACAAATGTTTTATCCAATTTAGTATTAAGGAAAATGTAAAAAAAATTATATCCAGAATTACGGCCGCGAATTTCTGCTGCATTACTGCGCGAAGTCTTACTTAATAATTCCAGAAATGAGAACTTTTTTATTGTTAATAATACTAATAATCGACTCTCTCTCTCTTTTAAGCTTTTGTTTCAACATTGTTGAAAACCAAAGGTTCCAAATTCCCAATTCGAAAAAATATTGATCTAGGTCGTGAATCTGCAAAATAAAATTTGAACGATGGCTTAAAAATAATTGCGAAAATTATAAACAAATAAAGATTTTATCAAGTTAGTATTAAGAAAAATTAGAAAAAAATATACCCAGAATTACGGCTGCGAATTCCTGCTGCGTCACCGCGCGGATTGCTGTTTAATAATTATACCAGAAGTAATAACTTTTTTATTATAATTAATAATAATAATCGTCCCTATTCCTCACAAGCTTTGTCAAAAACGTTGTCTGTGAAAAAAAATTGTTTTAAGTCGTGATCCTGCGAAATAAAAATTGAGCTGGGGAATATAAAGAATTGTAACAGTAAACAAATAAATATTTTATCAAATTTAGTGTTAAGGCAAATTTAAAAAAAAATTATATCCAGAACTACGGCTGCGAATTCCTGCAGCATCACTGCGCTGTATGTTACTTAATAATTATTCCAGAAGTGAGAAATTTTTTATTGTTAATAATAATAATCGTCTCTTTCCCTTACAAGCATTTTCAAAGTTTCTTTATGAAAAAAATATTGATCTAGTTCGTGAATCTACAAAATAAAATTTGAACGGTGGCATAAAAATAATTGCAAAAGTTATAAACAAATAAAGATTTTATCAGGTTAATATTAAGGAAAATTAGAAAAAATTTACCCAGAATTACGGCTGCGAATTCCTGCTGCGTCACCGCGCGGATTGCCGTTTAATATTTATTCCAGAAGTAATAACTTTTTTATCGTAAATAATAATAATAATCGTCCCTGTTCCTTACAAGCTTTGTCAAAATATTTTTCTGTGAAAAAAAAAATTGTTTTAGTTCTTGATCCTGCGAAATAAAATTTGAGCTGGGGAATATAAACAATTGCAACAGTAAATAAATAAATATTTTATCAAATTCAGTGTTTAGGAAAATTTAAAAAAAATTATATCCAGAATTACGGCTGCGAATTCCTGCTGCGTCACTGCGCGGAGTGTTACTTAATAATTATTTCAGAAGGGAGAACATTTTTATTGTTAATAATAATAATAATCGTTTCTTTCCCTTACGAGCTTTTTCAAAAAAAAAATATTGATATAGTTCTTGAATCTTCGAAATAAAATTTGAGCTGAGACATAAAAATAATTGCAAAAGATATAATAAACAAATAAAGATTTAGTATTAAAAAAGAAAAAAATTGATAAATTAATCTTATCTTGATTATTGATCATGAAGGAAGTGTCCGTTGATATTTTTAGAATGAATTTTATCAGCTTTGATTTCCGTAAACATGAGATATTCTTAATTTTTTATCACCATTTTTGAGTAAAATGTAATCTTTTTTATATTAGACTTGAAGATAACATAACCATTAATTATAATATTATTGAAGTTGTTATTACCATTTTTGTATCTTATTGAATCTACAGGATAACGATTAAAATTGTTTAATTGTAAATCTTCTTCTGTACGTAAATAATCGATTCTTATATCATAATAGATTTGGAAATCATCAATAACATTAAAAATCTGATTCAAAACTAAATTAACATTTCTTTTATTAAAATAGATTTAAAATAACCAGTAGAAATAATATAAATTCGATTTGCTTCT
Source organism: Neocrepidodera transversa (assembly GCA_963243735.1). Lineage (NCBI taxonomy): Eukaryota > Metazoa > Arthropoda > Insecta > Coleoptera > Chrysomelidae > Neocrepidodera > Neocrepidodera transversa. Next base: position 107,474 of record CAUJLB010000045.1, read on the forward strand.
ATTTTTCTTTCAATAGTATGTGATGTCGAAGATGGTAGCGAGTTATTCAATTTTTGTTGAATTTTTATTAATTTGATATTATTTGTTTAAATTAGCGGTAAATTTTTATGAATCCATGGATTGTATTTCCTAAAAAAGAATATTGAAGTAATTGTGTTCCAATTAACAGATTTATCATGCTCGTAAACAATAATCGACCAGGGGGTGCGGAGTAAAAAGAAACGAATTCGTTTCTCTGGTAAAAATGGATTCATCTCTTTGGGTTAACAATTTTGTAGTATCTTCGCACTAAGTCAATAATTGATCATAGAGTTCTCGCAATTTCTGTTTTGCTGAGAAATTGATGGTTATTTTTTGATGCAGGTTGTTACGGTTTTTTGTGCCACAATGTATTTTCATTATTACTCTACTCAATATATTTTAATTTCATACTCGCTTGATATCCCCTTATTTCCTCGCGTCATGTCCTTCTCTTCTCTTGGTATTCTTATGAAATATTCAGTCGAAATAATTGACTTTATATCGTTCATGTCGCTTACTGAAGATTTCCTTTTTTTCTCCCCCTCATTTTATAGAATAAGTTTTTATTATATCTATATATATATAAAATTGTCGTGTCGCTGACTGACTGACAATCAACGCACAGCTTAAACCAGAGGTGATAGAGACGTGAAATTTTCAGGGTAGTTTCCTTTGGTAGCGTAGAGGAGCACAAAAAAAAGAATTTTGAAAATTCGTACTATAAGGGGTTCAAAATTGGGGTTAAACAAATATTGACCCACTCGAGTAAGTACGTCAACCAAAAACATACAGGGAGATTCTTTTAGAGGGAAGTTGCTCTCCTCCCTGTGGGAGTGCAAATATTTTACTTTCCCGACCCACCTCTGAGAAGGGAAAGTATTGTAAACATGCTAAAAAAAAATTTCGAGATAAAGATGAAAATATCAATTTTGAGGTCACCTGAGATGATTAAGACCATTTCCAGATGGAAGTCTGTCTGTCTGCCTGTCTGTGTATATTCTTCCACAATAGAGGCCACAGGTTTAATTCGATTGAGCTGAAATTTGGTATATAGGTTTGGATGAACCCATTAGTTTTTGTACGACATCTGTCAAACGGAAGTGTCACTATCAAAAAATGACAGATCCAATATTTCACGGAATTTGACTTGCAATATGTCATTTGAAAGCCCTTGAAAAACTCTATTCAGAACAGTCAAAATTATTTCTTCAACTGTCACCTGTCAAAAACAAAAAAATCGGTTGTGTTTACAATTTTTACAAATTTTTGTGCATTTCTTTGCATATGTTTGTTTTTTTTTGTATTTTTTTTACTTTTTGGGATTTTTTGCATTTTTTTTGCTTTTTTTGTATTATTTTAACTTTTTGGATTTTTTTTGTATTTTTAACGTTTTCTAGCATTATTTTAATTTTTTCAGCATTTTTCAAATTATTTTTAAATTTTTTTATCCTTTTTTTTTTAATTTTTTGACATTTTTTGCACTTTTACCATTTTTTAACATTATTTTACTTTTTTTAGATTTTTTGGCATTTTTTTGCATTTATTTTTCTCTTTAGCATTATTTTATTTTTATTCCGCATTTTTTAAACTTTTTTTTAGTTTTTTTTTTGCATTTTTTAATATTCTTTACAATTTCCTTTATCACTTTTTTTAACTTTTCCGTTTTATAAAACTTTTAACATTTTTTATCTCATTGTTGCTTTTCGTGTATTATTGTGCATTTCTTTGTATGTTTGTATTTTTTTTGCATTTTTTTTATTTTTTTTGTAAGTTTTTTTTACATTTTTTGTATTTTTTGATTTTTTTTTCATTTTTTTAAAACAATTTTTACAATTTATTTTAACACTTTTTAAAATTTTTTTGCTTTTTTTAGAATTTTTATCACTTTTTAGCTCATTTTTTGCTTTTCATATATTATTGTGCATTTCATTGTATATGTTTGTATTTTTTTTGCATTTTTTCCTTTTTTTTTGTTAGTTTTTTTGTATTTTTGGGATTGTTTGTTCATTTTTAGCGTTTTTAGCATTATTTTACTTTTTTCAGCATTTTTTTTTAGATTTTTTTGGCATTTTTTTAAACAATTTTTACAATTTCTTTTCACATTTTTAAACTTTTTTTGGTTTTTTTTTTTAGAATTTTTATCAATTTTTAGCTCATTTTTTGCTTTTCATATATTGTGCATTTCATTGTTTTTTTTTTCATTTTTCCACTTTTTTGTTAATTTTTTTTTCATTTTTTTGGGAATTTTTTGCACATTTTGCGTTTTTTTAGCAGTATGTAACTTTTTTTCAGCATTTTTAATTTTTTTAATTTCCCGACCCACCTCCGAGAAGGGAAAGTATTGTGAACGAGCAAAAAAAAATTTCGAGGTAAAGATGGAAATATCCATTTTGAGGTCACCTGAGATGATTAAGACCATTTCCAGATGGAAGTCTGTCTGTCTGTCTATCTGTCTGTCTGTCTGTTCGTCTGGGCGACATTTTTTTTTCCTTTGGGACTACGTTGTTTTGGACCACGCTTGTGTTTCTTCTATCCAGTTTCCTTTGGAGAAGGAAGATAAGAAAAACCTCAAGAAAAGCTAATTTTTTTTTAAGAAAAAGAAAGAATCTCTGTTATTTTCGTTTATCGTAAAATAAACAAATATGACGTTTTTTTTTGGTTTAATTTCCTTAAACCCACAAAAATAAATAAAGGACGGATTTTGAAATATATCATAATTTTTTTGTAAATTGTTTTTAATTATATTCGTGCAACGAACCCATAATACAAAGATCTGAGCTTAAATTATATCAATTATTTTTATAAACAAAATAAAGTACCGTTTCAAGGTATCACTGGAAATTAAAATATACTTTCTTTAAAATGACTCGAAATACATGAAATTTGTTTACGACGCAAAAAAAGAAAAAATAAAGTGTAAAAGCTCTGTCGATATATGCACATGAAGCTCCATAGCTATATCCGTTTCCAGACTATCAAATTCCAAGCACGATCGCTTTGTAGTATAAGAACGTAAACATATCCGTTGTTCAATCGCGATGGATATAGCGGCAATATAAAGTTTCCGAAAATAGAGAGGAAGGATCTAGTAACATAAACGAATATTTGTCTTTTATTTTACTGAAACATGATTCAGCAGGTTTTTTCACTAAGAGATATTTTCCATGCAAATTATTACCATCTCGAAATCAGTATATCAGTATTTTTTAATTTAACATAAATCTTTAGAGATAAAATTACAATCTAGACTTGGTAAATCTAACTTAAAATTAAATAGAATGGCGACATATTTGGGGCGGGGGGTTGTACAATATTGTCACAACATATTGGGAAGGGGGTGGATATATTAAACAGATTATAGTGTAGTTTTATTGGTAAATATAAATCTTTAGAAATCTTTAGAGATAAAGATTCAATCTGGGCTCGGAAAATCTGATGAGAAAATGTTGGACGAAAATTAACAATATATATTCTTAGTACAATTAAATGCAATGGCAGCACACTGAGGGGGGTTGTAATAATATTTAATAAAGAGGGGGTAATCCCAGCCCGCTTTCCGAACACTCATAGTATAGTATTTTTTTAATTCAGCGTATTTCTTTTTTTTTATATTTTTATTTATTATTAAGTAAATATTAACATTAAAAATAAAAAAAATATTAAATTTGTAATTAAAAACATAATTGTGATTTTTTTTTCAAAAATGGCTTAAAAATATTCGAAATATTATTACGATTTAAAAAAAAAACCTTAAAAATATTATAGATATTAAAATAGAATTTATACAATTCCACAGATAATAAAAAACTGTAAATTTGCAATATATCTTAGTTTCTTAGAATTTAGATTTGTAATAGTTATAACCAAAATAAAGAATTTTTTTATTTTTTTTGTAATTTCGTTTATGAAGAATCCATACCCTATCTTATTCCGGTTAAAAGTCAAACGGCGTTATTTACCCAGCATTTTTTTTTGAAATTTTGGAGGTCAAAATGGTTCATAATTCTAATCAAAACTATGTAAGCGGATTTTTCCCCATTTACGAGAAAAAAATAATATTCGCTCTCAGTTTAGTTTTTTTCACAAATCTGCTCCCATAACTATTTAAATATTAATAAAATGCAACCGTTCCCAAAATTTCATTTGTTTATCTTAATTCGTTTAGACGCACAACAGCGTTGCCAAACGTATTGGAAGCTGTTATAGTACGAGAACTTAAATTATTATAGTACATTGGAGAAAAATATAGTACAATAGAGAAGAAACAAGGAATATGCAACGACACCAACAATACCATATAATTGCACCAAAAATAAAAATCACAATTAGGTATCTGAGTTCAATCAACTCTTTCTGGATTATAAATTATACTTTCTCTGCTCCTGGTAAATAATAAATCCATAAGGATTCTTAAAAACCATAAAAATCCATAAAAATTCTTAAAAATACTTCAAACTCCTTAAAAATCCCTTAAAATTCTTAAAATATTTGAAAACTCCTTAAAAATCTTAAGAAGATCTTAAAGATTCTTAAAAATACTTTAAAATCCTAAAAAAATTCTGAAAAAACCTTAAAATTACCTTAAAAATTCCTTAAAAATCCTAAAAACCCCTAAAAATAGTTAAAGACTCAAAATTACTTAAAAATCTTAAACAACTCTTAAGGATCCTAAATTAATCCTTAAAGAATATTAAGATCCCTATAAATAGTTTAAAATATTTAAAAATCTCTAAAATTACTTAGGAGTCCTTGAAAATCCTTAAGAAGCCCAAAAATCTTTAAAAACCATTAAACTTCTTTAAAACTCCCTCAAAATTATTAAAACATTTTAAAACTCCTTAAAGATCTTAAGAAAATCTTAAAAACAGTTTAAAATGTTTAAAAATTCACTAAAATTCCTTAACCATTAAAAATTCTTAAAGACATACTTAAAAATCTATATAATACTTAAAGGTCCTAAAATAATCCGTAAAAAACATTCAAATCACTAAAGATCCTTAAAAATCTTAAAAAACCTTTAAAATTATTTAAAAACTTAAAATTGCTTAAAAATTTTAGGCAATTGTTAAAGGTCCTAAAATAATCCATTCAAAATTTTAAAATCCCTAAAAATAGACTAAAATTCTTAAAAATCCCTAAAAATACTTAAAAAATCCTTAAAAATTCCTTAAAAATCTTTAAAACCCTTAAAAATACTTAAATCCTTAAAAATACTTAAAAATCCTTCAAACTCCTTAAAAATCCCTTAAAGTTCTTTAAACATTTTAAAATTTCTTAAAAATCTTAAGATCTTGAAAATTTTTAAAAATACTTTAAAATCCCTAAAAAATCCTTAAAAAACCTTAAAATATCCTTAAAAATTCCTTAAAAATCCCTAAAACCCCTATAAATACTTAAAGACTCAAAATTACTTAAAAATCCTAAGCAACTCTTAAGGATTCTAAATTAATCCTTAAAAAATATTAAGATCGCTAAAAATAGTTTAAAATATTTAAAAATCTCTAAAATTACTTAGTAGTCCTTGAAAATCCTTAAAAATCCCAAAAATCTTTATAAACCATTAAACTTCTTTAAAAATCCCTCAAAATAATTAAAAAATTTTAAAACTCCTTAAAAATCTTAAGAAAATCTTAAAAACAGTTTAAAATCTTTAAAATTTCTCTAAAAATCGTTAAAAACCATAAAAAAATTTTAAAGACTTACTTAAAAATCTTAAGTAATACTTAAAGCTCTTAAAATAATCCTTAAAAAACATTAAAATCACTAAAAATACTTAAAAAATCCTTAAAAATCTTTAAATTATTTAAAAACTTAAAATTACCTAAAAATCTTAGGCAATTGTTAAAGATCTTAAAATAATCCATTCAAAATATTAAAATCCCTAAAAATATACTAAAATTTTTAAAAATCCCTAAAAATACTTAAAAAATCCTTAAAAATTCCTTAAAAATCTTTAAAAACCCTTAAAAATACTTAGACTTAAAATTACTTAAAAATCTTAAACAATTCTTAAAGATCCTCAAGTAATCCTTAGAAAAACCTAAAAATAGTTTAAAATTCTTAAAAATCTCTAAAAATACTTAAAAGTCCTTGAGAATCTTTAAGAATCCTAAAAATCCTTAAAAATCATTAAATATCTTATAAAATCCTTAAAATGCTTAAAAATCCATTAAAATCCTCAAAAATACTTAAAAATCCTTCAAACTCCTTAAAAATCCCTTAAAATTCTTAAAACTTCTTAAAAATCTTAAGATCTTGAAAATTCTTAAAAATACTTTAAAATCCTTAAAAAAACCTTAAAATATCCTTAAAAATTCCCTAAAATTCCCTAAAACCCCTAAAGATATTTAAAGATACAAAATTACTTAAAAATCTTAAGCAAATCTTAAGGATCCTAAACTAATCCTTAAATAATATTAAAATCCTTAAAAATAGTTTAAAATATTTAAAAATCTCTAAAATTACTTAGGAGTCCTTGAAAATCTTTAAGAATCCCAAAATCTTCAAAAACCATTAAACTTCTTTAAAAATCCCTCAAAATTATTAAAACATTTTAAAACTTCTTAAAAATCTTAAGAAAATCTTAAAAACAGTTTAAAATCATTAAAAATTCACTAAAAATCCTTAAAAACCATTAAAAATTTTTAAAGACTTACTTAAAAATCTTAAAGATCCTTAAAGATCCTAAAGTAATACTTAAAAAACATTAAAATCACTAAAAATACTTAAAAAATCCTTAAAAATCCTTAAAAATTCTTAAAAATCCTTAAAAATCCTTAAAAATCCTTAAAAATCCTTAAAAATCCTTAAAAATCCTTAAAAATCCTTAAAAATCCTTAAAAATCCTTAAAAATCCTTAAAAATCCTTAAAAATCCTTAAAAATCCTTAAAAATCCTTAAAAATCCTTAAAAATCCTTAAAAATCCTTAAAAATCCTTAAAAATCTTTAAAACCCTTAAAATTACTTGAAAACTTAAAATTACTTAAAAATCTTAGGCAATTGTTAAAGATCCTAAAGTGTAAATATAGTGTGTATAAATAAATGTACATTTTTTATTTAGTAATTTTATTTCTTGTTTAAACAAGCTGTAATTAACTTACAGTGATTAAATAAAATACTCCTCTCCATGTTGTATTTTTAGTCGGGCGGACTTTATTCAAATCCTGAAAGAGTTCGAGCTACTCGAAATCCAGCGTGGCGAGTTAGAGCTCGTCGTGGTGTAGTCAGATAAAATTCTGAGCTACAAAAACCCCGAAAAAACTGAACTGTCCACCACAAAAGTGTAGCCGGATAAAAATGAAACATTTGATTTGATCCTAAATATTTTTTAATTCGATTAATTCAAACAATTGTTTTATCCACAAAAAAATATTCCTTTCTGCGCAAAATACAAGTGCAGGTAGATTTCCAAATTCAGGCTACTCCTTAGGCCATAATGGATATTCTGTGCATATAAGGAATTTTTTTTTTTAGTAGTATTAGAACTATTGTCCTGAGTTGCTTAGGCAGGAATTTTTTAAAGACACTTCACGCTAGGTTGAATGTAGGTGCAGGACTCTCCCCTGATCATCGCTCTGCAAGCAGAGTCATGGGCATGCCTGCTAAACCCTTCTCGGTTATTTATCCTGATTTGTTTGTTTCCTTGTACCCTGCTGTATGAGAAGTGGGGATACAGTGGATGTTGGTTTGATCTGAAAAGTAATTGATTCTACATTTTGACTTATGATATTTGAATATGTTTTAGTATTATAATTTTATACTTACGAGCCTCAGGCGGGGGGCAGGAAGTCCTTGGACGTCAGTGGGGAGACCAGCTCATCTGATGCTTAGAGGAGCCTCCTCTAAGAGATCTGGGAGCTCGTGCAGAAGATCTTTGGCTTCTTTGAGAACTAGAACTTTTATGTTCAGTTGAGGTAGTTTCCTTTTGGGCTTCTTGGGTAGAGGTCTTCCATTAATTCCATCTGCCCATCTCGTCCGTACTGTTTATGGGCGTGGGTGTTGGGTGTTGGAGCTGACCAGGGTTCTCCTGACGTACCTTCCTTGTGGGTCTTGAAATCTGTAAATTATAAGGGTTATATTAATTTGTTCATATAGTTCGTTAGAAGGAAAACGCCAGGGGAGGTAGGCGCATTGACTAAGGATTCTCCTCCCCGTTGAAGCGATGACGTGCAGAAGGTGAGAAAGAAAATGGTTTCGCGGTTGTATCTCCAAATTGGTCCCCTAAAAGCTCCGATGAGGGAGGCTCCTTCCCTAACTCTGTTCAGAGTTATTTGTACTTGAATTGACCAGTTAAGAGTACGCTTGAGGCGCACTCCGAAGTAGTCAATCCAGTCGTTGAACACGAGTTTTTCTCCCCAAAGCGTTAGGTCGGCGTCATTAAGAGATTGGCCCCGTCTGTTGGAAAGGAAAGGATGTTTGAATATGATCAGTTGGGTTTTTTTTGCGGGTTTAGGGTAATCCTCCAGTTGCTGAACCATTCCGAAAAATGGTTTAGCATCTGTTTTGATTTGTCGTGCAGGTGGTTGGGGCAGTTGCGAAGATGGGCGTGTCGTCCGCATACAGTTGGATGTCTTGGCTAGGGATTGGTGGAGGCGGATGTCGTGCGTGTTAATTACATACAGCACGGGGGCTAACACTGAACCTTGGGAGACTCCGCTTGTGGAGTAAAGGGATCTGCGGTGGAATAACCAACTTTAACTATGACGGAACGATTTGTAGGGTAGAAATGGATAAGCTTGATGAATTGGGTAGGGATGCTGATTATGGAAAGCTTCCGAACAAGTCCAGCATGCCAGACCTAATCGAAAGCCTTGTGGACATCGAAGAAGACTGACGACGCACAGTGACCAAGGTTTAGAGATTTTGAGGTAAGGGAGTGGAGTCTCATTAGTGCGTCTTGGGTGGAGTGCTTAGACACAAATCCGTGTTGGAATTGGGGGATCGTTCCTCTTTCATCCAGAAAATCCCAGATACGGTCCTTAAGAAGATTCTCAAAGACCTGATCCAGAGCATTCATCAGCGATATAGGTCTGTAGGAATTGGTGGAGGTGGGAGCCTTGTTGGGTTTGGGAATTAGGATGGTATGAGCAGTTTTCCAGTTTGATGGCAGGCGTTAAAAAGAAAGGTAAGGATGGGAAGGATGGTGGCAGGTAGGTTTTTCAGGTCCTGACATTTGATTCGGTCAGGGCCTAGGGTTGAATTTCTCCCCTTCTGACATGCCACGGCGATGTCTTCTGGTGTGAATGGGTTGAGCAGTGGCTCGGGGATGGGTGAAATTGGGGGGTTGGGTATGATAAGGATGTCTTGGAGTATGAAGTCAGTGTCTTCCTGGGAGTTTTGGTTGAAGTTAGGATTATCTGGGTTTGACATGGTTTCTTGTAAGTGGCCTTTGAATGCAGTGGCCTTCTGCTCGGGAATGTGGAGGACTTGTCCATCTACCTTGTCGTTTGACCGGTGAGTACAGACAGTTTGTGCCAGAACCTGGCCCCGCCCCTATATAATGTACCTAGCCTATTTATTTATGTACCTAAGCGCTGAAACAACTAATAACCACTTAATTTTATTATTCACAATTACTTTGATTTTATTTTTTACCAGACTTAAAAGAACACAATTTTTGCCATGAATTATTAAAGGTTTTTTATTGTTTTTTTTTATCGCTTTTTATCCTTTTTATCGAAAGTTTTTTTTTATCCTTTTTAGCCCTTCGTTTTTTATCCTTTTTAAGGTTTTTTTTTGAAGATTGTCTTTATTTCTATCGTTTATTTACCCATTTTCTCCAACTGTTCTTGTTCCCTACTGTTTTTGCACTGCTTTCTTTTTATTTAATACAAAAATCTTGACAACATAGAATGTTACATATCTGATGTAGTAAAAATTAATAACTGCGTTTGTATTGAAATGGGTCCATTTTGGACCAAACTTTCTACTTCAGCGGTTCAGGCTTAAATTTTATTAAAAATTTATATACATAAAAGTTTTAGCGACTACTAAGGACTATAAAATACACAAAATTTTATTTTCAAATTTTGCTTAGATAAAAAATTATGATTTTTTTTTAAAAATCAGGTTTTTTGCCGCCCCTGAGTTTATTATGGATTTTTTCTATAATGGCCTAATGAGACGAATTATAAGTATTTAGGAGGAAAATCGATCAAGGGTTCCCAATATCCTATGCGTCAATAACCATGGAAGATATAGCCAAAAACTGATAATAAAAAACATCCCCCAAAAACTACCCCTTTTGATGGATTCCTCTCATTAACGAACATATCCTAAAGCTTTTACTTTTAATAGGGTAAATCTCCCGGCACGCTTGTGGTTTCTCGACGAGTTTCCGACATGTAGACATGGGAGGGCACAATGGACTTATCCAGTAGGAACGAGTTTATTGGTTTTATGTTAATGAATAAATAGCTTAAAGAACCTGGTTCCTTATGTTGATTTTCATTGTTCTTATAATATTCATTAATTAATAAAAAGTAATTAATATATTTTGAAAGTGGCGCTTCTTGTTGACCAATAATTAACGTTTTACTTTCTACAGCATTGCCAAGATTCTAGCTTTGTTCGTTTGTAGACAAAATTGATATACTACTTTCCTTTTTCTAATCATAACAAATGAAAAAACGAAAGTTGCCAGTTTTATCGATATGACAACATAGCCAAATATAATCTGTTTCAATTGGGCCACGTCACAAGCCACTATAGCCCCGATATTCAAATTTTAAGAATTAATTACAGCAACAGGATCGGCCTCAGGAGGGCTGGACCCGGTGCAATGTGTTATGGTAGGCCAAAATTATAAAATAAAAATAAAAAAAAATCACTGGATGAGTCCATTGAGCAGAATTTAAAAGAACAAACAGATACTTTTTCAAAATTATTCAAAAAATATTTTATTTCTTTTATAGTAAATATTAACACTAAAAATTAAAAAATATTCAATTAAATTTGTAATAAAAGACTCTCTAATTGTGTTTTTTTTTCAAAATTTAATACAAAAATTGTGATATTTAAAAAAAATGGCTCGAAAATATCTGAAATTTAATTATGATCTTAAAAACAATTGAATAACTTTTAAAATAGTAAAGTAATTAAAATGGGATTTTCACCATTTAAAAGAGAATATAAATCTTTAAATTTACAATGAATTTTAGTTTTTATGAATTTATAATTGTTATTGTTTTAACCAAAATAAAGATTTTTTTTAAATTTTGTTTTATCGAAAATGACAAAACAAATGAAACAAATAAATGAACTATCCGAAAGCGATTAAAAAGTAGTATATGTATGAATTATTTCATAAATTTAAAATATTTGTAAAATATAAAAATGGTAAAAGTTAAAAAATCCAAGGGTGCCCTATGAGTTTTTGACAAAAAATTAAATTTTTTAAACTAACTTTAATAGAGTATTTTGAGAGAGAAAAACTAAAATCATTGATTAAACAATTAGTTTACTAAAAGAGTTCGGAAAAATAGGTGGGATTACCCCCTCTTATTTTATTTAACGTTAGAAAAAACTACATTATTATAATAATATTTAAAAATACTTTTTTTGATATTAAAATTAATAATAATTTAACATGTGCGATTCGAAGACTCTTCGTTGACATATTGATCAATTTTTTTAATACTGTTTTCCTTGAAAATAAATATCTCTATCCTAATTCAAATCTTAAACCTAGACGTAAAAATTTTATTTTATAAAATTTTGATTATATCGCTAAAGGTCTTAGTAAAAGGTTAAGCAAATAAAATTTGTTTTGCAACTTTTGTTAGATAAGAAACGATAAAAAATGCATTATTTACTAATAGTTTTAAAAATGCACTTTTGTTTAGAAGATTTACAACAAATTATTAAAACTAAATTAGATATTTCCTAGTAAGTATTAAAAGCAGATCACTGGTGAGTAAAGAGTTAAATTAAATTACTTTCTAGTAGGTTATGCATTCTTGCTCTTTTTTTAAAATCCAGTGTGGAAAAATGCGTCATTGCTTTTTTTAATTTAGAGTATGATCAAATGCATTTTTGCTTTTTTGTCTAATTTTAGTGTTGAAAAATTCATTATTGTTTCTTTTTATTTTTTGTAGATATGAAATGCAAATGTGAACCTGGTTGTTGTATAAGCTATAAAGTGACATTTTTTTGTAAATGGTGTAATTCAAAATTTGACCAAAATATAGAAGCTCAAAATTTTACAGCTACTATGAGTAAAATACATCCCCAGTGCAATTTATGTGAAAGTCGCGTTATGAGTTATGAATATTTTTGCCGTGGGCGAAAAATATGTGTTGGTGTTGCTGCTCGTATTCAACAAAAATAATGTTCCTGATGATGTATATAATCGAAACTTTTTTTTAATCTACTTACCAAATAAATTTTTGTGATAAATACAATACGAATATATTACTTCAATAAATTGAATTATTATTTTTTCAACCTTGTGTATAATTTATTTGACTTTCAGTAAAAAAACCATCTGAAAAGTTCTGAAACCTTCTAAAGTTAAGGCTACTAACCTAACCTTGTTTGTAAATAAGGAATAGTAATAAATTATTTCAAACGCCGAAAATAATCCCCTTCCATAGGAGGAGGGCATTAAATTATTTTTAAACAACATTGAATCAAAAGAAAATATGCATTGCGTTTGTATATAAAAATTCCAAGTATTAGATATTTTGAAAATAAAATCGGATAATAAGGATATTAACCCTTAACCAGCGATATCGGTCTGACAGACCGCTATGAGTTTTTATAATTAATATATTTTCGTTAATTTAAGAAAAATATTTTCTAGCGCCCATCTACCTTCTAATCGGAATGTCCTTGAGTCGATGTTACATACCTGGTAGTCCTATCCCCTCTACTGAAGGAATGTTAAGTGAATTTTATGCTACCAAGAGTCAGTAAGACCGGCGCTCGCGTTTAGTGTGCATCAAGCGTGGGGGTTTGTATGACCGGTACTCGCGAATAGCGTATTTTATGATTACTTCATTTATTGTTTTGGTGTTTGTTTTTTTTGTAAGGACTTCATTTATTGTTTTGGTGTTTTTACGAAGAATTGATGTTTTTATTTTTCTAGGATTGTTGTTTCATGGATAATAATTAATTTCTTTTTACTATAACAAAAACCCAGTAAATTTAATTTCTTTTCAGAAAGAATGGATCTTAGGAAACCAAGTACTTCAAAAGGTTATCAAGTCACAGATCCTAATTTTGAACAACAGATGACACAGTGATTTGAAGATGAATATTTATTGTCAGACGAATACCGTAATTCTGAACAGGATGATGCAGATTACGTTCGAGAGACTAGCGGCTCATCTTCGGAGGATGATGGTTTGAATTTGGATGTTGAGATCGAGGAACCGGAACCTACTGTGAAAAGTTACAAGGGCAAAAATGGATACTAGTGGATTTATGTAGCACCTAATAAGGCTGTACGTACTCCACGTAGAAATATTTTAGTTAAATTGCCATCCTTACGCGCACCATCTAAAGCTCTTGGTAATAATCCTGACAGCCGACTAATTTGGTCACAATTGATTGATGATGACATGATAAATGAAATAATTCAAAGGACGAATAAGAAATTGCAGGAAGTCAGAGCAAGTCACAAAAACGATAACTCTGTCGATTATAAAGATACAGACACTATAGAAATTACAGCTTTTTCGGTTTATTATTACTTTCTCGTATTTTCGCTCAGCTTACGAAAATTTATAGTCTCTGTTTTCAACCGATGTCACAGGTCGTCCCATATTTAGAGCTACAATGTCTGCCAGATGATTTGAAAAGTTACTTACTTGTCTCCGGTTTGACAATCCAGATACACGTCAAGAGAGGAAGGAAATAAGTGGTGCTGATGCTGCAATTTCTTTTATTTTTTAAAAATTTGTTGAAAATTGTCAAAAACTTTACAATCCTGGACCCACTTTATGCGTTGATGAAATGCTAATATCATTTAGAGGAAAATGTGCCTTTAAAATGTATAAGCCCAGCAAATATCGGATAAAAGTAATGTGTGTTACTGACGCTAAAACTTCCTACTTTTACAACGGGTACATGTACTCTGACAAAAACAGTGATGGACTTACATTATCTGAAGCTGAAAATAATTTTCAAAAACCCACTCAAGCTGTTATACGATTGTGCAAACCGTTAGAGAAATCAAATAGAAATATAACTGCTGATAATTACTTTTCATCTTTGGAATTAGTTCAAGAACTAAACAAGCGCGGGTTCCCCTATGTCGGTACTCTTAAAAAAAATAAAAGGGAAGTACCTCTAGAATTTTTGCCTAATGCCAAACGTCCCGTATAGACTACCTTATACGGTTTCCCTGAAGAAAAGGTAACACTAATATCTCACGTCCCAAAAAAGAATAAATCGGTATTATTGATATCAACGATGCACTATTCTAAAGAAACAGACCAAGAAAGCGGATTACCAGAGATTATCGCCTTTTATAATTCCACCAAGGGGGGTGTCGATTGTCTAGATATGAAATGCGCCAATTTCACTTCCGGGAGAAGAACTCGTCGTTGGCCTTTGGCAATATAGAATTCTCGACATTTCAACTGCTAATGCTTTTGTTTTGTATAATTGCTACCCAGATACCGTGACCATCAAGAGGTTTGATTTTATAAAAGATTTGGGAATGAAACTGATTATGCCCCATATTCAAAAAAGAAGTAAAAATCCTAGACTAGATAAAGATCTGAAGGCGCTCATTAGATCAGTAATTGGAAAACAAGATGAAAATCCTAATCTCAACCCAACAGATCGCTTGGAGAAAAGAGCAACTTGCCACACATGCCCTTATCACCTAAAAAGAAAAACATTTTACCAGTGTGTCCTTTGCCAAAAACCTATTTGTCTGCAATTTTCGACAAAAGTTTGCAAAAATGTAATAATGAAAAATTAGTTAGGTATTATCTTGTTGTCAATATAAGTATTTTGGCTATTATTGTTATTTCAAAAAAAAATATTTTAAAATGTTGTGATTGTTTTATTTAATATAATGTACATAAAGAAACAACTAATAATTTCTATATTTTGATATTTAGTTCCAAAGACCGGTAGTCGCGGATAGAGCAATTTTTGCTATTATCCATGCTGGTTAAGGGTTAAAATAGGGGATTATTTGGAAATGAGAGAGCAAACTGCATAAACAACACCCGCG
Organism: Neocrepidodera transversa; assembly: GCA_963243735.1. NCBI lineage: Eukaryota > Metazoa > Arthropoda > Insecta > Coleoptera > Chrysomelidae > Neocrepidodera > Neocrepidodera transversa. Next base: position 122,686 of record CAUJLB010000045.1, read on the forward strand.
GTTTACAACTTTCTCTCATTTTTAAATAAGACCATCATTAAAATTTACTGTTTGATTAATGAGTCCTTAATGATATTTAAAGTGTTATTATAAATAGTTTACTTCAGAACTTTAGTTCTGTGCTGAATTAGACTTACGGTGTTCTTGATCAGTGCGACATTTTCTTGTTCGAAATGGCGAGTTTATCTTTTATTCAGAAGAAACGACCAAGAACGTGTGCTTTGTCGGAAAATGAAAAAACAATTATTCTTAATGTACATGATGCTCTTCAGTATCAAAACTCTAAAAATGGTGTTACAAATATAGTGGAAATGTGCGCTAATATGACCGGTGTAGGAAGTATCGGCAATTTACAATTTATTGAGAGAACGAAAAAATGGACCTATTAAATCACCGAATAAATCCTCAGGAAGCAAATCTATATTGATCGATTCAGTAGAGAGCTAACAAAGCAGAAGAACAGTGCATTAATTTTATATGATTAAAGAAATACCAACTTTGGAAAAATTGCTGTTCCGAATACAAACAGAAAATATTTGACAAATAAGTTATGGAATATATTATAGGAGATGGATTTTAGATGGGAGAAACACAATAGAAAATCGTTGTTAATTGAACGGGATGATTTTGTTTTGTGGAGAAGAAGGTATTTGAAATCGATAAAAGATTTTCGACGAAATAATAAAGAGATATATTATTTGGATGAAACTTGGCTTAAAGAGGGATATACTGTAACCAAAGTGTGGCAAGATAAGAATATTAAATCCTCTCGGCAAACATTTTTAGAAGGTCTATCTATAAGTTTCCATGCACCATCAGGAAAAGGACGCCGGTTAATTATCACACATATTGGAAGTACGAATGGGTTCCTTAAAAAGGGCTTATTAGCGTTCGAATCAAAAAATACTGGAAGATATGAATTCGGATGTGTTTAAAGAATACTTCGAACAAATGGTAGAATTTGTACCTCGTGGCGCAGTTATTGGAAAGGACAATGCAAGTTACCACTCACGAAAAATTAAAAATTACCGAACGCGTCTTGGCTAAGATGTCTAAAAATCATGGTGTTTCCACTTATACCTGTAAAAGTTTGGGTCAAAACTGGGAAATCTCTACCTACTTGATTTTGACTGATTTTTGAGAGATTACTAAAGTTTCAGATGGCGCATATATCGCTCATAGTAAACTGTAATCACAGATCACACAGGGTGTATTTATAATCTGGTACTGAATGCAGACGATTGCTCGAATCTGAAGCTTTACACTGTCCACAAAAAATACAGTACGGCCCCATTTGACGAAAGGTGCCAATAATTATTCCTTATGAACTGATACTAATACTACATACAAAAAAAATCTGCATTGACATTGACAGAAAATAATTTATTTGACATCTCATCTGTTTTAAGTGATCTGTGACAAACTAAGCTAGGACACGAACAATTCTAAACAGCGCCATCTTACAAAATTCTGGTAAGTTCTATTGAACGCAACAGGTGGTACTCCCAAAAAGTTCGAAAAAAAATCTAATCAGGGTTTTTAGACATCTTAGTCATGGCGAAAAAATGAAATTGTTGAGTGGCTATTAAAAAAAATATAAGTTTTGAAGAACCTATATAAAAAAAGAACCACAACATTTAGCAAACGTACACAAAGATCGTTTCGTAAAGTATGCCGTTGAGGAAATTGCAGAAAAAAGATAAATCACTATATTTAGATTGCCTCCCTACCACTGTGTACTTAATCCGATTGAAATGATATGGAGCCATAAGTAAAGGTTTTAGTGGAAAGGAAGAACACTGGGTTTAAGTTGTCATATGTCAAAAATAATTTAGAAGAAGCCATAACGCAAGTCACCGCAGACTCATGGCGAAAATGTATTGAGCACGTGAAAAAGGAAGAAGAAAAAATGTGGCAACTCGACAACATAATTGAGGATTTTGCTGTTATAGAGCCAATTATTATTAATCCCAATGATCTTGATGATACTGATACGGATTTTTCGGACTTGTAGATACTTGTATCATACATTTTTTATTTGTTCATGCGTAAATTTTTTCTTCATATTATTATTACTATTATGTATATTGTATGGCATTTATACACTTTCTTAACTCACTTAATACGCATTTCGTAGGTTGCTTATTTATTTATTCACATGTTATTATAGTTATAACTTTATGTAACGTCTAGTGTAAATTTTTATTATTTGTATTCGGTGTGAATAAATATTATTATTTTTATTATAAAATTTCTAAGCATTTAAATATGAACAATTAAAATGTAACTGTTTACTATTACATATTGAGGTACGACTATGAATCAGGCTAGTCAAAGGTTCAGAGTGCCTAATTTGTAAGTTCACAACTGGAAATCCTTTGTTAAGTTGGTAATATACCCGGTGAGCTCCGCATAAATTTCAAACGAATAGTATTGGCATGTACAAATTGCGAGAAATCTTTTAAATTTTTTTTAGGCCGATCTGTTAGTGTTTGATGTTATAAATTTTAATTTATAACTATTCCTCATTTTCAAACAATCTATAGAAAACTTTTCCATGTTCGTTCTAAAAAAAAGTAATAAAATTTTAATTCGATGTTTCGTATTCGAAGGCCCACCATCAATTTTAATTTTGTTTATATTTATATGGTTTTTTTTCGTGTAGTTTTAGTTCTGTTTTTGTATGTATTATGGTTGACTGAGATTGAAAGGTAGAAGCTGATTGTCAAATGTAATTATGACAGTTGAAATAAGGTTATGATAAGAAGTTTAAGGTGCGTATGGATGCGTTTAAATGTGTTTAGGATTTGTTTAAGTGTGTTTTGTGTTTAGATGATTTTTTTTTGATTTTATAATTAGTTGTTTGTGGTTATATTGATACCACATTGAGATTGGCATTTGCCATCAGAATCATAAAATGTCTTCTCAAAATTATACCTTTTATTAACTTAATAAATATATGACATTAATTCAACAAAAGTCAATAATAATAAAAAATCGAAGAATTTCAAAATAGGAATCATATTTCAAGGGAGGAAGAATATTGTGAAGATTTATTTCAAAATACAACAGTCAGAGACAAAGACGGTAGGTTTATAGTTAATTTACCCTTAAGAGGTAATGTGGAATATTTAGGGAATTCATACGAAATGGCATTAAATAGATTTTTAAAATTGGAAAAATGGTTAGAAAAGAGGAAAGATATTAGAAAGGAATATAATGATTTTATGGCAGAATATATAGATTTGGGGCATATGAGTATAGTCAATGAAAAGGATATGAGCAATAGATTAAGCCAAGAATATTATTTGCCACACCATCCAGTTTTTAAGGAAACTTCTTTAACAACAAAATGCAGAGTTGTTTTTGATGGATCAGCAGCAACGGATACTGGTCTTTCATTTAACGATGTTTTGTTATTAGGTCAAAACTTACAAAATACAATATTTAGCATTTTACTCCTGTTTCGACAATATCCAGTTGTTATAGGGGCTGATGTGGCAAAAATGTACCGCCAAATACTCGTTACTCCAAAGCATAGGGTCCTTCAAAAAATTTTATGACGTTTTTCACGAAACGAGAAACTCGGTATTTATACGCTTAATACGGTGACTTATGGGACTTCTTCGGCAGCTTTTTTATCGATTCGTTGTTTAAAGCAAATAGGGATTGAGCACGAAAAATCATATCGTCAGGCTAGTAAGGCTATACTTAATAATTTTTATGTTGATGATCTTTGGGTAGGAGCTTCAACTATTGGTGAGGCAAGGAAATTAAAGAAAGAGGTTACTCAAATTTTAGGAAAATATGGTTTCATTCTCAGGAAATGGATTTCAAACTACAAAGAGGTTCTAATTGATGAGGAAGATACACAAGGAAATATTGAGCATTATCTTTTAAATCACAATGATTTAACCATGGCATTAGGGATTTTATGGAATTCGAAGGTAGATTCATTCACATTCAAAATAAATGTAGACACATCTCAACGGGTTACTAAAAGATCAGTTTTGTCGATAATTGGTCAGATTTTTGATCCTTTAGGATTACGGTCATTTACGTAAGGTCTATGGATAAAGACGGGACAATTTCCATAAAAATACCATAAAAATACTTTGTGCCAAATCTAGCTCCTTTAAAGACGGTATCATTACCTAGGCTTGAGTTGTGTGCAGCTCTTCTATGTGCACGATTGGCTAGGGAAGTAACATTAAGTATTGACGTTACCGTTGACGAGATTATCTATTGGACAGACTCTACTATTACTTTATGCTGGATAAAGGAAGAACCGCATCAATGGAAATCTTTTATTGCAAATCGTACTTCGAAAATCCATAAATTAACCAACATTAACGAATGGAGACATATCTCGTCACAATATAATCCGGCGGATAGTATTTCAAGAGGAATCAATCCAGACAGATTAGAGGGATGTGATCTTTGGTGGCATGGGCCAAAATGGTTGATATTATCTGAAGACCAATGGCCAATATCTAGTCCAATTATAAGCTCAGATAATTCAGAAAGAAAGTTCAAACAATCGTTTTCAGTTACTATTGATGAGAATATTTTTGAAAAGTATTCTAGTTTTTTAAAATTAATTAGGGTCGCGGCTTACTGTCTAAGGTTTTATAAAAATTGTAAGCTAGACAAAATGTCTAGATTAAATGGACATTTGACAGCTAATGAGTTGCATTACTCTTTAAGTTGTCTTATAAAAATTGTTCAAAGGTCGGCCTTTTCAGAGGAATTTAAGGCGTTGAAAGCATCGCGGGCTCTACCAACATCGAGCAAATTACTTTCTCTTAACGTTTATATGGATTCTGAAGGATTAATACGAGTAGGTTGTCGCTTAAATAATGCAAAAATCAACTATGATCAAAGGCATCAAATTATTCTTCCAAGAAATCTTTCTTTAACCAGATTATTAGTTCTATATAAACATTACAAAAATCTTCATGCAGGCCATCAAACTTTGCTTAATATCATTATATTAAAATTTTGGATTTTATCAGGAAGTACAATACGAAACATTCTTAATAAATGTTTAGTATGTTTTAGACATAAACCTCATAATATTAAGCAGATAATGGGACAATTACCTGAAGCTAGGGTGACACCTAGTAAACCTTTCATAAATGTAGGGGTGGATTATGCAGGTCCTTTTGAAATACGCGTTTGCAAATTTCGGGGTGTAATAAAAATTAAATCATATTTGTGCATATTTATCTGTTTTGCTACTAATGCTGTTCATTTAGAACTAGCAATAGATCTAAGCACTGAAGCATTTTTGAATTGTTTCAAACGTTTCATTGCCAGACGTGGGCTATGTGCAAATGTATTTTCTGACAATGGTAAAAATTTTGTAGGTGCACATAACCATTTACACGATTTATATAAATTTCTGCAAAGGAATGAAACTCAAACAACCTTTTTAAAACATTTTAGCTAACATTTCATTAATTGGCATTTTATTCCGGCATATGCGCCTCATTTTGGGGGTTTGTGGGAAAGTGCTGTCAAATCATCTAAATATCATATTAAAAGGGTAATCGGGGAAATGGTTTTAACTTATGATGAAATGAATACCATATTAGCGCAAGTGGAATCTATCCTCAACTCACGGCCTCTTACACCAATGTCTGAAGATCCCAGCGATTTAGAAGTTCTCACTCCAGGCCATTTTTTAATTGGATCCTCAGTGTTATCGTTACCGCAGGAAAATCTAATTTTCAATAATTTTAAAAAGCTGAAAAGGTTTCAGCAGCTTACCCAACTTCTTCAACATTTTTGGCAACGGTGGTCGAAGGAATACCTTTCGACGTTGCAGCAGCGAGGAAAATGGCATAGCGCTACGCCCTCAATCCAACCAGGGATGCTGGTGCTCATAAAAGATGATGGATTACCTCCATTAAAGTTGTTGCTGGGACGAGTGCTAGAGACTCACCCAGGAGCGGATGGTAAAGTGCGCTTTGTTTCAGTAAAAACTTCTAAAGGCATCTTGAAACGTGCTATTGCGAAATTGTGCATATTACCTAATAACTGTTAAATTCTTTATAGCGATATGTTTGTTAGTTATTTTTTTGTGACTAAAAATCATATTACATTCCAAAAAAGGGGGGGAGCATGTTTGATATATTAACATGAGTTTGTTATTAGTTACGGCTCTGGCATGATTTTTTATTTTCATATCTATGACTTAAAACCGACCATGCCTCTTGATAATTATTTTCACTAACGTCTAATGCCCTAATTGCCTCAATCGCATCCCCTTTTAGTGCTTTTTTTAAATAATAAAATTTCTGAATGTTTGAGATATTATCGTTATTGTGTATAAGTGAAATAAATGCATCCCTAAATTCTGCCCAATCCCTATAATGTCCTGAGAAAGATGGTATTTCCATAGCAGGAAGTTTAACCCATCTATCATTACTAGAGCTGTTATGCCCCATATCTGAAACAGGATTTTGCTTATCCAAAGCTTCCCTTTCAGCTATAGCTATAACTATATAGTAATTTTCCTCAAAATCAACCCTTTCTTTTGTTTGTTTATCTGACGGATCTAACATTTCTATTTCAGTTTGAACTAAATCAAATTTGTCATATAAATCTTTGCATTTTCTATCCTTGAACCCAGTTGAGGAAAATTTTGATCGTCCAAGTTGTCTATAAATGACCTAAACCTAGTTAATGAAGCCTTTACCATTCCTCTTTTTTTCACCCAATTATCTAATTCTGTAGGTGCCATTATATCTTAAATATACCCTATCAGACTGAAAGCATTAATTAATTTTAATTTACGGTAAAAAAAATTCAAATACTTTTTTTACTCTGAAGACCATAATAACACAAGCAGAAATAAATCCCAATGATAAAATAAATATATTGCTTACTCACTCCGTACCCCAACCAATGCACGAATAAATCCTCTGAATTCCAATACCACTGGTATTTGCTCGAAGGACCATATGTTTGTGGTTATATTGATACCACATTGAGATTGGCATTTGCCATCAGAATCATAAAATGTCTTCCCAAAATTATACCTTTTATTAACTTAATAAATATATGACATTAATTCAACAAAAGTCAATAATAATAAAAAATCATGCCAGAGCCGTAACTAGTAACAAACTCATGTTAATATATCAAACAATAGTTCATTTGTAATAATTACAACAATTGTGGTACATATAAAAAAATCTTAGTATCAGTATTTAATAAATTTAAATAAAATGAAAACAAATGAAAATAAATGAGAATAAATGACAAAAAATAAACATAAATTAAAACAAATCAAAACAAATGAAAATAAACAAAAATAAATAAAAATAAATAAATATAAATGAAAATAAATAAAAATAAATAAAAATAAATAAAAATAAATAAAAATAAATAAAAATAAATAAAAATAAATAAAAATAAATAAAAATAAATAAAAATAAATAAAAATAAATCAAAATAATTCAAAATAAATAAAAATAATTAAAAATAAATGAATATACACGGTAATAAATAAAAATGAATAAAAATAAATGAAAATAAATGAAAATAAATGAAAATAAATGAAAATAAATGAAAATAAATGAAAATAAATGAAAATAAATGAAAATAAATGAAAATAAATGAAAATAAATGAAAATAAATGAAAATAAATGAAAATAAATGAAAATAAATGAAAATAAATGAAAATAAATGAAAATAAATGAAAATAAATGAAAATAAATGAAAATAAATGAAAATAAATGAAAATAAATGAAAATAAATGAAAATAAATGAAAATAAATGAAAATAAATGAAAATAAATGAAAATAAATGAAAATAAATGAAAATAAATGAAAATAAATGAAAATAAATGAAAATAAATGAAAATAAATGAAAATAAATGAAAATAAATGAAAATAAATGAAAATAAATGAAAATAAATGAAAATAAATGAAAATAAATGAAAATAAATGAAAATAAATGAAAATAAATGAAAATAAATGAAAATAAATGAAAATAAATGAAAATTAATGAAAATAAATGAAAATAAATGAAAATAAATGAAAATAAAAAGTAAACAAAAGAAAACCAATAAACAATTTTCGTTTTTGATAAATTTTGAAAATAAATGTCAAAAGAATAGAATGAGATGTTTAAAAAAGGTTTATTATAAATATAATGGAAGTTTTCTAGAAAAAAAAAAATATAAATTAAAACAAAGTTGAATTGGGAATTTGGAACCTTTGGTTTTCAACAATGTTGAAGAATATCGTCAACACTAACCAAAACTACACATAAAAAAAATGCGATTCGGCGCTCAGTGCGAAAGATATAGGTACATAAGAAAATAATCTGATCAAAGATATAGCTGCCATTAACGGTTATGATAGACATTTAGCAGATAAGTTAATTAATCACCATAGATTTAAGAAAAACTTGAAAAACTTAAAGGATACCATCTTTTTCCAACATGACAAACAGGCTAAAAAACAAATATATCAAAGAAGACAAAGAACAAATGGCCATGTAGGAAAACGAGGTAGTGCAGATTAAAATAGACAGAAAGACATAAAGAGAGGGAGAAAAAAATACAGAAGAGGAGGTAATACAAAAAAAGAAAAGAAAGAAACTGATCAAAAGATCACACACGAGAGAGAGAGAGAGAAGAACCAGAGGAATTATAAGGCGCCTAAATTAAATTTTTGTTTTCTAATGTTTATTATTTTTTTTTTAATTAAAGGAACCCAACAAAAAAGAAGATGATAGTTTATATTACATTTCAAGTAATCTAATATAATATATATAAAACAAGTGAAAAACGGCTTCCTGCCGTAATTTCGAGTTTTCGAAAATTTAATGTTACGAAAATAAACTTCTATATGTAGGTATATACCTTATATACTATGGTATAAGTAGCGGGAAAGTAAAAATAGGCCAAATATTAATATCATTTTAGGGGTTTTTAAGGATGTTGAATCGATTTCCGTTGTCCGTTTGTCTCTATCTGTCACGGTTCTCGAGTTGAATCTGGCTAACAGACGGACGGACGGATAAATCCGTTTCATAAGAGTTTTTTTCTTCGTAAACTCTAATAATATTAAATACAATTTAGCGCAGTTACAAGTAACATTTTGTCTACTTTTTTTCATTTATTCTATACATTAAACTAATCTATGCGTGGCTCTCTTTAATTTCCGCTTTTTGTGTGAAGAGAGATCTGTTTTCGGTTCCCAATTATTCGTTTTGTTTCCAGAAAAACAACCGTCGATCGTTTTGTCGAAACCCGATATATTTTTCTATTCGAGGATTCACATATTTTTCTGGGCGAATTCATTTGTGTCGGTTATTTATGATACAAAACAGAGTCGAAAGTAACCCAACAAAAAAGTAAAAAACAGTGTTTAATGCTAGGCTTTAAAACAGGTCTAGACAGTTAATATCTGTTTAATAACGTAAATTTATATTTTAGTACTGGAATGATAAAATTTTAAAAATATTAGCGTTTTTTTTTTCATTGAGGCCAATAATTTTTTTAAACTGAGGCGAAGCACTACGGCGTAATTTATATAGAGGCGAAGCACTACGGTATTTATTATTTTGAGACGAAAAACTACGTTGATTTTAAATATTGAGGCGAAGGACTAGGGTGTTTATTTTATATTGAGGCGAATGACTACGGTTTATTTTATATTGAGGCGAAGATCTACGATCTTTTTTTATATTGAGGCAAATAATTAGGGTGTTTTTATATTGAGGCGAAGGACTATGGTGTTTTTTTATATTGATGCAAAGTGTTACGGTGTTTTTATACTGAGGAGGCGAGGACTACGGTGTTTTTTATATTGAGGCGAACGACTACGTTGTTTTCTCTGACAAAAATAATTTCAATAATAGCAAACACAAAGATAGTTATTTTACAAAGTATAAAATTAGGGCCTCGCGCTGTTTTTGTATCTAAAGTAGAAACTTAATATTTTGAACTTTTTTTAACCCAAGGTATAGAAATTTTATCCAATCGACCGTACTGAAGGTTACGTGTGCTTTTGCCTTTACGCGTCATTTCTTCTATAGCTTCAACATTAACCTCTCATCACTAAATCAATCCATTATTAGCTTTTTTCGAAAGGCTATTGTCGCAGGTTTCAACATTATTATATAGCACAAGTGAATTCGACTGGTTTTTTACACGATTTCTTATTTTCAAAATACTCTGTATATTTGAAAATATTATTAAATTTACATTGAATTCTAAAACTTTATAAATTGTTATGTATCGAATATTTGAAGTTTTGTTCATGCAAATTAATGCAAACTTCACAAATATTTCAACTATCAGATCATCTTCAGTAATACAAGATTAATTTATGGATTTACAGGGTGTTCCAGGAGGTCGGGTTCAAAATTTTGATAATTTACAATAAAACAGTCAAATTTCGACAACGCACAATTGTTAAAGTATTTTGATTTCCAGGACCAAAATAATTTTTGCCGAAAATATTTCAGATATTATTAATAAATTCAATAGGTTTTTATGCTGCCTCAGTAAGTTATTAAATTCTGCTTTTGAATTATTTAATGGAATATTATGTGAACAAAATTACGAATTCTATATGGAATTTCAATTATTGGACTTCTTTTATTTACAAAATGTTTATAGAAAATTATTGTTAATAAATAATCCTAATAACTTGGTATGTATTCCTCTAATTTTGGATTTTAAAGTTTGCTTTGAGTCTTTTACCTCAATATAAAAATCGTCATAGTTTTCTTTGCTGTCTTTAAATTTTGATTTCCTTATCTAAAAATTCCTTGTTTTATAATTATTTCCAACCACTGTCTCTTTTTTCTTGTACTACGTCCTATCGTCTAGACCCTTTCTAATAGAAATTACGCAACGGTGGAGAAGGTTGTGTGATAAAATAAAAGTCTTGATGACTACCACTTACAGAATAATTATTGTTCTTGAAAAGAGTTCCTTTAATGAAATCGTTTCGATAGACAGTTCGAATTTCGGAAAAGTTCCAATCAGTAGCGCGGACGAAAAATATTTCAAAATAAAGCACTTATAGCCGTTCCTTTCTATTATAAGCCTTTGACTTACTTATATGTTTCTTCACTCTTAAAAAGGTGAAATATAGAGAGAGTATTATTATTATGAACGATTATTTCCTTAGGAAAAAGAAACCCAACGTGACGTATCAAAGGGCAGGGACTATAACCCACTCAAAATAGTAGATTCACAAATAAATAAATATATTAATAAAGTTAAATTTAAAAAAAATAAATTAATATTTTAATTTTGGAAGTGTTTCAAATTGGCAAATTTAAAAAACTAATTTTAATTATCACAAAAATGTATAAACTTTTTACGAATTTCTTGCATTTTCATTTCATTTTATGCTTAAGAAATTTTTAAAATATTACTTTCGTATTGTTTGGGTAATTTCATCATCGTTCGAGAATTTATATTTTTTAGCGTTAAGAGAAAAATCTGGAAAAATTATATCTGTGATTATCTATATAGATATAGTAAAGTTATTTTTTTAGAGGTTTGAAGATTTCTGAATAAATTTGTTTTATATTGAGGCGAAGCACTACGGTATTTTTTATATAGAGACCAAGGACCACGGTGCTTTTTATATTGAGACGAAGGACTATGGTATTTTTTTATAAAGAGACGAAGAACTATGGTGTTATTTTTATATTGAGGCGAGCGACTATGTCGTTTTTCATATTGTGGTAAACGACTACGGTGTTCGTTTTATATTGAGGCGAAGCACTACGGTTTTTTATATTGACGCTAAGAACTACGGTTTTTTTTATTGAAGATAAGGACTATCGTGTTTTTTATTTTGAGGCGAAGAACTATTGTGTTTTTAATATTGAGGCGAAGCACTACGGTTTTTTATATTGACGCTAAGAACTACGGTTTTTTTTATTGAAGATAAGGACTATCGTGTTTTTTATTTTGAGGCGAAGAACTATTGTGTTTTTAATATTGAGGCGAAGCACTGCGGATTTTTTTTATATTCACGCGAAGGACTATGGGTTTTTTATATGGAGATAAAGGACTATAGTGTATTTTATATTGAGGCGAATGACTATGGTATTTTTTATTAAGAAGACGAAGCACTATGGTGTTATTTTTATATTGAGGCGAAAGAATATGGCTTTTTTTATATTGTGGTAGAAGACTACGGTATTCGTTTTATATTGAGGCTAAAAACTACGGTTTTTTATTGAAGATATGGACCATTATGTTTTTTTATACTGAGGTGAAGAACTATTGTGTTTTTTAACATTGAGGCTAGGAACTGCGGTTTTTTTAAATTGAAGAGAAGGACTATACTATTTTTTATATTAACGCGAGGGATTATGGTTTTTTATATTGACGCGAAGGACTACAGCGTTTTTACCTCTCGCCCTTCAGATAAGAGAGGTATAGGAATCATGCTAAAAATTGGGTAGTGAGTTTTCAATGTATAAAGACGTTTTGGGGTCCCTAGAATACGATTTTAATATTTTCGCGATGATGTCTGTGTGTGTGTGTGTTAGTGTGTGTGTGTGTGTGTGTGTTAGTGTGTTAGTGTGTTAGTGTGTGTGTGTGTTTGGATGAATGTTGTAGTAACGATAACTCAAAAACTACTGAATAAAAAAATTTGAAATTTTGCATACAGCATTCTGATACCCTAGATTAGATCTTATTAGATTTTAGTGCCAATCGCACAACCGGAAGTGGCAGTTGCTATGGGTGATGACGCCATTATTATACAAAACGGCAATAAAGTTTTACACATATATTTTGTATACCCTATAGTTTATTTTCATCTCATTAAAATTTTCGAAACTTTTGCCATTGTTGCCAGATTTACAAAAAAATAATTTTTTTTCATACCTTTTTGTGTCAACCTGTAAATTTTTGATCCAAAAATGGCGAGAGGTCATGTGCTGGCCACATCAGATTTTTTTATATTGAGGCAAAGCACTACGGTTTTATTATGTTGTGGTAGAGGACTACCGTATTCGTTTTATATTGAGGTGAAGCACTACATTTTTTTATATTGAGGCTAAAAACTATCATTTTTTTTTAATTGAAGAGAAGGACTATCATGTTTTTTATATTAAGGACTATGGTTTTTTATATTGAGGCAAAGAACTACAGGTGTTTTTTTATAATGAGGAAAATCACTACGGTTTTCTTATATTGTGGCAAAGGATACGGTATTTGTTTTATATTGAGGCAAAGCACTACGGTTTGTTTATATTGCGGTAGAGGACTACGGTATTCATTTTATATTTAGGAGAAACACTACATTTTTTTATATTGAGGAGAAACACTACATTTTTTTATATTGATGCTAAAATCTACAGTTTTTTTTAAATTGAAGAGAAGGACTATCGTGTTTTTTATATTGAGGCGAAGGACTATGGTTTTTTATATTGAGACGAAGGACTACAGTATTTTTTTTAGGATGAGACAAATCACTACGGTTTTCTTATATTGTGGTAAAGGACTACTGTATTCGTTTTATATTGAGGCGAAGTACTACATTTTTTTTATATTGAGACTAAAAGCTACGGTTTTTTTTAAATTGAAGAAAAGGACTATCATGTTTTTTTATATTGACGGGAAGGAATATGTTTTTTTTAAATTGAGGCTAGGAACTACGTTTTTTTTTTGAATTGAAGAGAAGGACTATACTAAAAAGTAAAAAATATTGTTATTGAAAAAGATGGCAAACTGGTAGATAATCCATATAAAATAGTGGAAGATTTTAATAATTTTTTTATAAACGCACCATTAAAATTAGTTAATAAAATAGATCCATCAACTAAAATAAACCAACCATTTAGAAAATATTCTAATAAAAATTCAATGTATTTAATACCATTTACAGAAACTGAATTATTAGTATTATTAGATAAAAAAATTAAAAATAAAAACTCTTCGGGTGTAGATGATGTACCTAGTTTTATTATAAAAAAATCACTAGAGGACATCTTAACACCACTGACATATTTAGTAAACTTGTCATTCGAATTCGGTACGTTTCCCTCCGAATTACTAACAGGTAAAGTAATACCATTATATAAAAAAAATGATTCGACGTCAGTGGAAAATTACCGGCCTGTGACGGTTCCCTGTGGATTGTCTAAGGTATTCGAATATGCGTTTCTGGATCGCCTTTTGTCATTTTTGCAGCGATATCAAATTATCACGAAGAATCAACATGGATTTTGCGCAGAAAGGTCGACAGCAACGGCAATGATTTCATTTTATAATCAAATCATTGAATATATGGAGGCAGCCGAGTGCCCTGCGGCGATTTTCTGTGATTTAAGTAGAGCATTCGACTGCGTCAATCATGAATTGTTACTGTCTATACTAGAGGCATATGGAATGAGAGGCAATTCTTTGAAATGGATTTCAACCGTTCTGAAACACCGAAAACAATATGTATCTTTAAATTTTAAAATAGACAACACAACAGAAAACATTAACTCTACTCTGTTAGATACATATATGGGAGTCCCACAAGGGTCAATCTTGGGGCCAATATTATTTATTTTATATGTCAACAGTATAGACTCTATAATAATAGGAGATAACAGTCAATATGTTGCATACGCTGACGATTTTTCTGTGATAATTTCATCAAACAACACGTCTGCGTTAAAAGATGAATGCTCTTCTATTATGGAAAAGATTGTGACATATTTTAATAGTATACAATTGTTTTTTAACACCAATAAGACAGATCTCATAAGATTCCATAATAGGCAGAATATTTTGGATGATTTTAGTGTTGATATGGGTAATTCCAGTCTTGATAATACACACGAAAGTGTTCGTTTTCTTGGAATGCACATTGATGAATTCCTTAATTGGAAGTATCACTGTCAAAAACTTGTTGGAAAGGTGAATTCGCTGAAATATCTTTTTATTAACTTGCGAGAGGTGCTGCAGTCTCATCAACTTGTTAGCGTGTATTTTGCTCAAGTTGACTCTCGACTTAGATACGGAGTAGGTCTATGGGGTAACTCTGTAGATGCTTCAAATGTTTTTATTGCGCAAAAGCGAGTGCTACGATGTATAGAAAATATTTCACAACGCCAATCTTGTAAGCCATATTTTAAAAAATATGGAATACTTCCACTTCCATCTTTGTACATATTCAAAATTTGCATGTACATATTTAAAAACAAAAGATATTTTATGACCAACAAAGATGTTCATAATTATCAAACGAGGCAAGTTGATGAGCTTCACGTACCTTACGCAAAGCTACATATAACGTACAATGCACCAAATTTTATGGGACCAAAATTATACAATAAACTTCCGAATGCGCTAAAAAAATTTGCAAATATTTGTAATTTTAAAAAAAAATTAAAAGAGTTTCTTCTCGAAAATTGTTTTTACTCCATTGGTGAATTTTTAGATTTTTAAATTTTTTAACTTGTAATATGTTTAGACTTAGTGCTTTATTTATTTTATTTTTTATATTAAGTTACTTTATATTTATTTTTATTTATTGACGAATCCTACATAAATGAAATTTGTCTTATGGAAAATAAAGAAATTATTATTATTAATTATTATTATTATTATTATTATTTTTTATATTAACGCGAGGGATTATGGTTTTTTGTATTGAGGCGAAGGACCACAGTGTTTATTTATATTGAGGCAAAGCACTACGGTTTTTATATTGTGGTAGAGGACTCCGGTATTCGTTTTATATTGAGGCGAAACACTGCATTTTTTTATATTGAGGCTAAAAACTACGGATTTTTTTAATTTGAAGACGGCTATCGTGTTTTTTATATTGAGGCGAAGGACTACAGTATTTTTTTATATTGAGGGGAAGCACTACGGTTTTTACCTCTCGCCCTTCAGATAAGAGAGGTATAGGAATCATGCTAAAAATTGGGTAGTGAGTTTTCAATTGATAAACACGTTTTGGGGTCCCTAGAATACGATTTTAATATTTTCGCGATGATGTCTGTGTGTGTGTGTGTTAGTGTGTGTGTGTGTGTTAGTGTGTGTGTGTGTGTTAGTGTGTGTGTGTGTTTGGATGGATGTTGTAGTAACGATAACTCAAAAACTACTGAATAAAAAAATTTGAAATTTTGCATACAGGATTCTGATACCCTAGATTAGATCTGATTAGATTTTGGTGCCAATCGCACAACCGGAAGTGGCAGTTACTATGGGTGATGACGCCATTATTATACAAAACGGCAATAAAGTTTTACACATATATTTTGTATACCCTATAGTTTATTTTCATCTCATTAAAATTTTCGAAACTTTTGCCATTGTTGCCAGATTTACAAAAAAATAATTTTTTTTCATACCTTTTTGTGTCAACCTGTAAATTTTTGATTCAAAAATGGCGAGAGGTCATGTGCTGGCCACATCAGATTTTTTTATATTGCGGTACACTACGGTATCCGTTTTATATTGAGGCGACGCACTACACTTTTTTTTAAATTGAAGAGGACTATCGTGTTTTTTATATTGAGGAGAAGGATTATGGTTTTTTATATTGAGGTGAAGGACTACAGTATTTTTTTATTTTGAGGCAAAGCACTACGGTTTTTTTATATTGTGGTAAACTACAGTATCCGTTTTATATTGAAGCTAAATACTACGACTTTTTACCTCTCGCCCTTCAGATAAGAGAGGTATAGGAATCATGCTAAAAATTGGGTAGTGAGTTTTCAATGGATAAACTTTGGGGTCCCTAGAATACGATTTTGATATTTTCGCGATGATGTCTGTGTGTGTGTGTGTGTTTGGATGGATGTTGTAGTAACGATAACTCAAAAACTACTGAATGAAAAAATTTGAAATTTTGCATACAGGATTCTGATACCCTAGATTAGATCTGATTAGATTTTGGTGCCTATCGGACAACCGGAAGTGGCAGTTGCTATGAGTTATGACGTCATTACTATACAAAAAGGCAATAAAGTTTTACACATTTATTTTGTATACACTACAGTTTATTTTCGTATTATTAAAGTTTTAAAAACTTTGGCCATTGTTGCCAGATTTATAAAAAAGTATTTTTTTTTCATACTTTTTTGTGTTAACCTGTAGATTTTTGATTCAAAAATGGCGAGAGGTCATGTGTTGGCCACATCAGATTTTGTTATGTTTCACATGCCGGAGTATACTGAGTTAGTTTTTTTTTGCTGAGTGTTGGCACGTGTGTCTATGGTTATTTTTACCTCTCGCCCTTCAGATAAGAGAGGTATAGGAATCATGCTAAAAATTGGGTAGTGAGTTTTCAATGGATAAACTTTGGGGTCCCTAGAATGCGATTTTGATATTTTCGCGATGATGTCTGTGTGTGTGTGTGTGTGTTTGGATGGATGTTGTAGTAACGATAACTCAAAAACTACTCAATAGAAAAATTTTAAATTTTGCATACAGAATTCTGATACCCTAGATTAGATCTGATTAGATTTTGGTGCCAATCGCACAACCGTAAGTGGCAGTTGCTAAGGGTGATGACGCCATTATTATACAAAACGGCAATAAAGTTTTACACATATATTTTGTATACCTTATAGTTTATTTTCATCTCATTAAAATTTTCGAAACTTTTGCCATTGTTGCCAGATTTACAAAAAAATAATTTTTTTTCATACTTTTTTGTGTCAACCTGTAAATTTTTGATTCAAAAATGGCGAGAGGTCATGTGCTGGCCACATCAGATTTTTTTATATTACAGCGAAGTACTACGATTGTTTTTATACTGAAGCGAACGACTATAGTGTTTTTTTAAATTGATAAATAGTTACTACAATAGCTTCTTATTGTCGTAATCCTTTATGTACTCCAATAGTTTGCAACGGCATAAAATAATTATCGATGAATTTGAAGACTATTGAAAATTGCTGGTAGTTGTCATAAAAATGTAAAAAATTATGAAAAAGTATTTCATTAATTTGAATTTTTGATCTGTTATATAATAGTAATTTATCAATAAATATGTATATTTTGATCAAAATAAACCAACATAAAATTAAACTCATTGTGTTAAAAAATTCGTTTCGTGGTTTTCATCTATCCGTCTGAACGATACGACACAAAAGTAGGAAGAACTGGAAGCGAAAGAGAAAAATGTTAATCATTGTCCATTATCCTAATTCAAAAATGAATCCTTTGTCTCTTTATTATCCTCGGAATGAGGGAAACTGAAACTATATTGTAGCGCAATGTTGTCTATATTGCTTCGAGCAAGAGCTGGATGAGATGTATAGTACAGGCCAAAGAGTAAAAATTATACAATATAGTTAAGTATAAAAATTCGCTTTATTTCAAATTTTCTTTTCTATCATATTATTTATTATTTGATATTTATTTTTAACATCCCCCAGAGTCCCTTTATTTTTATGTTGATTTTCTTTTTTTACCTCTCGCCCTTCAGATAAGAGAGGTATAGGAATCATGCTAAAAATTGGGTAGTGAGTTTTCAATGGATAAACACGTTTTGGGGTCCCTAAAATACGATTTTAATATTTTCGCGATGATGTCTGTGTGTGTGTGTGTTAGTGTGTGTGTGTGTGTGTGTGTGTTAGTGTGTGTGTGTGTGTGTGTGTTTGGATGGATGTTGTAGTAACGATAACTCAAAAACTACTGAATAAAAAAATTTGAAATTTTGCATACAGCATTCTGATACCCTAGATTAGATCTGATTAGATTTTGGTGCCAATCGCTTAACCGGAAGTGGCAGTTGCTATGGGTAATGACGCCATTATTATACAAAACGGCAATAAAGTTTTACACATATATTTTGTATACCCTATAGTTTATTTTAATCTCATTAAAATTTTCGAAACTTTTGCCATTGTTGCCAGATTTGCAAAAAAATAATCTTTTTTCATACTTTTTTGTGTCAACCTGTAAATTTTTGATTCAAAAATGGCGAGAGGTCATGTGCTGGCCACATCAGATTTTTTTACAGGCAATTATTTGAAGCCCTTTATGACCAAAGCAAGACTAGCAGTTAATCAAGACAAGATTTTATTGTTTGTATCAGAAAACTGCTACAAACTAACAATATGCTTAAAACATATTTTTTTCCACTATGTTACAATTTCATATTATTAAAAGACTTAAATACACAACAAAAGACCGAAGCCGCCTAAACAAACGCTTACTTGATAGCACCTAATGAAACAATAGTAAAATAGGATATTTGTGGTGTTCGCATGGAATTGTACAGAGAGGAGAAAATTTGCATTAAAAATACGCGGAAAGGGCATCTATTGGGTTTTATGCATATGTGCTGCTGGCGACGAGCCGTTTAAACGAAAACTTAGTTTATTAAGCCAACACGATAATAGTCGAGGAAATATAGTTCTCCATTTTATCATCTGTTTGTGTAATTTAATTTTACATTTTCTACATTTTCTTTAATTTTTGGTCCTAAAACTTGAGCTTTAACCATTTAAAAAAAAAATAAAAATTTGAATCGTTATTTTTTTGAATAATTTCAATATAATTAATAGAATTTTGTTGATTTTTGTTTAATTTTCGACAATCTGTCTAAATGTTATTTTTGATATGTTGATTTTACTTAACGGCATCAAAATTCAAACAAAATTTATTTCAATGGGCTCTTTTATGAGTTTTTAAAAATTACTTTTAAATACATAAGGTCAAAATGTATTATCTACACTGATTAATAATTTTAAATCTTATCGCTTTTGGACCCTACTGACTTCTATTTTCAAATCTCGCGGGCTATGACGCACTACCTGTAACTCCCCCCCTTTTGCAAATTTAGTTTGAAAGTGTCTACTCGACCACATATTATATTTGATGGTAAATCTAAAATAATCGGTATATCGATTTGGGTGGCTTCCGTTAATAGTTAATAAGAAATAACATCCAAAAGCAGAAGAATTTAGTTTAATGTGATTGTACGTTAGCAACACACTTCTCACATACTTAAACTGCAGGCTTACCTAGAGTTAACGATATCATCCGTTCTGGACATCGGATTGCCTTCATATTTGGTACACAGGTACTTTATATCAAACCAATCTATGGAATTGATTTTCAGCCCCACGGATCACTTCAAATATAGATACAGGGTTGTACAATTTCAATTTATTGGGATTAATTAAACCGTTATAATTTTAAATGTAATAATTTATTATTTATACATGCATATATTATAAATATTTATATAAAAAAGGATTTAATGAACTTGTAACGCGCTTCGGTCGTTATGAGTCATTTTGGCACCTTAGTCCAGGTCTCGTATTGCTTCGGGCGCCACCTTTCGTTTAAAGTGTGAAGGGCACTTGCTCGGGCAGCTTCAGTGAAGAATGAAATATTCCAGGGGTCTCGATCAATCCCGTGTCGGCTAGTAAGGCAGACTCTACTTGCCTCCTATACTGCGTTCGGGAGTACCCGCTACAATTTCATTTTATTCATCAATCACACAGAGGGACCGAAAATAATAAATCGAACCCAAACTTATTGCAAGAAGGATAAAAAGGTGTGTAACTGTCGGTGATTATTTTTCTGGTGCAAAATGAATTCCAAGACTTAAGAAAAAAATGTTAAATTAATAAGCGCGTACAGGGGTGAGAGACGGTGAAATAATGCGAGTGAAACAGTGCGTGCGGGTGCCCAGTGAAGCGTATGCAATTTTACAGAGTAGATTTATTTTAAAGCAATGAATCGTCCAACCCTGGTATACGAAATGACTATGAAATATAACCCCGGTACATGAATCCTTGTAACCAAAAGTGTCCCAGGCAGTAAATCGAGAAACCTCGCCTGAATTAATTCGTTGGCTCCGGTCTGGACTTAACGGTAGTAGTAAATCGAGAAGAATCGCCTGAAATACTATCTATCGCTGTCACCTGTTACAATAAACAATTTTTCTCTATTAATAAATGTGCCCAAGGAAGTAAATCGAGAAAACTCGCCTCAAATAAATAATAAATTTTCCCCTGAGTATAAAGTAAATTGACTGACAACTTTAAAACAAATAATGCTCTTTAGAAATTTCCTGTATTATACCATATAAAATTTCTCACCGGTAATCCTCGTCTGGTACGGCACTGAAATTGGTACGGCTGGCTGGCTGACTACGGCACTGGTGTAGATTTTCTACTCCCGTATGAAGGACGGTTGTTGCTTGTTCGAGTCTCTAATCGAACTGCCTAAATGAATCGCAAGCCGTGCTATACCAGATTGGTTGGGTACGTGTCGCGAGGCGAAGTCTGCTCGTGGCGGTTCTGAAACGTGACTTTAATTTGTTGATAATTAGTAATAAACGTAGTTTAAGTTTAATTCTTTTTATTATGAATTCGTTCCACGAATAGATTTTGAAATATATCAAAAACTAAAATATTGAATAAAAAATATTTTTGGACGCCAGTCTTGTAACCTCCCACCCCCCTGGCCATTTATGTCATGAAAAAGGCGAGTACAAAGTAACAAACCGATGGCCATTTCGGTAAGAAACTTTTATACTCAAATTTATCATAAAATATACCTGATCGTCTAGTATTGTTAAAGGACCCAGTTGTGCTGTATTTTTATTCGTTATAGTAAAGTTTGCTGCAAGTAAAAAAAATAAAACACTGAAAAACCTTCAAATCGTATATTCCGTAATTTCAACCTTTTATGATAATTACAAAAATCAAAACCTTGAGACATTATTTACTCTTTACTCTATTTGTATGTGAGGACCTCTCACAGAGACCCGCCACTGGGTGGACGAAAGAGAAGACATTTGTCACATTTTACCAATTTGTATTTTGTGTTTGTGTAATTATTTTTATATTTCTGTTTGTTTCTATTTTATAACCTTTTTAATTGAGTGATTTGAAATCACGTGTATTTACTATGGTCAATAATGTCCTAATCATTCAGGTAGGAAGATGGAATGCCCGCGGGTCTATTGCCGTCTGCGACATCCCTCATTGGGAAAATTTCACGGGGAGGGGAGATCACATTGCCTCCTACCGTCCCAAAATAATTAATTCTTTTTTTGTTTAAAAGGGACCGTACCTTAATAGACATAGTAACAATCTTGACCAACTCATAAAAACACAAGATTTTCTGTGTAATGTATTGTGTATTGTTGTAATTGGTAAATGAGACTCCTGACTTAACCCGAACACACAACGGCGCGCCGCTGTGAACGGTCAATTAAACAAATGGTTTACCTGCTCGAGTGCAGACTAGGTATGAGTTTTCTTCCCCGGGTTCTGAATTCGGGGAGTGTTGGTGAGACATTTTATTCAGATTGATAGTTTTTTTTATTTTGTAATGAATTTTGGCTTATTTTTCTCTATTTATTTTATTTATGTTTTTATGGGTAGTTGTTTTCAATAAGATAGGCACAGGCCTACAAATAAGTATTACGGGGTCGGAGTTGGTGGTAGACACAAGTCTATATAATAATTGTTGTTTTCGTCGATGGGTAATTTTTTTTACAGGAACTGATTTTTTTTCTCTGGCTGGTTTTCTTTTTATTTATTCTTTCTTTCTCGAAGTGAAGCGTGGTTACTGTTAGATAGTTTAAGCGATGGTAAAAATTTTCAGACTGATTTTATTTTTCATTTTATGCCCTTTTATACCCAGAAATTATCTCCTTTCGTGACGTAGGCATTGTAACTGCGTAGTGAGAATCTACCCTATTGAGACTCGTTATCGCCAATTTGTTTATGTTATCGTAGATAACTGCATTCCTGAGGACAACTTTTTAGCTATTTTGAGTCTTTTACGAATTTTAAGAGAAATATTTGAAGCGTAAATTTTATACAGGGAAAAATAAAATTAGAATTTATAAGTAAAATAATTCTACGGAAATAGAAAAATATAGGAAAAATAGTAATTAAAAATGGGAATTAATAAGAGATTAAGTGGCCTAGGGTAGGAACGTTTCAGTCTAATTGATTTTTTGATATAATTAGAAACAATTGACAAAAAATTTCAAAATCCGTCCTTTCTTTCTTTTTGTTTCAGGAAATTAAAGTCAAATTAAATATTATATTTGTTTTATTTAATAAGATGGAAAAAAATAATTTTCAGAGATTTTTCTTTTTCTTTGGAAATCCAACTTAGCTTGGTTCTTAAAGTTTCTTCTCAAGTTTCAAGGATCAGTAGAAACGTTGGTCACAAAGGAGGAAAAAATGGTTCCAAAAACTTGTTCAGTAAAAATGTTGTTCCAAAAAGCTTGTAGTCCTAAAGAAAACTTGCTCCGAAAATTCTTTTACCAAAAAAATTTTAGTCCAATGAAAAACTTGCTCCGAAAAAAGTTTGGTCAAAAAAACCCTAAAAGTTCACATAAAGTAAAATATAAGACAAAAATCTTATGAATTACCAGATTCTGTGCTCTCTGTTTTTGAAAATAATATAAAACAATGATAATATTAAATTAAATATGAAATATGAAAATAATCAAACTGAATTAAATTTTAAGACAATCTGTAAAAACCAATTAAAAATAGAGTCTTTTTTTGTAATCGAAACTGAAATAGCATCACAAACATCAGATAATTTATATTATTATAAAAGATAAGATATGAACTTTTAAGTAAATATAACAAAAAAAAATATATACCGGCATTAAATATTAAAGAATGAGTTTAATAAGACGATGTTTATTGTATGAGTTCGAAATTATAACGCGAGCCGCTTGGCGACGAGCGTTATAACGAACGAATACAATAAACGGATTATAAAACGAGATTTTTATGCTATTTTTTTAAATATTCGTTTATTTTTATTATGTAATTAAAAATATTTCGTACTTTTAATAGTAAAGTTCCTTAATTTTGTAGCAGTTAGTAACAATGATTTGACATTTATACTTGAAAATTATTCAGACGCAAATTTAGAGTCAACCTTTAGCTGATATAACAGCTGTATATTAGCTGTATTTCTTTTGCACTTGGATCAGTTCAGTTCAGTTCTAGGTCACTTGCTTCACTGTTTTATTTGCAACTGAACTGAATCAAAAATGACCTGGGTCACCTCCCCCCTTACCGATGCTGCACCACCCGCTGAAATGGTTCAAAAGTGATCCGAAACAGATGGCAGGGTTTTTAAAATTATTTGATAACCTAAAAAAAGTGGACTTATCAAGAGCAAATTAAAAATCTAGATTTTAATAAAATGGAAGGCGACACTTCGTCTAGTGAGGAAGATAATATGATTTTAGTAAATATTTCGTAAGAAAAGACTTCCATATATACGGTGTAATGTTTAATGTTCAATTTTAGGAATACATTTTCTCCAAGAAAATTATAGGTGTCGGTGGCCATTTCTTTATGATCTTTTTTTGGTGCTTTAATGCTAGTCGCAGATGATAATTGGCAGGAACCGAACGACAACGTCAGTTGATTCGATAGGAGCGTTTTATTTGTACTTTTGCGTGGTCAGTTTTGACCCATTCAAAAGTGATCCAAGTGAACTGACCCAAGTGCAAAAGAAATGCACCTAACATGGAGGTAATTATGCTACCAACTGTGAAAATGAGTATTATAATATGCATATTATGGCATATTATAGTACAACTTTTAGTTTTATAATAGCTATATTATAGAAGAAACTTTTAGAAGGAATTAAAAATAACAGTAAATAAAAGTTAAAGCATCGAAATAATTAATAATGGTAGCAGAGTGAAAATATAATATAAAATAATAAAAAGTTACCCTATATAACGAGGGGAAGAAAGTAAGTTTTCAATTTGCAACACAGACGATATACAATAAGTACATTGTTTTGACTGAAGATGCAAAGAGAGAGAAATGTTAACATGGGAAAGATATTTTATAGTAATACCGAAAAGAGAGTGAGATCTTGAGAAGGGATATCAAGCGAGCTGAACTTAAATATACCGAGCATAGAAATAATAAAAATACAGGGTTGCACAAAAAATGTAACAGTTCCATCTTCCGGCCGACGTGTGAACTTTGTGCAACGGATCGCGTTTGACGAATTCGAAGGAAGGTCGCGGTGTTTATTATATTTTATATATTCACCGTGCATTTTGATTTTAGCTATTTACGGTCTATTGCCGGTCGCATTAATTATGACAAGTATTAGGGACAAACTAATTAAAATAATTATTTTTAAATGTAAGGACGGAATTAGAATTGTTATTAATAAGTAAAAATAATAAGAACGGAGATTAGGTAATTAAAAACATTGATAAATTCGTAACTTCATTACAAAGTATATTAGTATTATTATAAAGATATTATTTAATTGTAATGTATATTATTATTTATCTAACTAAAAATATTAAATCCTAAAATTATTTTCATAAAACTAAAATAACGAATCAATTTTCTTTTCATACTTTTCATATTTGCTACGGAACTGCACCAACGCCTACAAAAATAGAAATAAATAGTCAAATGTAAATACAACAAAATCACGGAAACAAAATGTCCATTTTTTCCGTTCGTCTGAAAGATTTCGTTATAAAAAATGAGGGGGTACTCCCACCCAACTTTCCGAACACTCCTAGTAAATTAATCTATTATTTTAGTTTTTCTGCATCAAAATACATTAATAAAATAAGTTTACAAAAATTAAAAAAAAAATAATTTTTTGTAAATTTTTTTTTTACTTTTTATAATTTTGTATAATTTCTACAAGTATTATTTTAAAATTATGAAATATTTCACACATAATGTACTTTTTGATCCCTTCCAGATGTACTATTTACTTTTTTCATTTGTTTTACCATTTTCGATAAAACAAAATGACGAAAGAATTTAAATTTTGTTTTATTTTAGTTATAATAATTACAATGTTAAATTCGAAAAGACTAAATTATTTTCTAAATTTAGAGTTTTATATTACCTATCGAGTGGTATAAATCCCATTTTAGTATCTATAGAGTTTTTTACTATCAATTTAATGGTATTTTTTTGTAAATTTTTAATATTAATATTAACTTTAAAAACCTTTTTTGAATAATTTTAAAATCAATAGATAATTAATATCTCATTCAATTTTATTCAAAATGGGAAACAGACCTTTTTTTAGGGTTTTTGGATCAAAATGCATTAATAACGTCAGTTGAAAAAACTAAAAAAAAAAAAAATTGTCAAAAATTCATGGGAATTGTTTTAACTTTTTTCATTTTCTGCTATAACTTTTACAAACACCATGTTAAAATTATGAAATAATTTACACACATAGTACTTTTGAATTCTTTTCGTATATGCTATTTACTTTTTTCATTTATTTTATACTTATTGATAAAACGAAATTACAAAAAAATTATAAAAAATTCTTTATTTTGGTTATAAAAATTACAATTCTAATTTCTAAGAAACTAAAATACATTTTAAATTTAGAGTTTTATATTATCTTTCGAATGGTGAAAATCACATTTCAATAACTTTAATATTTTAGAAGTTATTCAATTTAATTTAAAATCGTAATAAAATTTTAAATGTTCCTTACCATTTTTTAAAAAATTCACAATTTTTGTGATACAATTTTGAAAAAAATATTATAATAAAATTAATTATTACAAATTTAAAGATATTTTTTTTAAATTTTTAATATTAAAATTTAACTAAATAATAATAATTTAATAAGGATAAAAATTGCTTAAAAATTAAAATAAAAACTAGCGGCGAAACTATGCAGAACTCGAAAAAAAATTAAAGACAAAATTTGTAGAAAATTTTATGTTCTACAATTTTTATTTTTTGTAAATTTTCATAAAAATCCATAAGTTTGTCTCAAAATCTAAAAAAAGTCTATATACATTATTTTTTACGCCCTCTAGCGACGAAACTGTGAGGAATTCAAAAAAACAGTAATGACAAAATGTGTAGAAAATTTTATGTTCTACATCTTTCATATCTTGTAATTTTTCATAAAAATGCATTATTTTGGTTATTTAAGAAAAATATGAAAAAAAATTACTTTTTGATAAATCTGGCAACAATGGCAAAAGTTTTTGAAAATTTTAATCATTCGAAATTAAACTATAATCTATAAAAAATATATGTGTAAAACTTTATTGTCATCTTGTTTAGTAATGACGTCATCACTTAAAGCAACTGTCACTTCCGGTTGTCTGATTAACTCCAAAATCTATAAAGGTCGTCTCCTTGCTACCTCAAAATATGTATATAAAATTTCATCTAAATCGGTTCAGCCGTTTAGACGCTATCGTGTTCACACACACACACACACACACACACACAGACACACACACAGACCCACACACAGACACACACACAGACACACACACACAGACAGACATCATGCTAAAAATGGTATAAATGGATTCAGGTGACCTCAAAACGTAAAGATTCGTTAAAATCTGGGTATGGTCAAAATATCATGATCGCAATACTTTCCTTCTATACAATTCTGTTGTTCGGAAAGTAAAAAGTAGCCCATTGAATTATATTTATTTAACGAAGAAGTCGCTTTTTAAAAAAATTATTTATTTTTTAAAAAGTACAAAATACCAACTAACTTGGTTGAAGCGTAAACAAAGAGTGATTTTACAATGCATAAATAAAATATAAGATGAAGCTAACCTTGAACTAAATTCTAACCAGCAAAGATAATTTTATATAAAATAAGCATTTTCTATATACAGGGTGTTTTTTTTTTAAAGTTTCCACCCCCGATTTAGGTTTACCCAATAATTTTTGGCAAAAATGGCGAGACACGTCGATTTTTGATTTGAGGGGGACAAAATTTTTGATAACATACATCACTCTAACGTCAACCCCCTTCACCCCACGCCACTAAACTTTAAAATTTAAATAGGACACATACCATGTGTGGCACATCAGGGAAAAGGTACTTCAATGCAGAATTCAAATCACTAAGTTTAATTTTTTTAGTACCCCCCTGAACAGAAATACAGGGTGTTTTTTCCTACCCTCACTTTACTCTCGCACAATAATTTTTAAGAAAAATAGTGAGACACGTCAACTTTTGATTTAAAGGAAACGAAATTTTTGACTAAATTTGTCGCTCTACCTTAACCCCCTTCACCCCCACCCCGTAACACGAAAATTTGAATGGGCGATACACCATATGTGGCACATCAGAGGAAAGGTAATTCAATGCAGAATTCAAATCATATCCTTTGTCCACTGCTAGGACAAAAAAACATTACATAATTTGAATCAATAATGTTATGAGTTTATTGTTATGTATTTAAAAGAAGGTAAGAAAGACAGACTTGACTTTTGTTTAGCACACGATGGACGACATTTTGAGCAATTACTGTATTTTTTTTTTATTTTTCCATTTTTGCCAAAAATTATTGGGTAAGCCCAAATCGGGGGTGGAAACTTTTTAAAAAAACACTCTGTATATAATAAGTTAAAAAATATAGAAGTCATAATTTAATTTGTGTTAATTAATTCTGTTCGTAGTTATAATGATTTTTGATAGTACTTTTATTTATAAAAGTATATATGCACTATTCGTACGAATTCATTTTTTTATCCCCCAATATTTATCTACCCCTATTATTATGAAACAAAATTCTCGAAGCTCATCACGTATCAAACATTACCTTCAGAAAGGTTTACAAATTTCTGAAACATGACCCATTCCTTAATTTTTAGTCTACACGAGTATTTTTTTAGTTGAAACAGGATTGGCCTCGAAATTTAAATTGGAACAAAACATATAAAAAAATATATAAGATTGAATAAAAAAAATTAACTGTAGTAACAAAACGATACTGTACTATTCAGTATAATCCGATATAGCAACATCGGATATATCCAATGAGAGCTCCGGGCTAATGGTCAAACTTTTGTTTTTCGATCAAGCGTGAATTTACACCGGATCTAGTTTACTAGCTGTTATATGATTATTTTACCGGTAACTCACTTTGTTGGGGCATAAAATTACTTTACCTTATATTATTATCTGTTCAAACGAGAATTCCAAATATAATAACTTTATAATTGTAAAAAGTCATATTTGACTTTTCAGTTATTAATGGGATATATTTTAGGTATTTTTTTATATACCAAAACCACTTTTACATCAAGATCATAGACAGAAAAAGAGGTAAAAGTTAAAAATAGAATTGAAAATAAAGTACAATAAACAAGTTTGGCTGGGGAGCTAAAATAGGTTAGGATAGGGGGTAGAGGAGTGGCGCGGAACTTAATGGAGGGGCTAGACTCGGTTTATAAGAATTTCCCTGAAATTTGATTTTTTTTAAACATGATGATGATGATGATGATCACTTACCCGTCATATAAGTCTTTTTTTTGTTTTTTAAATTTAGGTAAGGTTAAGTTAGCTAAGTTTGCATATTTTTAAGACTTTTGTAATTTTGTAATTTTTTTGTGGAACCGGGTCTGTTTCGTCCGTGAATCCCCTAAAATATTCAGGCGTTATCACGTTCTTCGGACCATCTAGCGGCTTACCTTGTTAACATAAAAATTCTATCACATCATAAATCCCAAATAAAAAGTGAGATTTTTTTGTAATATCAAAGGATCAGACGCCATAGACAATAAATAACCACATTTTTTATAAAATTTATCAGTTGGAGAGTTAAAAAAAATCGAATCTTTGGAAATTACCATATTATTAATTTTTAAAAATCAATAGCCGGAAATTTAAAAAGTCTACAAAATATGGTGTATATGATTCATATATAAATGATTAGCCTAAATACAACCACTCCTAAAATTGATCCGTATTTGATTTTTCCCATTTTTTTTAATAAATTGAACAGGGTCGGACCAGGAAAATATTTTTTTAAATTTATTATACCCTATATTCTCCTATTTGGTCAGTATTTAAGCATCATAATATGTAAAAAAAATCGGCTGTGTCATCCAGAACTTTCCCGGCTCAGGTGTGAAGAATGAGATTATTTTAATTACAAAATACAAAATTTCTGAATGGAAAAGTAAAATGCTGTAAAAATGAAATAAATTGCAGGAAAAAATGTGTAAACAATTCAAAAATACACAAAAATTTATTTAAAATAAAATAAATTACTTAAAATGGCAACTTGTTATTATAAATACCAACAAGATAATGAATTATTTAAAAAAAAGGAAAAAATGCAAAAAAAAACTGTACAAAAAAAAGGAAAAAGGGGAAAAAATTAACAAAAAGTCAAAAAAAAAATGTAAACTAAGACAAGGTAAAGAGAAAAAATGCAAAATACGCCAAAAAAGTTTTAAAAAAGACAAAAAAAAACAAGACAAGTTTTAAAAAAGCAAAAAAGTTGCAAAAAGGAATAAAAAAACCAACAAAAATGGTAAAAAAGCAACAATAGACGCAAATAAAAGCAAAAAAAGGTCAAAAAAGCTTAAAAACTAAAAACTAAATACGCTAAAAAAGTTAAAACAAATAAAAATAAGGCAAAATAAGTGAAAAATTAGGGGGAAAATGGCAAAATAAGGGAAAAGGGAAAATGAGCAAGGAGTCCAAAAAATGCTAAAAAAACAAAGGGAAAAAGGAAAATATGGCAAAAAAGGAAAAAGAAACATACAAAACGGGTAAAAAAGAAGCAGAATAGAGTAAAAATATTGATTCAAAAAGAAAACAAAAATAAATTATAAAAAAGTCTAAAAAATATGCCAAATCAGGGGAAAAAAGTAAAAAACAGAACCAAAATAGTATGAAAATAAAGACAAAAAGACAAAAAAAGACAAAAAAGAGGCAAAAAAGAGGCAAAAAGGGGTAAAAAAGCAACACAAAAGATAAAAAAGCAACAAAACGGCAAAAAGTTCAATGTTTTAAAAAGGACAAAAAGGTCAAAAAAGGGAAAAAAGGGTGAAGACAAAATCAAAAATGCTCAAAAAAGGCAAAATAGGGGTCAAAGAGCAAAAACGATAAAATATTAAAAAAACGCAAAATAATAGGAAAATAAAAGTAAAATAGCAAAAAATTCAAAAAAAGGCAAGATACGGTAAAAAAATGCAAAATGGTAAAAAAAAAACCAAAAAAAGGCAAAAAAAAGCATAATAAGGGCAAAAAAGGTGTAAAAAAGCAACAAAAAAGGCAAAAAGGTTAAAAAAAGTTCAAAAAAAGTTTTAAAAAAGGGGCAAAAAAAGTTAAAAAAAAGGAAAAAAGAGTCAAAACAAAAACAAAATAATCGGTTGTGTCACACCAAAACTTTCCCGACGAGTATCCACGAATACTTTTAAAATTTTGACATTTTTTTATTTTTGACAATTAACTGTTGGATACATAATTTTGACTGTTCTGAATGGAGTTTTTCAAGGACTTTCAAATGATATTTTGCAAGTCAAATTCCGTGACATATTGCATGTGTCATTTTTTGATAATGACCCTTCCGTTTGACAGATGTGGTACAAAAACTAATGGGTTCTTCCGACGGGTAACCCAAACCCATACACCAAATTTCAGCTCAATCGGATTAAACGTGGGGCCTCTATCGTGAAAGAATACACACAGACAGACAGACAAACAGAGAGACAGACAGACAAACTGCCATCTGAAAACCGTCTTAATCATCTCAGGTGACCTCAAAATGGTTATTTCCATCTTTCCATCTTTATCTCGAATTTTTCTTGGAGGTGGGTCGAGAAAGTAAAATGAACCTAGAACACTTCTTGAATGTATCCTAGTCGAAATTTAAAATTGCGTTGTCACAAAATTTATTAAACTACATTTAAATTAAACGACACTGTTATTAGTTATTTTAATTAAAAATTAATAAACAAAACAATGCATAACTGATTTGCCAGTTTTTCATGATATTTATGATTAAACATTACCAGATATATTGTAAATATTTTCAGTCCTATCTAGAATAAAAAGCCAACCAATTTCATTTTAATATAATGAATATTGTTTTGATTTTTACACATGATCGCTTGCTCACCAAACGGATTTTTTCAATTGGCTGGATACGTTTTATTTATTATGAAAATATTTGTTTTGTGATGGACAAACCACTACAGAAAGGGTTAACATATTTTCAATTTACAATGATTAAAAAATATCAATAAATGCATATTTCTATAATAGAAGAGTTTTGAAATTAAAATTAGCAGACCATTCCGAAACATTAAATCAAATAAAAAAATATACAGTGCAGGGAAGTGAAATCAAAAATCGCCTATAATATGTGCCGGTATTTTTAATCTAACCCTACTTTAGAAAAAATTTCGTTGTAAAAAATTGTAAACAAAAAATTTACCAATTAATAAATAAGTTTAATCTTTGGCCGATATTTTTAAATATTGATTCATTTCATTAAGATTTATTTATAAATAATTTAGTACAAAGTTTTATTCAGAATGTATTTTTTTCTACGGCTATAATACAAAACTGCTCTTTCTTAACTGTTCTTGATAAATCAATGAGGTACATTGTATGTCTCCAATTTTATTTCCGTATCTGATAACACAATAATTTATTGTGTAATTATTTCAATAAATCAGGTCTTTCATGGAATGTCAATTTCAAGTAATGACAGTTCTATTTTCGTATATTTATATAGCTAAACGTTTAAAATCAGGCATGTTTAAGTTTAATTCCAGAATTATCTAAGGAAAAATATGAAAAGTCCTACAAATCATTTTTCAAGACTTCTCATTTATACTAAGTGTAATTGATATTTTAATTGTACCTAAATAGAAATTTTGAATGACGTTAAATTTGAAATTCATGTTATTTGTTAAATCATTTCGCTATTATCTATTACAGCCATAGAAAAAGTATAGTGTTTAACTCGCATGGAATGCTATTTTCCCACTCGTATGATTTACAGCATTCGCCTGCGGCTCATGCTGCAAACTTCATACTCGTGGGAAATAACTATCATTCCTTCCTCGTTAAACAATATACTATTTTCTAATAGAGAAAAATATGGTGTAAATATTTTAATCAATGTAATAAATTTTATCTTTTTTATTTGTAGCTCTCTCGTTTTTCTTTTATGCATTATTCTAATTTGGAAATATTTAATATCACATAAGCACACATCAGGATATTTTGGAAAATCATATAATTTTTGGTTTCCAGAGCGGATTTCAATATCGTGGAATATACATTTTGGTCCTCTACAATGAGAAATAACCTCTCAGATATTTTATTAGTGTGAAATGCAACTAACGCTTCGAGATTTTGCATTTTAAAATACGTTAATTAAATGACTTAACCTGGAAAATTTTTTTCAATTTAAAATAATGCACGGGTAGAAAACATAAAAACTGTTTACACAATTTTTAAAAAAATCAAAAATAATTTTTATCGATTTTTTAGAAGTTTCATTTAAAATTTAGGCCACATGTAAAGTAAAGGTTTGACATTTACGTTCTGCGATATAAATGTCCAACAAGAAAAGTTACTAAAATTTAAAAGTACATTTTATAAATTTTACCTTAAATGAAATACAGAGAAGAAGAAAAAATTATATTTTCGATGTATATCAAAAATTTTATTTGGAAATAGAATATCTAAAAACCGGAAATTTTCAATTATTTTTTTACGGATATGCGTGTATTAAAAGTATTAATTTTCAGGTATAAAGCATCAAATTTGTAAGTATCTGCCGAATGTTCATCCGTATTTGCCCGTTTTTACGATTGGTTGAATAAGGTTCTCGTTTAAAGGATAAAAGAAAAAAGGGAGTAATAATTAATTTGGGGAAAATGCTGCGGTGTGTTAAACAAAAATCCTATTAATGATGCTTTAATTTTAGATATTTCAGTTTAACACAGACCGCCAAAATTTAATTCTATATATGTAAACTAACCATTTCGAGGCCCATTCTTCACAACAGCTAAAAATCCTTCATCATTGATCCGAAACAGCGTTATCCTGGTACCTAAATCGCATTAAAGTGTCTGCCGTGTCATTTGTATAGCCAAAAAGAAGAAGAAATGGATGAATTTCCCATAAATCCGACAAGCGACATAAATACGTTGCTGTTGCCATCCCTAAGGATAAATTCAATTAGTTCATATAATGGAGAGACGTGGAAATGGAGAGGTAAAGTGCTCACACTCCAGATGACGTTTTATTATCTACGAGGTAGTTCGGATATCAGAAAATTAAATTATGACATGCCATTTACAATTTTGACGATTATTAAAACCATTAGTGCTGGTTCACATTAGTCGTATGTTGTTATATTAGCTTGTTTTGAATATATCATCTTTATAATTGTTAAGAAATTTTGTAACAAATAAATCAATTTTATTACTATATGTATACTTTACACAAACATGAACATAGTGAATTACCCTGTATAAGTATAGCGGAACAAATATTATTGAAGAGTATGATTGTTTTAATTTCTACATACCTCGCTGCGCTCGGCTCGGAGTGGATGGTAAGGCAAATGGTAATTAAAAAGTAAAAGAAAAATAGAGTGGAAAAAAAATGAGAATAACATTGTTCGAAACATAACAAAAAGTAAAAAATTTGCTCCTAGCATCCACTAAGAGCCGAGCGTAGCGAGTTCGGAGCAAATATATCAATAAAATTCTAGAAATTCTTTTATTTAATTTTTTTATCAATAAATTTTGATACAATGTTCAATAAACTTCAAAATTTTTGATTAAAGAGAAATAAAAAAAATTAGAAAACTATTATTGAAGAACTTGATTAATTAGATTTCTCCAAACCTCGCTGCGCTCGGCTGGGAGTGGATGGTGCGGAAATAATAATAAATATACTAAGTAAATGAAGAAAAAATAGAGTAGGGAAAAAGAGTTAGAACAATATAGTTAAACGCGCATTGACATTGTTGCCAACATTT
The DNA here is from genome assembly GCA_963243735.1 of Neocrepidodera transversa. NCBI lineage: Eukaryota > Metazoa > Arthropoda > Insecta > Coleoptera > Chrysomelidae > Neocrepidodera > Neocrepidodera transversa. The sequence continues at coordinate 157,434 of CAUJLB010000045.1, forward strand.
GTTGTATATTATTATATTAACTTCTTTTGAAGATATCATCTTTATAATTGTTTATAAATTTTAATACTACAAGTGCTTAATAGAAAAATGGACATAGTGTTAAGAAAAGTATTCCCTGCCTCAACAAGGGGAAAGTATAGTGAACGAGCAAAAAAAAATCGGGAAATCGATGGAAATATCCATTTTAAGGTCCACAAGAAGATAGAAACCATTTCCAGAGTAAGTTCTGTCTGTGTGTCTGTATGTCTGTGTGTAATCTTCCAAGATAACTGCCGAATCGTTTCACCAATCAGGCTGAAATTTAGAATGAAGAGTTGATGTGTGTCTCCAATCTGACTATTAGTTTTTGGTTCGAATTGGTACAGTAGAAGGTCCTCAAGGCCGACATTGATTGAATAAACACTTAAGATGTTTTACATTTTGTAAATTTTAAGGACGAACAATATACTTTAGTGCAAAATATTGTGGTGCAAAGTTTTAGAGCATAAAATTTCCTATAATTTTTGTATGAAGCTTTTTCCAGAATTTCTAATAGCTGCGCCAGTAGAGGGCGAGCAAAAATGTGCATGTAGTTTTTCCGCAGTTTTTTTAAATTTTGAAGACAAATAATACACTTTAGTTCAAAATTATCTAGTGCAAAGTTGTAGAGCACCAAATTTCCTTTAACTTTGAATATTTAATTTTTTTTCTAATTTAGAAGTAGACGTATTCACAATCGGATTGCTATTTAAATTCTTTTTCTTAGTATTTTGTAATTAAAATATTTCTGTTCTCTACAGACGAGCCGAGAAAGTTTTCTGGTGACACAGTCGATTTTTTTGTGCCCTAAAGATAATCGAATTGCAAATATAGTTTAGTTTTATTATGGCGTTAGTAGTTGTGTTTTTTTCTGTGAATTTTTTATATCTGTAATTTTTAATTTTTTTTCTTTTATTTTTTTTTTACATACAATTTTATCGATATATTATTGATTAACGAAATACATGGTAAATGATCCAATTTAATTACTTGGTATTTCAAAATATCCAGTTTTATTTGTATCATTTTTGATTCTTGTGAATTTTGCTTGAAAAAATAAACTTCAACAATTTATAAGTTCACTCTAATATTTCGTTTTTCATTAATACCATAGTATTTAAAAAAAATCAGTTTTAAATATGGGAGGCGCTGACATTGACCTTGGCCATGTCAAGGTCACTTCCTCAAACATATAGAATCGCCATTATTTAGCTACTAGTGTGACCTTAACATTACCCAGATCAACGTCTCCTCCTGCCATATCTAGAACCGACAGTCTTTAGCTACTAACCATGTTAACATTTAAGCAATTTTTACTAATATTGTAGTAGCTGAAGAAGGACGGTTCTAGATATGGGTAAAAGTGACCTTGATCTTGGCCAGATATTTTTCGTCTCAAGTGATAAGTCACAGAGATAGAGTTTGTTTAACCATCCTTTGCCGTTGCGTCATTCATTATCCATCTCGATCTCTCTATCATGAAATGGATGAGACGCAATTATGACGTCATTAACGTATTTCTTAACTAATTCAGATTATTTATTACTTTTGACAGTTAAGTTGTCATATTTTGATTTGTTGAGTATTTTTGATTATTTTCGCCCTTTTCAATTAATTGTTCATTGTCAAAATGCCTTCCTGGTATAATGAGAAAGAGCAAACTTTAATTTTGAAGTTTATTAATTACTTTTTAAGAGAAAGAGATGCTGGAAAACCGATTTTACCGTTAAATGCAGTCTACAACGTAAATATCTAGCTGTATTATGCAAAATGTAAACATTTATTGATTTGATTTTATTAAATTTTATAGCATGCTGCTGATGCTCTAGACATATCTATTAGAACCATTCAAAAAATAGTTACTAGTGGAATAGAAACAGATAAAGGATACAAACTCAAAGTTCATGCTAGACATGTTTCATGGAAGCACTATTTCAGGCACACAAATCAATTAATCAATAATGACTGCATCTCATTTTCTTCCTGTTATCATAGATCTGAGTAAATCGGACTCCCAGAGTGATGATGAAGATGATTTTGTCAGTGATGAAGCTAAGATTTTGCATTTTATTTCATTACATGTTATTTTAGTTTACGTTTCTTATCCGATTTTTCGTTCCTTTTTAGTATTTGTATTGGGAGTTTTTTCAGAAATAAATTTATTTATTGCCTGTTTTCTGCAATACATGTGTTTTTATTTTCATTTTTTAGGAATACTTACGAAAGTATTTTTCACAATGACACAGACAATAATTACTATACAATTTTTAAAAATATGAATAGTTATATCCCCAAACTAGAAATTTGAAACAAATCAGTTAAAAAAAGGAGGTTTCAAGTTAAAAAAAATTACTAAATTATGTAAAACTGTACACAACCCATAAAGCAAAATATAATTTTCCGCATTACCAATTTACTAATACAAACACGCCTTAACATGGGTCATTGAAAACAATCCTTAACATATGTCATTAGTTATATTTTAATTTTAAGGTTATGTGTAAAATGACATTCAAATAATATACGACAAACGGAAAACAGCAGAATACGTCACCGATTATGACGTAACGGCAAAGGATGGTTAAACAAACTCTAGTACATTTATTGATATTTTTGCTTACCCCATTAAGATTATTATTAAAGTTGTAAATTCATCATTATAAAATAAACAATAATATATCTGTACTCATATTTCCGATATATGTATTGTAGTGAAATTTATTACACCCTGTATATTATGGTAAATGGTTAAATAAATTATTTTACAATAATTGGTATATCAGGTTTTAAATTTTATATAATTCAGAATTTTGTGATGTGATAATTGGAATCGTAAAATTATATCGAAATTATATGTAATATAAATTGCAAGAAAAAATTTTAAAGTTAAATCATGAAAATATAAGTAAAAAGAAGTTATAGAGTAAGTACAATAGATATAACAATGAGTATTATTTTTTTTATAAAAAAAATCTGAATGTTTGAAAGGGAAAAAAATAATTAACAAGTCAATTTTTTAATAATTATAAAAATTTTTTCTGAAAATGTTTATTAAATGGTATTAAGGTAATGGAATGTAAAAAAAAATAAAATTATATACCAATTAATTAAGAAATATATAGCTGTAATTAAAAAATATAAAAAGTTATAAAATAAAATTTCATGTTTATGGCGTATACTTTAGAATTGTAATCTTGAAGAAATCAACTATTATCGTTAGTAAGGAAAATTGAGGAAGATTAAATTATGACAAAATTAAATTTCTGGAAAAGCATCTATTAATTAAGAAGCAATAAGTAAGAAGTTATTTGGAAGAAGGAAAAAAAATTATAGATTAGAAATAATTATACATAAATAAGTGACTGAGGATGGTGTACACACTAAATATCAGGTGAAGAGTGAAAACGTGTACATCAGTGTGTAAAATTAAATTTATTAAAATTAGGCTAAGCGCTTTCGGCATATTATGCCAATATTATGCCATCATCAGAGCCTTCCTAAAAAGTTGTTAATTTACAATAAAATACAAGTAAAAATAAAGAGTAAGACTTACGTCAAAGCGATACCCCACCAGAAATATTTAAAAACACGACAAGATTAAAATTTTTTTTTTTTTTATAAAATTAGATTGCAAAATAGTAAATCGCTAATGCAGGTACTACTGATGTAAATTTGATCTATAATAACAATAAAATCAATAAATTTAAGTCAAATTGATTGACGATCCGACATTGTAGTATAACGGCATGGTCGGTGACAATAGAATATTAATTACAACTGAAATTTGGCTGACGTTGACAAATGACAGGGAACGAGAGGGCGTTCATCAAAGTTCCGAACTGCTCCAAACCGAGCTGAACTGATCACCATTTATAAGTGTAATTAAAAAAGGAAAAGGGCTATGCTTAGTAACTAGGGATATGATCCATAAAGCGGTCCTTAGGAACCAAGCATAGTTGGTTGGGAAACTAAACTGTAAATCGAATTTTTTTTGAGAGTAGAGTGAAGGGCTCTGGCGTTAGAAAAAACTAGGCCAGAAGCTAGAAGAACCAAATAGATATGACTAGACCATGATAAAACATGGCAACTAGTCGAAGGATGAAGGGTAAATTGGAAAAATAGATAAGAAAAGATTGTTTTGAAACGTGAAAGGGGTATAGAAAAGACAAATTACTTCTAGTCCCATACTAGGCAGCAACAAAGGAGAGCACAGGTACCTATAGTCGCCTTTTACGACACAGTGTTCGCTGGGGTACCAATTCTTAAACCGAGCACCCACGGTGAATATGATGAAGAGTTCAAGTCAATAAGGGACAAATACGTTAACTCGGATGAATGACAGTTAGCAAAAAATAAATATTATGGTAATATAGTAGAAAAATAATAATAGACTAATAGTGAAAAGTGAATATAACTCTATAAAATGTTTTTTAACTAATAACAAGTGTTTAAACAAGAACTTGATTAGCACTGAACTAATGATTAACTGTTGTGTAAATAAAGTTTAATTAAGTTGAGATTACCATAATGTTTTAAATAACGGGTTGTAATTACAATTTTAATGGATTTGTGTATTTAAGCAATTTCCAGAATTCAGGTTTATCTCACGATCCCTAAGTCCTCCAGTAGGTCCATTTTCCTAAAGTTGTTAGCTGGAATGCTGTGTAAGATTTTACTACCAGAAGTAGGAGAAAAACTATGATTGTTAAATTTGATATGGTGACCAAAGTTAGATTTACTTGGTCTAGAGAGACGCTCTTTAATACGTGTATCTAGAAGTCTAATAGTTCTACCTATATAGGTAGCCTCACATGAATTACAATTAAGTTTGTAAATACCGCTCCTCGAGGACTTGTCCACCTTATCTTTAGTTTTTGAAAATAACGATTTATAGTGTTTTGCGTTTCAAAAGATATTTTACGGTTATTGACGTTATTATGTAATATCTTAGCTATGTCAGTAGATATCGAGCCAAAATACGGAAGTGATCTATAGACAGAGGAATCATTGTTAGGTATGTCAGGAAAGGCTAATCTCCTTCGTTTCTTAATAAGGATCCTAGTGATCATCTTATTAACTACATCTGGTATTAAATTTAAACACATGAGTGTATAAATAAAAAGTCATGTTTCAATTTTTAATTAATAATAGTGTGGACAGGAATTTTTTAGACAACCCACTCGAGATATATTTTATAAAATATTAAATTTTATATAACATAATTTTTATCCATTAAACAGATTGGTGAAGGTCGTTTCTAGTTTGGATCTTAGACTATAACTTTGTAATAAAGAAAGTAAGGTTTTTGTGATCAAAATTTCCATACATTTCGCCCATATCAAATGATAAGCGCACTTGATGTTACGTTTTTTTTTCTGTGCCACACTGAATTTTCATTATTCCTCTCCTCAGTATAATTTAATTTCAGGCTCGCTTGATATCCTTTCTCAAGATCTCCCTCTCTTCTAGGTATTACTATAAAGTGTCTTTTCATGTTAACAATTCTCTCTCTTTGCCTTTTCAGTCAAAACAATTGACTTCTATATCGCCTGTATCGCTTATTGAAAATTTCTTCTCTTCCCCTCATAGGGTAAATTTTATTTATATTATATTATATTTTTACTTAGGTCCCCTCTTATCACTATTAATTATTTTGACGCTTTAACTTTTATTTACTGTTATTTTTAATTCTTTTTTTATGCCGGTATATTTTTTGTTATATTTACATAAGGGTATAAGCACCTCAGTAAAATTTGAAATCGAAAAGCCTGGTGTAAAATTTGCTGAAATTTTAAATGTATATATTTCAGGAAGTTATCGAGGGCTTCCGATTTTTTTTTTCTTGAAAGTACTTTTTGGTGAAGAGAAATAAATTCGGCAACCTCATAAAATTGGAATTTTGACAAATAAATATGACCTGACCTAGATAATGGCACAATAAATACGCTGTAAAAATTTTGTTTCTTAATATCAAACCGTTGTCAAAAAATAATTTTTCAAAATTTCTTATTTATATGGATCCAGCTACTCCTGCTTCCTAGTAGTAACTTCACTCTATACACTCGGGAGAAGGACAACGGTTTGATATTAACAGGTTCATATCTTATCTTTTATAATAATATAGATTATCTGATGTTTGTGGTGCTCTTTCAGTCTCGATTACAAAAAGAGAATCTACTCTTAATTTGTTTTTACAGATTGTCTTAAAATTTAATTCATTTTGATCATTTTTGTATTTCATATTTTGGTCTAAGAATTCATGTATTTCATATTAATATTACTTTTGTTTTATATTCTTTTTTTTTAACAGAGACCACGAAATCTTTTAATTGATAAGATTTTTTCAATGTTTTCTGGAAGGAGTCCTTCTTCGGTATAAGTTTTTGGTACAAGTTTATTTTTTTTGGAACAAGTTTTGTTTTTGGACTATAAGTTTTTGGGTAAATGTTTTTTTACTACAAGTTTTTTGGGACTATATGTTTTTGCACTGAACAGTTTTTCTGGAACGAGCAAGTTTTTTTCCTCCTTTGGGACCTAACGTCTCTACTGCCGGATTCAGGAAATTTTTAGAAGAAACTCAAAGACAAGCCAAAAACCAAGCTAAGTCACATATTTATAGAAAAAGAATCTCCGAAAGATTAAAATTTTTCTTATTAAATAAAATAAATATAACGTTTAATTTGAGTTTAGTTTCCTTAGACCCACAAAAAGAAAGAAAGGACCGATTTTGAAATATATCATAGTTTTTTTTAATGTTTCTAAATACATCAAAAAATTAATTGGACTGGAGGCCAAATTTTTTTTGTTTAATATTTTACTTTTTAATACATTTCAAATTCTATTGAGCTTATATCACATTAATTACTAATTATCAACAAATTAAAATAACGTTTTAAACGGAATGTAATTTATTTTTAGTTGTATCCTAGGGATTTGGTGTCAAATTACAACTAGTGTCATGTTTTGTTTGAAATAAAAAAGTATTAAATATGATCCTATAAGGATTTTCCATGAAGAATTGTTCGGTAAGGACAATCCGGGAAGGATTTTCCACGAAGGATTGTCCAAGAAGAATTTTATAGGAAGGATTTTATTGAAAGAATGGGCTACATTCACAGGTCGGAATTTTAACATAACGGCATATAAAACTCATTAAAAGAAGAGCATATTTACTAATCATTATTTCCGTTACTGCTAATAACAAGCGTATTTCAAAATAATGCCTTTTTACTTTTAAAATATTTAAATTCCCGCCCTCCTCAATATCCAATCACGGAAAAGCGCGGCAGTGCCACGTTGCCAAGTCTAATCAATCAAGTTACGTTCATTTGATTTCTCTTTTCGTTTGGTAAACGTCATTAGTCGTATTTGTGCGACGTTCTGTGTTAAAATTATTTTTTTCATTTGCTAAAGTGTCAAAGTTGTTTAAAATGAATATAGAATTTTATAAAGCGGATTCTACTAATCTTCCATGAATTATGGAGATAATGCAATAAGTTATACGCAGTTAAAGCGAGAACATGATATCTGATTTGCCAGAGTAAAAATATCACCAGAACATAAAGTTCACAAAAAGGCATATACTGTGGAGGTAATTATTAATGAATATGTATCTTCTTGTGTCTTCGAAAGTTCATCATCTGATGTGCTCTTTGTCGTACTGATTATAACGGAGGAAGTACTAATTGGGGAACTAAAAGTTGAAGAAGATGAAGAAGCATAGTTTAACTGAAATAAAGTTTTGAAATATTCAGATAAATAAATTTTAGTAGTAAGATAAAAAATATGCAATAAAGCCGTACCTAATGAATAATTATAAGGCTCACAAATAAATTTTCAAAATATAAAAGTTCTTTCACAAAATTCGCTAATAAACCAGAACTCAGCTCTAACCAATTACCAGATTGAATTGGATATAAATAAGTTAAATTACGTTAACTGTCACGTCTGTCAATGTTATTGTTAGTTATGTTGTAGAAAGAGGATAAAGATGTTCAAATATTTTCTAGTGGGATAATAAAGGATAACGGTATAATCTCGTGTTATAAGAGTACCACCGGAATAGAGTGATAATCCTACAACATAGCAGCAGATTAAGCAATCCTATTGGTGTTACGTCACTTACCATTTTGACCACACTTTTTCAAATTTCAATATTTTTTTTCTGCTATATTTGGGACTTAAACAAAGTAATTTTTTCACTAAAGTGTTTATTTGATCGTATATTTTAGCCCTGAATTTTATCTCATTTCATGACTGAAGCCCATTGTCGAAGAAGGATTTTCCAGGAAGAGTTGTTCGGGAAGAATTTTCCAGGAAGAACTGACCAAGAAGGATTTTCTAGGAAGGATTGTACAGGAAGAATTTTTTAAAACGGATTGTCCATGTAGGACTTTCTAGAAAGGATTATGCGGGGAAGGATTATCCGGGAAGGATTTTTCAGGGACGAATTGTCCGGGGAAATATTGTCACAAGGAAGGAATATCTTTGGGATCATTATCGTTGGAAAATTTGTCCACGAAGAGTTGTCTAGGGTTAAAAGATCGTCTGGAGAAGGACAAATAACCCAACGAAAATATCCCCAACTGAGACAAATAATGGAGACGTTGCGTCGCAGCTGTGAGAAAATGAGGGATCGAAAAAAAAAATGAATTCCATGAAAAAATTTATAGTCCATTGATTGAATTTCTGGGAACATTGCAACTATTTTTGACAGTAAACAAATTGGTATAAAATGAATAAGTGCTTTTACCGAAACGGTGCGTTTTTCACAGATAAATATAAAAAACCATCCCTATCTCATATTTATTTATTCGTATACGTGGAGCAAGAATCAAAATTGTGGCGCGCTTACATATCCTGTGGGACCTTCAGAGAGATCCCGACTGTCGGAATAATAACATCCCAGGAGCCAGACGTGGCTCTATTATATATGGCAAAAACATTTATCGGAGCAAACGTGGACCGACTTTTTCAAAAGCGCAGAGATACCTATGGGTTTCGTAAACTATAAAACCTCTAGCGGTGGTTACTATAAAACTTTTTTTGCGTGTATACATACGTGAGTAGTATATGTAATTAGGGACAATGGATAGCACTGTGGTGTTAATTATAAGAAATGCTCAATAGTACTAAGCGAGTTATATCTTTTTTGGAATAATGTTTCATTAAATAATTACTTAAAAATAATAATATTGTTTTTCTATGCAGGGAATCGATCACTTCTTATATGAAATGGAACGATCCCAAATGTACTCTTCAGACTAAGGTACTATATACTTTCACGGTTTACAAGTTGTATTTGTCGCTTCTTTATTTTATTTTTTTTTTCTATTTTTGGGGAGTATATTTATATAAATTTATCCGCAAGGCAATTAATAAAAATAAAAACAAAATCAAGTCCAAACAGAAGATATATTACTTCTACTGCATTATAATTTTTACAAAATTTGGCCAAGTGAATTATCAAGACAATAAGAGAAAAAGACTCTGTATATATTTTTTATTATTAATATTATTATTTAACACATTTACTTAATATTAAGATAAAAACATTTATATACTTGGGTCCACCTCTAAATAATACAGGGTCTTTGACTGATTATGTATTTGTTATCTATAGAATGAACCATTTATTTGATTTTTATTTAAAAAAATATTTTATGACATTTAAAATAATAGAAACGTATCATGTTTAATATTTTTTCGTATATAAAACTCATTAAAATTAAAAAAATATAAAGTTCTAAATCTTAGCACCAAACAATTTTATTATTCACATCTTAAACATAATTTCATACATAAAGTAATAATTTTACGAGATAAAAAAATAAAAACACGAAATTCTCATTTATTCACAATTGACATTGAAATTTATATTTAAATAACTAAAATTTTTTTGTAGAGAAAATGTTTGTTTTTATATTCTAGTAAAATAAACGGTGTAAATTTTTTTTGGATTTTAAATTGAATAATTTTCTCAACAAAAAATTTCTCATGTACATTGTAAATTGAATCATTTATAATATCAAAATAAGTAAAACTTCTGACTTTCGTTTACAATAACATTTATTAACAAAAAGTATATAGTTTTCTCTCTTTTTACTTCACCGTATTGATATAAGACAGAAGAACAGATGCTACATTTATATAAAATATCGCCTCCTTCTTGCAGCACTTATACGCCATAAGTGGAGCTTTCAAGATAAGAAATAAAGGATATAATATGTCTGGCGATAACTTTCACGATTTGGAAAGTACTTTATCTTATTTTATACAGAATAATTACATAGGAAATTATACATAAAATACAAATAAAACTTTAAAGTCACACCTATTTTTCTGTAAAATAACTTAAACAATCACAAGTTGTCTATATTAAAATAATATCTATACTCTTCTTACATTCGGATTAAGACAATCCACTTGACCACAAAGCTCCAAATAAGGAGCCAAGCTATGTGAAAAGATGGACCATATGAATACGATCCTGAAGAATACCTGAAAGGGAAAAACAAATCTATAATTAGTATCAAAAAGGAAGAATAACAGAAAAAAATATCAAATGGATGACAAATAATTTCGATTACTACAAAATTGCATTTTTATTTTTATTTCGACAAAAAACAAATTGGCAGTTAACAAGTGTGAATAAGGGCTAAACTGAACCTGAATTGTAGCTGTAACCAATTTATTTCAATTTATAAATTTACACGGCGGTTAGACTATTTTGCATTGATGATTTTCGGGAAACTCAGTTAAAATGGCACTAAAACGTGGTTTTACCTTTCGTTTCTATATTTAATTGATCATATAAAATGACTGAATAGAGTAACTCTCTATATAAAATTAATTGTATAACTATTATTTTCTAGTGAATAGAATGATGTAGATGTTAAAAAATGTACAAATTTAATGGACTTATACAACTTGGTTTGGATAATATACCAATAATGCGTATTCATTAGATCCAAACGTACATGGTAATAAATTAATTTATCTTACCACTTTTGGTTATTAACAACTTGAGGATCTCCAGGTCTCCTAATGGATACCTTTTGGGAAGTTATTTTTTTCAGTTCTGGAACCCCAGGTTGAGCTGATTCGCACCGAATCTCAATATCACTACCATGAGGTGCTCGTTTATCTACAGTAAATTGCAGGATAACAGTACGAGCTACGAGTCCCATATGATCCGGTGCTGAACTGGATGTGTGAGCTATGGCATGTTGGGGAGGCTGAAACAAAGAAAAAGATAATTATTGGATGTTGTATGGAAGATGACAAACGAATGTAAAGATTAAAATTAAATAAACCATTAATCACACAATTATTTTTATAGAAAATTATAGCCATTCTGAGACGAATAGGCGAATATACTATATTTTAATATTAAAATTTTAACGATTTTAGTAGCAATACAATTATTTCCAGGACATGACAATTCTTCCCCATACCATTCCTACCGGACAATTCTTCCCACGACAATATTTTCCCCGGAAAATTGTTCCTCATACAATTTTTACCGAACAATTCTTCCCCACAACAATACATTTTCACAATATTTTCTCCTAACAATCTTCCTCTGAACAATCCTTCCCGGAAAACACTTCCCTAATCGGACAATTCTCCCCCACAACAATACATTTTCAAGACAAAATTTTTTCCTGACAATCCTCTGAAAAATCGTTTCCGGAAAATTATTCGCCATACAATCCTTACCGGATAATTCTTCCCCACAACAATACATTTTCACAACAATATTTTCCCCTTACAATTTTCCTCTGAACAATCCTTCCCGGAAAATTCTTCTCTATGCAATCCTTACCGGACAATTCTTACCCACAATAATACATTTTCACGACATTATTTTCCCTGCACAATCGTTCTCTGAACAATCCTTCCCAGTAAATTCTTCCCCATATAATTCTTGCCGGACAATTCTTCCGCCCAACAATACATTTTCATGACAATATCTTCCCCGGGCAATCCTTCTCTGAACAATCCTTCCCGGAAAATACCCCCATATAATCCTTACCGGACAATTGTTCCCAACAATTATACATTTTCACGACAATATTTTCCCGGGACAATCCTTATCTGAACAATCATTCCCGGAAAATTCTTCCCCAGATAATCCTAACAGGACCATTCTTCCTCACGACCATATTTTCCAAAATTGTCTTTCCAAGAAAAATTTTCCCTATACTATTCTTACCGGTCACTTCTTCCCCAGGACAATATTTTCCCGGACAATCCTTCCCCGAACAATCCTTCCCGGAAAATTCTTCGCCATACAATCCTTACCGGACAATTCTCCCCACAACAATACATTTTAACGACAATATTTTCCCCCGACAATCTTTCTCTGAAAAATCCTTCTCGGAAAATTCTTGCCCATACAATCCTTACCGAACAATTCTTCTCCATAACAATACATTTTCACGACAATATTTTCCCCCGACAATCTTTTTCTGAAAAATCCTTCTCGGAAAATTCTTGCCCATACAATCCTTACCGAACAATTCTTCTCCATAACAATACATTTTCACGACAATATTTTCCCCGAAGAATCGTTCTCTGAACAATCCTTTCCGAAACATTCTTCCCCATACCATCCTTCCCGGAAAATTCTTCCCCATACAATCCTTACAGGACAATTTTTCTCCACGACAATATTTTCCCCAAACTATCTTTCCCAGAAAAATTTTCCTTATACAATTCTAACCGGACAATTCTTCCTCTTCCTCTTCCTCACGACAATATTTTCCTGAAACAATCCCCATACCATCCTTACCGGACAATTCTTCCCCACGACAATTTTTTCTTGTGACAACACCTTTTCACGACAATATTTTCCCCAGACAACCTTTCCCCGAACAATTCTTTCCCATACAACCTTACCGGATAATCCTTCCTCACGACAATTTTTCCTTGCGACAATACTTGTTCACGACAAGGTTTTTCCCAGACAATCCTTCCTAGAACAATCCTTCCCAGAAAATTCTTCTTCATACCATTATTACCGGATAAGTCTTTTCCCCGACAATATTTTTCCCGGACAATCTTTTCCATGAACAATTGTTCCCGGACAATCCTCGCTCACGACAATCTTTTAGACGATAAATTTTCCCACGACAATCTTTCCCACGATAAGGGAAAAATTGTCATAGTGAAAAACTGTACGGAAAGAAGTGTCCGGGGAAGGATCGACATAGGAAGGATTTGTAATATTCAGAACATATAAACGCTTAAAAAAAAATTTTTATTTTAATATATATTATAGACAACCTTAACATTACTACATGAAATATTACCCCTAAATTTCCATTTACTAAAACATTATTGTGTACTGTAACACAAAGGACCCCGCACTTTATAAGTGCAAATTCGGTCCCTGTAAAATAAATGAAATTTTTATATTTTAAGATGGCGAACAAATGTTCTCATGGGCAGAACTACCGAAAACCCCGAATAAGGTCAGACTGTGACCTAACATACAAATTTTGTTAAAAAATCGAACTTTCATGGTATTAGTCAACGGTAAAATATATATGTGCTTCCTATTTCCAAGACAAGGTATTCCCCAAAGTTCGGTCTTAAGCCCTACTCAGTTTATTCTAGCCATAAACGACAATTGTAAAGCGATTCGCTCTCCAGTAAAATTTGCTTTATATGCTAATGACCTGGTTATTTTTTTCTACGGTACAAGCCTCTAAATTAGATGAAGATGTCGTCAATGATCGGTATGTAGGGTCCATTGATATAGGCCCGAACTTTTCTGTAACAAAGTACTTCTAGTACAGTAAACCTTTAAATTACTTTAAATGGAGAGCACTTACCTATGGTTAAAAGTCATAAAACTCTAGTACTAACTTTTGACCCACAAGTAACTTGGAAAAAATATACTATAACCCTAAATGATAACTGTTCAAGTAGACGTAACATATTAAAGAATCTAGCACATTAACCACAGACGGCAACAACTTCTGTTAAATTATGTTACCAGAGTATTCGCCCATCCCCAAAATCCAATAAATGTGTTAGTTAAAATAATACTACAGATGCTTTCACCACTTCTGTTAAATGTAGATATCAACGCAACAAGATCTAATCCAATTTCTTCTATTCTACCTTGGATGAAATATATGCCTTTACATCAATATTTCTTTCAGCCAGTATTCTAAACATGAAACCCCTAGCTCGCTTTTGAGGCAACTTTTTTTCAAAATTATTATTGAAACCCAGACAAAGTTTTCTATACTCATGAATCAAAGTGTGCTTATAGTGTCATCTGTTCGGTCACTTTATTATTTAACGAAGTACTTAAAACCAGCATTGCTTTACCATTTTCCAGACGGCAGAATTAGGTATATTTCAAACCACAAATTTCTTACTACTAGAATATAACCATCCAGTTATTTGTACAGAATTGCTGGTTTCTGTCAGTTCTATCCAGAATATTTATAGCCATCACCCTTTAGTCCACAGTATATATGATTATGTTATCCAACTTGCCTTATCTGGAGTATCGCTAACAATATTATGGGTTTCTTCATATATGGGGATTCCTAGAAACGAGGCGATCGACTGTGCAATAAAAAACATTTAACATCAATCCCAATAGAGTCCAATTATACAAGGACTTAAATAAAAAGATTTAGCAAAATTACTGGAAAAGAGTCCCTTTCAAATTAAAGGATATTCAACCTAACATCGGCCATCGGCACAAATGCAATCCCATCCATTCCCAGAAAACACATACCGATCATCAGACGACTTCGGACCGGACATTCTCGCCTAACGCATGGGCCCTTGATGTCCATCGAGAACCCATTTGAATGTCAACATTGCAGATGTCAAATCACTGTCAGACATATTCCCATCAATTGTCCATATAACAAAACATATCGCCAGAAATACGGATTACAAAGAACCGGAAACGGTGGCCAAGTTGGTTAGGGCATCGGTCTTTATTCTCATTCATTGCTCTGGTCGTGCATTAGATTCCAATGAATCTCATGTGGAATTATAGTCATTAAAGATCTCTGGGTCTTACTTCTCTCCTTATATTACTGGAGCAGGCCAGAATGACCTCCTATAGAGCCATGTCGGTGGCTAGTCAAATTGAGGAGGAGAGGCTATGGGACCACTCTGTTGACATCACAGCCTCGGCAAGTATGCTACCGTCTTTCAGGCGGAGGTTTTCGTTATAGAATTGTGTGCAAGAGAGTTGGTAAACCATTTTCTTGTCAACAAAAATATTTACATTTTATCGGACAGCCAGGCAGCTTTAAAAGCACTGAGCTCTAACCGGCTGGACTCGAAGCTGGTGTGGAACTGCATCGAACCCCTGGATCGCATTGCTACCAGTAACAGAGTAACCCTACTCTGGGTACCTGGACATGAAAGGGTGGAGGGCAATGAGAAAGCCGACACCCTTGCGAAAAGAGGTGCAGAATCCGAGTTCATTGGACCGGAACCATTTTTCGGCATAGCCAAAAGCAGTGCCAAAGACACTATCTGGAAATGGCCCGAGAGGAAAACTCTCCAGCACTGGAAAGATATTCCTGGGTTAGCTCCCTCTAAGGCGTTTATAGTCAAATCCTTAGGTAGCACCCTATCTCAGATCCTAGAATGGAGTAGAAGTGATCTACGCATCCTAATTGGACTGGTTACAGGGCACTGTCGTTTGCGGTACCATCTGAAGAAGCTAGGTCAGAGTCAAACATCGGACTGTCACTTCTGCAGTTTGGAAGACCAAACGGCGGAGCATATTTTATGCTCCTGCCCTGCCCTCGAAAATAATGGGCTTCGTACGTTTGGTTCTGTATAGCTGGAGCCTACCGACTTCAAGGAAGCTTCACCTAAATCAACCATAGACTTCGTAAGAAGGTGTGGCTTGTATGGTGAATTATAGCTCAATAGGCCTCTGTTGGCCGCAGTGGAGGGGCGAGCAAACGCTCCACTCACATTGAACCTAACCTAAAGCCAGATAAGACTTTGGGCAAGTGCAAAAAGGTATTTGTGCCATGCGCAGCTTCACTCACGCCGGTAACCAGACCAGATGAGGTCGGATATCTCGTGGAACTGATAGGGGTTGGTGACACAATTACACACTTGCTAGTCGGTACTTCACCTGAGTGACAAAGGCATAGTCCTGGGTTTAGGGTGATGGATCGTGGTTCGAAGCCCACGATAAGCTGTAGGTTCCGTCCAGATTAGTCCTAGTAGCAGAAAAGGGACGTTAAAATTAATAGCAACTCGCACCTACCATCAGCTATCAGAAAGAAGTTTCACTTTACTGTACGATATATTTGTTTCCTATATTTTACATTGTAATTTATATATAGATATATTTTATTAGTTAATTACGTATTGTGGAAATTACTGTATCTCGTGTTAATAATAATTGTGATTGAGACATGTTAATTCTAATTAAAAAATATATCCTTTTAAAGAATTCAAAATTGATCTTGATCAAGATGTACAAGATACCCAAATTTCATTCATTTGACCGGGACCGCATTTACACATAAAAAGTCGCATTTACACATAAAAAGTGCGAGGCCCTTTATTATTTAACGAATAATTAATAATAATGCTGCGGTTCCTTTGACCAAAGATACATTCTAATATAATGAATATATTTTGGAAATATTCATGCCAGGAATAAGACATTTTAGGCGATTAATTTAATAATTAAGAAGCTTAGGATGGAATGAATAACGTTTATTTTTAATCGAAGAAATTGAGTGAAAAATATGAGGAAAACTTCGGTGCTGATAATAAAATTAAATCAGGGTCGGGAAATCAGAATAAATTTTCAATGGTTACTGACCTCTAGCTCGAATAGAAATAGAAATTGTATAATGTATATACATTATAATAATCTGCATATTTATCATTATATTAAAACTGCTTTAGGAGTGGGTTCTATATATAAGAAAAATCATAAATTTTTACAACAAAAAATTAATAATTAATAAAATTTTGAAATTTTAAGTTGCCTTCCAAGTTCCTCTTCTCCTTTTTCTTCGTCGAAGATAATTCTGAGATGTACCTTCCTCAACTGCTCAAAATTTTCCCCTTTACTCCTACTTGATGCTGCTCCTCTTCTCGATCACAATTCCATGGAATATTTCTCAATCAATTTTTTTTTATAAATCGTAGCTTTTCCTTTTCTTTTAAAATAAAAACTGTATCCTTTTTATCCTTTTTTTTTCTGTTTTATTATTTGCAATATCTAAATTTACATACCTCAGGTATTTTTATTAAAATATAAAATTTAAATTCGTTGACAAATTGTATATAAAAATTATGACTTTTCTTATTATTTCTCTAGTCTCTAATCAATTTCGACTTTCTATTATTTTTCAAACCTTCCAACCAAAATCATTAAGTACTTGATTTTTTAATCTTATCGAAAAATTTTTATACGGAATGATTTTTAATTTTCAAAGTTAAATTTTACATAATTTTCTAAATATAAAACAAATTTTATTTGTATTAACATTTCATAAGATCTTCCCTCGATATCAAAATTTGTTGATTATACCAGAATTTCTATTTATATACCCAATTATTTTAAATTAAATCATTACATTCAACTATAAAAACTTTCGAATATAATTTAATAATACAAACTTCTTTATACTAATAACAATCATAAATTAACTTCTATAACTCATACAAAATTGATTTCAGTATAATACATACTCAGTTCATATTTTATTTATTTTTTAAATATCTTTGAGACATTTACAGAAATAACTGAAATTCTTATTGTGACCTACATAAAATTTTCCTGCTGTTTATTTATTTTTTTCTTATTAGAGTGCATGTGTAGGCTTGGAAAATAAATCGCTGTATTCTAAAATCTTACTTTTATTTATGCACACTTTGCGACGATATATCGAGATATCGAGATGTAAACGCATAGTTAACTTTCCTGAACGATTTTCCAAAAGCCCCTGAAACGGGTAAATCGTTGCCTAACGAGTTTTATAAACCGAAATGGAGCATTTATTTTGTGGTAAATCGTTTTCAACTGTCATTCAAACTCTAAAATCTTCTTAAATCCCTCAAACATTATGTCGCTATTTATTTTCAAAGTAAACAATCTTTTCAATTTAGAATATTTGAAATAGTTTTTTTGTTGCAAGGTAACTTTTATAATATATGATTTTTTTTTGGTTTGCTGGTTTTTCGTATTACAACTGAGGAGACGAGAAACTTTTATATACACCTCACGCTATGTTCTATGCATGAGGTAGTGTAGGACTCGTCCCTAATCGCTCTGTAAAGTCAGAAGTATACCTGCTAAACCATTCTTGGCAATATTGTTTTGGAACTGCATCTTTTGTTCTTACTGAGCTCTAGGAGTAAATCCTTTTCATGATTTCTGAGGAGGAAATATTATCTGAAAATTAAGATATTTCATTGTGTGGTTATTATTTTTGAACTATCAATCATATATCCAACCATACCAACAATCCCAGGACAATATTGTCAAGGAGCGTTAAGTAGTTATACCCCATGGGGAGGTTCTATATAATATAAATGACAGTTATAGACCACTTCTTACGGAAATTAACATGGGAAATCGCTAAAGGTCCATTCTGGTAATTTTTTCTAATTCAAGGTCACTCATGACGTCATTAGTTCTCACTTGTCGATTTCTACAATAAATGTTCCAGAACTGTCATTGCGCATGCCCCGGTTAGTCTCCGTTAGCCTCGTCTAATCAGGTCTCGAACAGGTTTGAAACAGCTTTAGAACAGGTTTCGAACAGCTCTCGAACAGCTTAAAAGAGGTTTTGAACAGCTTTAAACAGCTCTCGATGAGCTTTAAACAGCTCTTGAACAGCTTTTGATCAGAAGTTAACAGAACAGTAACATTATCAAGTAGTGATGATGATTATGGTATAAGTCCACAACGCTTCTACTGTTCAAGAGCTGTTTAAAGCTACTCAAGAGCTGTTTAAAGCTGCTCAATATCTGTTTAGAGCTGTTTAATGCTGTTCGACAGCCGTTCGAGACCTGTTCGAAAGTTGTTTTAAATCTGTTCGAGACCTGATGAGACGAGGCTAACGGAGACTAACCGGGGCATGCGCAATGACAGTTCTGGAACACTTCTTCGTCAAAGGTCACATGGATAATAATGCGCAGTAATCTGCGCAGTAAGGTCTAATGACGTCACGAGTGACCTTGAATTAACCGAAAAATTACCAGAATGAACCTTAGCGATTTTCCATGTTAATTTCCAGAAGAAGTGGACTAGAACTGTGATTGCTATTCTACTGGGGAGGTTGTATAATATTCGAAGGTTATATGTATGGAGATTTTCTATATATGTGGATGGTGTATATATGGGTAGATTGTACTTAGGACGAGGTTTAATGAATGGGGAGATTGTGTCTTTGAGGAAGTTGTATGTATGGAGCGGTTGTGTATATTTGTAGATTGTAGATTGTTTATATGGGGAGGATGTGGATATGGGGAGGTTGTATATATGAGGAGGTAGTATGTATAGAAAGTTTTTGTATATGGTTGATTGTTATTGTTGTTGTTGTTGTCAGGCGATTATGGACACGAAGAAGTACGCATCGCTTATGATCAGGAGCCCAGAAAAGTAAAGAGGTATGTGTCACCTACTAAATTAAATTTCAGAACAACACCACAGCAACCCTTGAAAAGAGTATTGTAGCAGGGTTAAAAAATATTAAGAATCCGAGGATAATATTGCAGAGGGGGATTTAGCAGGTATGCCTCTGACTCTTCTTGCAGACTGATCAGGGGTGAGTCCTGCAAAACCTCATGCATAGAACTTAGAGATTTCCACCTCCACAGCTTCGGATAAAAGCTGTAATAAACAAAAAAAAAGAATAAAACTACTGTTAGGAGAGCAGAATCCCGAAGATTTGCGCATCTTCTACTAACAGGAAAAGAATGGTGAATGGGGGTAAGTTGCTAATCCACCACATTCATTATTTTAAAATTTCATTTTATGCTAACATTATTTGTCGAAAATATAGGATTAAAAATTCATTTTTTGTATTTTTAATGCTGCAGCATAAATGATGGAAGGATAACATTACTTTAAAATTTCGCTTTATTCTTACATACATATTTTTCTATTTTTATAATCTTAGTTCTTCTATTTTTCATTGTTTATCTCTATTTGCTCTTAGCTTAGTATACCTATTTATTGCGATATTTACCCAGCCATCTTGGCGATATCAGAATTTTGCATTTCTAGTGCATGTACGCCGGGCCGAAAACAAAATTAAGGTCTCCTTTAAAAATTACACGTTGGTGTGATTCAACATAATTTTGCAATAAGAAAATATATACGAAAATGATTTATGTTCAAGAATTGATGGAGTCAGGCCGTCGGTGTATCAGAAAATATATCATTAGTTGCCTTTTATACTCTGTGAGAATCGCTGTTTCTTTCTACTGCTGTTTCTAGTAACATATTTGAATGTTATTATATTGTCAAATTACATTATCTTTATGAAATTTGAATTTGTACTTATTTTCGACGCATGCTACGTGACATATTATGTATATATATTCTAGATAGCTAAACTTTTATTTAATAAACATGAATATATTGCAAAATGCATTAAACATGACATTTTATACAGTCGCTTATGAATAAATTAAATTTAAACGTTATGTTGAAAGCCATTCCATCACGGAAACTTTATTGATCAAACTATTATTTTACAAAATAGAACATTAAATTTAATACCGCAGATGGTAATACTGAAAAGTACTAAAAAATTACAAATTTAGGAAAGCAAAATTATTCCAAAAAAGTTCATTTTTTTGAGAAACAAGGGAAAACTTTCAAGAGCAAAGAGGAGAAATTGAGGTAAAAAAAAATTGCAAAATAATAATAATAATACAGTAGAAACAAAACTCCACAATATATTAGTAAAACAAAGTTTTAAGGGGCAACTAGTTTGGGCTAATAAGCCATCTCCAGGCTATGTATATTATTTAAACAAGATTATAATAAAAAACAAGTGTATAACATAATTATATTGTTTAAGGGATTAAGGCTGGGAAAGGGGGGTATAAAGTAGAAATAAGTAATAAAATTAAAATTTAAATGTCGATTAGGTAGCAAAAACAATGTGAGATGCTTGTTTCTATTTTGTTAAGAGCACTTGCGTTTTGCAAAGAGGCAATTGATATCTTAGAATTATAAGTGTCCATAGGAAAGGAAAATGACAAGTGACAAGAGATTTGTCATATGTCGCGAAGCCATCTTGGTCTTGTAGTAATCTATTCATTACTTACATTGTCACAAAATGCTGAATCCATGTTTGAAGTTAAATTATCCGAAATTCGGGTTTTCCACCCTGTATTTTTCCGGTGCTTTCTGCTACACCTAATCAATTTGTAACGCACTTCAGTCGTTACGGGTCACTTTGGCGCCCTATTCCAGGTTTCTGATTGCCTCGTACGCCACCTTCCGTTTATAGTGTGAAGGCCACTGCACGGGCAGCTTCAGTGGAGAAAAAAAATACTCAAGGGGTCGTTATGGTATCGACCAAAATCACTGACGTGCCCTATTGGGTTCAGTACCTGGGTATTAGCTGCCGGGATGTTAACCAAAAAAAAAAAGCAGTAGCGAAGTAAATGAAAATTCTTTATTCAACTGTAATTACCCAAATCCGGAAGAAAGGTGTATAACGGACGTTACAGACACAACTAGCTTGGCTTATGTGGTCGGACTGACGGCTCCGGGTTCCGGTCAAATTTCACTTGGCTTCCGATTGACCTATTAGCAATAGAGTCAAGGTAGATTTATTTATTTTTGAATTGTGTAGAACTGCTTAATGAGTGTAAAGGTTTTATTTATTTTTAGTTTCTGAATAAAAATAAAACAAAAACTAAAAGTGATATCAAATTTGTACATCATTTGCAGTCTAGTCAAGAAGTGAGTTTTCTGCGAAAGGGTGTTACCAAAAATAAGAGCGATGGTTCATTCGACGCATATTGCAATTCTGAGACGTCTGTCATGTCGATTTTTTTCTGGAAATAAAAATTGTAATTGTTATTAATAAAAAACGAGAACAAAAGCCATTTTGATTTTTGATAACTCAAAAACTATACAAGATATCGGGAATTGCAAATAAGATCCTTAAAGAAGGGGATATTTCCAATAAAAAACTTCTGAATCCCGGATCTCTAGGTCTAATATTTATAATTTTAATTTTCTGCTGAAAATATTGCTTCGTGCGGCCGATTTTTTTTTGCTGGTGTTATCGTCTTTTTAGCCATTTTCAACAAAATTGAAAAAAAAACACAACAACAAAACACTGAAAATAACAAATCAATATAAAAATGACAATACCAACAAATGAAACGTCAAATTAATCAAATACTATGTTGGGAATAATGCAAAATGCAGCGATGCCACAATGTGCTAAGCGGATTCGAATCAGTCGTATCGCACGGCGACGCGTTCTGCTAGAAAAATAAGAAAAGCCGCGGTCAGCGTCTCGGTGAGCGCTCTGTTTGCCATTCGTTTCGCTTAGCGCGTCCAAAACGTAACGTATTACGAGAATACCCTGGTGGTTTCTTCGCCGTGCCGACGCTCCTGGTGCAGACACGTGCTTTTTACTTGAAAGCCCCATCATTCATATTCACTTTTTCCGGTTATCTTGTAGCTGGAAAACTAAATTTTCCTGTCCTATGGACACTTCTAATTCTTAGGTATCAATTACCCCTTTGCACAATGCAAGTGCTCTTAATAAAATGCAAACAAGGATCTCGCTTTGTATTTCCTACCTAAGAAAGTCTCGTATGACTTTTAAATTTGTTACCAACACTAATCCCTTAAACAATATTATTGTGTTATGCATTTGTGTTTTAATATAATCTTATTTAAATAATATATATTGCACCTTAAAACTTTGTTGTACTAATACATTGTGCTACATGACTTAAAGTTTTATTTCTACTGAATAATTTGACCACATTTGAGATATAAATAACCTCTTAGATTTTAAATAATAATAAAAAAATGAAATTTTTTTTAGAGAAATGAGGGGAAATTTTTGAGAGAAGAGGGGGAAATTTATGTCCACAAAGTGAAAATTAAAAAAAAAATATTTAAAAAACTGATATTTTTTTGAAGTAAAAAGATGGGAACTTTTAAAGAGAAATGGGAAAATATAGGTCAAAAAATTCCAAATTTAAAAAAATGGAAAGTGTGCCTTTATTTCAAAATAAAAGAGGAAATTTTTTAAAGAAAAGAGGGGAAATTTATGTCCAGAAAGTGAAAATTTAAAAAAGTTATTTAAAAAACCGATATTTTTTTCACGTAAAAAAAGGCGAACTTTTCAAGAGAAATGGGAAAATATAGGTCAAAAATCGAAAATTTAAAAAAAAAGTGGAAAATGTGCCTTTATTTCAAAATAAAAGGGGAAATTTTTAAAGGAAAATTGGGGAAATTTATGTCCAAAAAGTTCGAATTTTAAAATGAAAATTATAAAAAAAAATCGGCTGTGTCACCCCAGAACTTTCCCGGCTCGACCGTAGAGAATATGTTATTTATTATTATTATTTTGATTACAAAATACTAAGAACTACAATAATTTATGGAACACATTAAAAACAGCGAGCCGATGGTGAGTACGTCTACCGAATTAATATTTCAATGTTGATGACATTAGGATTAGTATTAGTACAATAGTTGTACAATAGTTGTAGGGAATTTTATGCTTTACAACTTTGCACTGAAACACTTTGCACTAATGAGCATAATTTACCTTCAATTTTAAAAAAAAAGGAAAACTATAAAGTGTATCTTTCTCGCCATCTAGCGGCGAAACCATGAGAAATTTTATAAAAAGTTAAAGATTAAGAGTTGTAGGAAATTTTATGCTCTAAAGCTTTGTACTACAACATTTTGCACTAAAGTGTATTATTTGTCCTCAAAATCAAGAAAAACTAGAGAAAACATACATGCACATTTTTAGTGACGCAACTATTAAAAATTCTGGAAAAAGTTTAAAACACAAGTTGTAGGGAATTTTATTCTATAAAACTTTGTACTAAAACATTTTGCACTAAAGCGTATTGTTTGTCCTTAAAATTTAAAAAAAGTAAAAAATTGTTACATGTGAATTTAATCAATGTCGGTCTTGTGGCCCTTCTACTGTACCAATTTAAACCAAAATCTAATGGTCGCATTCTAGGCACACACCGACCCTCCATACCAAATTTCAGCTTGATTGGTCAAACGGTTCGGCAGTTATCGTGGAAGATTACACACAGACACACAGAAACACAGACAGGCCATGCGCTGACAATAGTTTCAATCTTCTTGGGGGACCTCAAAATTAATATTCCCATCGATATCTCGATTTTTTTTTTGCTCGTTCACCTTACTTTCCCTTTGATGGGTCCGGGAAAGTAAAAAACGAAATTTTTTCAAATGATATAAAGGGAAATTTTTAGGTAAAAAGGGGGGAAACATATGTAAAAAAAATATTAAAAGTGATATTTTTTTAAGAGAAAAGAGGGGTAATTTTTAACTAAAATAGGAAAAGATTATACAAAAAGTTCAAATTTAAAAGAAAACATTAAAAATACCGACGTTTTTTCAAGAGAAATAAGAAAATGATTGAAATAAAAATGATGGAAAAACATAAACAATATTTGTTAAAAAAGAAAAGAAAAAGAAAATAAAAAATACACGAAAAGATGGTTCATATACTTCGTTAATAAAAGAAGGAGAAAAATAATAAAAAAATTGCATAAAGAGGGGTCGATTAACTAATCGCTGGAAAAAAAAATACGTAAAAATGAAATTGAAAATTATTATGAATGAATAATAATAATAAAATAAATAGTTTTCTCATCAGGCCACGTCATGCAAATTCGACAAAAAAAAAACAATAAACTGGAGAAGTGCATATACACGGATCGACCAGGGGGTACGGAGTAAGGAGAAACGAATTAAGTACGAGCGCTTATGAATTATTTAATTTTATTTAAGTACTTGTCTAGATCAATATTTGTCGTTTCCAAATCATAGACTAAAAATTATATTTTATTAAGTTTTATATTTTGTCCTTTTTTTGATTTTCCAAAAGTTTTGACATTTTAAATAGAATTTAAGTTTATTTCTCATGTTTATGTTAATGTTTTAAATATTTTAAGTAGGTTTTAAAAAACAAATATTTTTCCTTTTTTTTTGGACTAAATATTTGTGTACATTCAGTTTTTTATTTTTCAGATTACAGGTACTTTAGTCATTTTAATTTTTTTTCACATTTAGGTTAATTTTTGTATTAGTTTGAATATATTTTATAAAATTTTATGTTTTTTACTCAAAGAAGGTGTGGGAACTTATTTGAAACAAAAAAATTAGAGTATCGCCAAATTTGGTTGCGAATTCTTAATTTTCGGTTATTAAATTATTTGAGAGCTAAGAAAATCGTCACAAATATACAAATTGAAATGAATTTTGGTTCTTTAAAGCTGCGTTTTTTATATTTGATTATTTTAGATTTATTACAGACATTTTTTAATTTACAGACTTACTAAAGTTGATAAAGATGATAAAAAAATTGTTCTTTTCTTATAAGTGCGTCAGAATACTCACAGTAAAGTAACTAAATTTCACTTGGGTGAAAGTCAAAAACTTTTTAAAAATTTTACAGTTTACAAATGTGAGAAAACCCTTATTAGAGTTAAAGGAACGCGAAAGGTAAAGTCTCAACTGATTTTAAATCAACTAGAAGTAAAATTAAACTTTAATACGATTATAGAATTGTTCAAACGATACGTTTTTTTATTTTCCGTGTATTTGTTAAGAACATTATCGAAAACGGCGTTTTTCTTATTTATCGTGTCAATAAAATTCACCCTATCAAAGCTCACACTGAACGACAAGAATATCCATGAAATATAAATAGTCAATTACGTTGCCCCAAAATAGAAGCGTTTCCGGTCGTTTCGGCTCTTTTTCCGATCGGAAGTTCCCTCAAAAATCGGTGATTATTTGACAATAGTTACAAGTTTTAATTTCTTTCAAAAAATCAATAAAAATTGTTATTAAATTATTTCAAGATTTTTACTCACATTTTAGTATCACGATAAATTATTCAAAGGTCGTAAAATTTAAATTAATTTCGCAACAAGTAAATAATTTTGTGAATACGAATTTGCTCTAAGTCATTTAAAACTATAGTCATAAGTAATAATATTCTAAATTTCAACGCTATTGTAGTTATATTATGAACTTCCTTAGCAATTCATCTCAAACTGTAGGAAACAATCAACAAAGTATTTGCTAAATCAGATTCATGACAGTAGCGTAGGCTTGAGTTTAATATAAAGATTTTTAAGCTGTAAGTGAATTTATATCTAACATATCGTCGGAGAGGAGATTACTACTATGTGTAAAAGTAAAGAAAATTTAGTAAAATTGCTTTTAATATGATTTGGCTTAGTGCTTTCGGTCAATGACCATTTTCAGAGTATTCCTGAAAAGTTTGCAACAAAGTTACTTTAATGCCAGGGTTATTTTTATTAGTTAATTAAAATATTCTATTTAAGTTGTTGAATTATATCGCGATGGATCAAAAATGGCTGGATTCCCATAAAACTTTAAATTATGGTGAATGCGCAAACGTACTAAACACCGCGCCTAGAGTCCCTTTAATCAGTTTGATTAGAGATTTAAACAAGATCACTTCAAGAGTGCCTGTCCAGCCAGCCAAATCGAACGATCAGCCAATAGAAGCAGACTTCAACCGAAAGAGGGTTATTTTTGGATTTTGAATATTTTTTACCAAGTCCAGTTAGCAAGCTTAATAATAAAAGTAACTGTCAAATGTCAATGAAAATAAAAACTATCATAGCTGACTATGAAAATAGGCTTGTATCGACTAAGAATTAATAGGTTGGATTAGAGTTTCAAGTGATCGATCATGAATATTTAGATAAGAAAAATCGAAATTAATTATTACAAAAATTAAAGATTATTAATAATTTTAGAAAATAAATTCCAAAAAACCAGGCATTAAGTTACGTGATGGTAAACACCAATCAGAAAGTGTTACGTCACGCCGTGCGAAACATCATTGCTGTTGTTGACATTTACATGCAACAGAACAGGTTATTGTGTTTTTTTTTGTTTTTAGCAGCTTTTATTAAGTCGATACAGTTATTATTAGTTGATTTCATAAAACACAAGCATAATACCCAGGTAACACATACTTCTCCACGATATCTCTGAGAGGTTATAATTAGGATCTTATGCGAACTCCTATTGCGAGGTCTCGGTGATCGCTATGTGCCATAACTAAGCGAAATTCTCACTGGTGTACCCATAAGAAATCTTGGAGACCTCACATTCAATTTGCCATGTTTCATCTTGTTGTAAATTATTAAAGATGTCCCCAACGCAACCTGAATAAGAAATTCTTATTGCGAGTTCCTAAAGTTATCCCCAGAGAACTTCGCAATACCTAACCAAAAGAGCACACTCTATATAATGTATAAAATATCATTAAATTCCAATTAAATAAAAATCTCCATATAATTAATATTTAATTCTTTTTTAATATTTTAATATAAAGAAGTCCGAGTAAAATGTCAATGTAAAAAGTCGCCAAGAAACCCCAAAAACCTATGCTGATGGCACACGACAGGAATTATTATGTTGCCCCTTTAGCGGAAGTATGAAATAAATATTGTCTAATTAATTTGAATATGACATACTTTACAAAATTAATATTAAAATTCACGTATTTGAAATAAAGGTAATAAATGTTCTTACTGTTGTGGATAAATTAAATCTAACATTTCTTTAGTTCATTAATTGATCAGATATGGATTATTATATTAGTTCTCTTCTAATAGCGGATTATTAATCTAATAGACATGATCCAAGGTTTAATCGTTATATTATTGATGCCATTCAAATAACCCGCCGAAAATACTGAAAACTTGCAACGTTGCCGCTTGGACGATAATCCAGGATATTCAATGGTAATATTGCTTCAAATGTAAATAAATATAAGATGTTTTTATTTCAATATCAATTGTTTACAAAAGAAAATCCGTTTATTATTGTTTTTGTTATAATAACCACTTTTATTTCCGGTGTTAGAGAGGCAACACTGCAAGGGAGTGGAAAGATGTGTGAAGACGACAGAGTACTTTACGCGCAACATATAAGTATCGCACACCGGCGAATTCTATGATAAAGAAAGAGACAGATCGTAATAGTGAGTCGTGAATCATGAACATCATCCCGTCCGTCACTTGTTGCTTCTATTCGCGAGCATGCTCTATTAGCGCCTGTTTAAAATAAAAAATAACGAACGACTTTTTGATGTTGATGGTGAATGCCGTTGATGTGTTCCTGTTCTACAAAGCAAGTAATAAAGTGATTGTTGTTGTTTATTGTGTATTTAATATTTTTGTGTTGGTGAGTGAGGATAGGTAAGTGCTGTTTTTTACCTTTTACTCGTTTTATGAAGGGTGTTTTTGTTGTGTAGGTCTACTAATGGTGTACAAATACTGTTAACTTGGCGCCATTTTTGATTCAT
>CAUJLB010000046.1:0-370000 GCA_963243735.1 Neocrepidodera transversa
AAACCGTTAAAGGAATAATAGACATTTTTTAAATTACGAAAAAATTCAAAAGATCTAGCAAAAAAGTTAAACCAACTAAATAATTCACACAAATATTATTGAATATATTTATAATAATTGTATTAAAATGTGAATTATTAATAAACCGTTAAAGGAATAATAGGCATTTTTTAAATTACCAAAAAATACAAAAGTGTCTAGCAAAGAAGTTAAACCAACTAAATAATTCACACAAATATTATTGAATATATTTATAATAATTGTATTAAAATGTGAATTATTAATAAACCGTTAAAGGAATAATAGACATTTTTTAAATTACCAAAAAATACAAAAGTGTCTAGCAAAGAAGTTAAACCAACTAAATAATTCACACAAATATTATTGAATATATTTATAATAATTGTATTAAAATGTGAATAATTAATAAACCGTTAAAGGAATAATAGACATTTTTTAAATTACGAAAAAATTCAAAAGATCTAGCAAAAAAGTTAAACCAACTAAATAATTCACACAAATATTATTGAATATATTTATAATAATTGTATTAAAATGTGAATTAATAATAAACCGTTAAAGGAATAATAGACATTTTTTAAATTACGAAAAAATTCAAAAGATCTAGCAAAAAAGTTAAACCAACTAAATAATTCACACAAATATTATTGAATATATTTATAATAATTGTATTAAAATGTGAATTATTAATAAACCGTTAAAGGAATAATAGACATTTTTTAAATTACGAAAAAATTCAAAAGTTTCTAGCAAAAAAGTTAAACCAACTAAATAATTCACACAAATATTATTGAATATATTTATAATAATTGTATTAAAATGTGAATTAATAATAAACCGTTAAAGGAATAATAGACATTTTTTAAATTACGAAAAAATTCAAAAGATCTAGCAAAAAAGTTAAACCAACTAAATAATTCACACAAATATTATTGAATATATTTATAATAATTGTATTAAAATGTGAATTATTAATAAACCGTTAAAGGAATAATAGACATTTTTTAAATTACGAAAAAATTCAAAAGTTTCTAGCAAAAAAGTTAAACCAACTAAATAATTCACACAAATATTATTGAATATATTTATAATAATTGTATTAAAATGTGAATTAATAATAAACCGTTAAAGGAATAAGAGACATTTTTTAAATTACCAAAAAATTCAAAAGTTTCTAGCAAAAAAGTTAAACCAACTAAATAATTCACACAAATATTATTGAATATATTTATAATAATTGTATTAAAATGTGAATTATTAATAAACCGTTAAAGGAATAATAGACATTTTTTAAATTACCAAAAAAATCAAAAGTTTCAAGCAAAGAAGTTAAACCAACTAAATATTTCACACAAATATTATTGAATATATTTATAATAATTGTATTAAAATGTGAATTATTAATAAACCGTTAAAGGAATAATAGACATTTTTTAAATTACCAAATATTATTGAATATATTTATAATAATTGTATTAAAATGTGAATTATTAATAAACCGTTAAAGGAATAATAGACATTTTTTAAATTACCAAAAAATTCAAAAGTTTCAAGCAAAGAAGTTAAACCAACTAAATATTTCACACAAATATTATTGAATATATTTATAATAATTGTATTAAAATGTGAATTATTAATAAACCGTTTAAGGAATAATAGACATTTTTTAAATTACCAAAAAATTCAAAAGTTTCAAGCAAAGAAGTTAAACCAACTAAATATTTCACACAAATATTATTGAATATATTTATAATAATTGTATTAAAATGTGAATTATTAATAAACCGTTTAAGGAATAATAGACATTTTTTAAATTACCAAAAAATTCAAAAGTTTCAAGCAAAGAAGTTAAACCAACTAAATATTTCACACAAATATTATTGAATATATTTATAATAATTGTATTAAAATGTGAATTATTAATAAACCGTTAAAGGAATAATAGACATTTTTTAAATTACCAAAAAATTCAAAAGTTTCAAGCAAAGAAGTTAAACCAACTAAATATTTCACACAAATATTATTGAATATATTTATAATAATTGTATTAAAATGCGAATTATAAATAAACCGTTAAAGGAATAATAGACATTTTTTAAATTACCAAAAAATTCAAAAGTTTCAAGCAAAGAAGTTAAACCAACTAAATATTTCACACAAATATTATTGAATATATTTATAATAATTGTATTAAAATGCGAATTATAAATAAACCGTTAAAGGAATAATAGACATTTTTTAAATTACCAAAAAATTCAAAAGTTTCAAGCAAAGAAGTTAAACCAACTAAATATTTCACACAAATATTATTGAATATATTTATAATAATTGTATTAAAATGCGAATTATAAATAAACCGTTAAAGGAATAATAGACATTTTTTAAATTACGAAAAAATTCAAAAGTTTCTAGCAAAAAAGTTAAACCAACTAAATATTTCACACAAATATTATTGAATATATTTATAATAATTGTATTAAAATGCGAATTATAAATAAACCGTTAAAGGAATAATAGACATTTTTTAAATTACCAAAAAATTCAAAAGTTTCAAGCAAAGAAGTTAAACCAACTAAATAATTCACATAAATATTATTGAATATATTTATAATAATTGTATTAAAATGTGAATTATTAATAAACCGTTTAAGGAATAATAGACATTTTTTAAATTACGAAAAAATTCAAAAGTTTCTAGCAAAAAAGTTAAACCAACTAAATATTTCACACAAATATTATTGAATATATTTATAATAATTGTATTAAAATGTGAATTATAAATAAACCGTTAAAGGAATAATAGACATTTTTTAAATTACCAAAAAATTCAAAAGTTTCTAGCAAAAAAGTTAAACCAACTAAATATTTCACACAAATATTATTGAATATATTTATAATAATTGTATTAAAATGTGAATTATTAATAAACAGTTAGAGGAATAATAGACATTTTTTAAATTACGAAAAAATTCAAAAGTTTCTAGCAAAAAAGTTAAACTAACTAAATAATTCACACAAATATTATTTAATATATTTATAATAATTGTATTAAAATGTGAATTATTAATAAACCGTTAAAGGAATAATAGACATTTTTTAAATTACCAAAAAAATCAAAAGTTTCAAGCAAAGAAGTTAAACCAACTAAATAATTCACACAAATATTATTGAATATATTTATAATAATTGTATTAAAATGCGAATTATAAATAAACCGTTAAAGGAATAATAGACATTTTTTAAATTACCAAAAAATTCAAAAGTTTCAAGCAAAGAAGTTAAACCAACTAAATAATTCACACAAATATTATTGAATATATTTATAATAATTGTATTAAAATGTGAATTATTAATAAACCGTTTAAGGAATAATAGACATTTTTTAAATTACCAAATATTATTGAATATATTTATAATAATTGTATTAAAATGTGAATTATTAATAAACCGTTTAAGGAATAATAGACATTTTTTAAATTACCAAATATTATTGAATATATTTATAATAATTGTATTAAAATGTGAATTATTAATAAACCGTTAAAGGAATAATAGACATTTTTTAAATTACCAAATATTATTGAATATATTTATAATAATTGTATTAAAATGTGAATTATTAATAAACCGTTAAAGGAATAATAGACATTTTTTAAATTACCAAATATTATTGAATATATTTATAATAATTGTATTAAAATGTGAATTATTAATAAACCGTTAAAGGAATAATAGACATTTTTTAAATTACCAAAAAATTCAAAAGTTTCAAGCAAAGAAGTTAAACCAACTAAATATTTCACACAAATATTATTGAATATATTTATAATAATTGTATTAAAATGTGAATTATTAATAAACCGTTTAAGGAATAATAGACATTTTTTAAATTACCAAAAAATTCAAAAGTTTCAAGCAAAGAAGTTAAACCAACTAAATATTTCACACAAATATTATTGAATATATTTATAATAATTGTATTAAAATGTGAATTATTAATAAACCGTTTAAGGAATAATAGACATTTTTTAAATTACCAAAAAATTCAAAAGTTTCAAGCAAAGAAGTTAAACCAACTAAATAATTCACACAAATATTATTGAATATATTTATAATAATTGTATTAAAATGTGAATTATTAATAAACCGTTTAAGGAATAATAGACATTTTTTAAATTACCAAAAAATTCAAAAGTTTCAAGCAAAGAAGTTAAACCAACTAAATAATTCACACAAATATTATTGAATATATTTATAATAATTGTATTAAAATGTGAATTATTAATAAACCGTTTAAGGAATAATAGACATTTTTTAAATTACCAAAAAATTCAAAAGTTTCAAGCAAAGAAGTTAAACCAACTAAATAATTCACACAAATATTATTGAATATATTTATAATAATTGTATTAAAATGTGAATTATTAATAAACCGTTTAAGGAATAATAGACATTTTTTAAATTACCAAAAAATTCAAAAGTTTCAAGCAAAGAAGTTAAACCAACTAAATATTTCACACAAATATTATTGAATATATTTATAATAATTGTATTAAAATGTGAATTATAAATAAACCGTTAAAGGAATAATAGACATTTTTTAAATTACCAAAAAATTCAAAAGTTTCTAGCAAAAAAGTTAAACCAACTAAATATTTCACACAAATATTATTGAATATATTTATAATAATTGTATTAAAATGTGAATTATTAATAAACAGTTAAAGGAATAATAGACATTTTTTAAATTACCAAAAAATTCAAAAGTTTCTAGCAAAAAAGTTAAACCAACTAAATAATTCACACAAATATAATTGAATATATTTATAATAATTGTATTAAAATGTGAATTATTAATAAACCGTTTAAGGAATAATAGACATTTTTTAAATTACCAAAAAATTCAAAAGTTTCAAGCAAAGAAGTTAAACCAACTAAATATTTCACACAAATATTATTGAATATATTTATAATAATTGTATTAAAATGTGAATTATAAATAAACCGTTAAAGGAATAATAGACATTTTTTAAATTACCAAAAAATTCAAAAGTTTCTAGCAAAAAAGTTAAACCAACTAAATATTTCACACAAATATTATTGAATATATTTATAATAATTGTATTAAAATATGAATTATTAATAAACAGTTAAGGGAATAATAGACATTTTTTAAATTACCAAAAAATTCAAAAGTTTCTAGCAAAAAAGTTAAACCAACTAAATATTTCACACAAATATTATTGAATATATTTATAATAATTGTATTAAAATGTGAATTATTAATAAACAGTTAAAGGAATAATAGACATTTTTTAAATTACCAAAAAATTCAAAAGTTTCAAGCAAAGAAGTTAAACCAACTAAATATTTCACACAAATATTATTGAATATATTTATAATAATTGTATTAAAATGTGAATTATTAATAAACCGTTAAAGGAATAATAGACATTTTTTAAATTACCAAAAAATTCAAAAGTTTCAAGCAAAGAAGTTAAACCAACTAAATATTTCACACAAATATTATTGAATATATTTATAATAATTGTATTAAAATGTGAATTATTAATAAACCGTTAAAGGAATAATAGACATTTTTTAAATTACCAAAAAATTCAAAAGTTTCAAGCAAAGAAGTTAAACCAACTAAATATTTCACACAAATATTATTGAATATATTTATAATAATTGTATTAAAATGTGAATTATTAATAAACAGTTAAAGGAATAATAGACATTTTTTAAATTACCAAAAAATTCAAAAGTTTCAAGCAAAGAAGTTAAACCAACTAAATATTTCACACAAATATTATTGAATATATTTATAATAATTGTATTAAAATGTGAATTATTAATAAACCGTTAAAGGAATAATAGACATTTTTTAAATTACCAAAAAATTCAAAAGTTTCAAGCAAAGAAGTTAAACCAACTAAATATTTCACACAAATATTATTGAATATATTTATAATAATTGTATTAAAATGTGAATTATTAATAAACAGTTAAAGGAATAATAGACATTTTTTAAATTACCAAAAATTCAAAAGTTTCATGCAAAGAAGTTAAACCAACTAAATATTTCACACAAATATTATTGAATATATTTATAATAATTGTATTAAAATGTGAATTATTAATAAACCGTTTAAGGAATAATAGACATTTTTTAAATTACCAAAAAATTCAAAAGTTTCAAGCAAAGAAGTTAAACCAACTAAATAATTCACACAAATATTATTGAATATATTTATAATAATTGTATTAAAATGTGAATTATTAATAAACCGTTTAAGGAATAATAGACATTTTTTAAATTACCAAAAAATTCAAAAGTTTCAAGCAAAGAAGTTAAACCAACTAAATAATTCACACAAATATTATTGAATATATTTATAATAATTGTATTAAAATGTGAATTATTAATAAACCGTTTAAGGAATAATAGACATTTTTTAAATTACCAAAAAATTCAAAAGTTTCAAGCAAAGAAGTTAAACCAACTAAATATTTCACACAAATATTATTGAATATATTTATAATAATTGTATTAAAATGTGAATTATAAATAAACCGTTAAAGGAATAATAGACATTTTTTAAATTACCAAAAAATTCAAAAGTTTCTAGCAAAAAAGTTAAACCAACTAAATATTTCACACAAATATTATTGAATATATTTATAATAATTGTATTAAAATGTGAATTATTAATAAACAGTTAAAGGAATAATAGACATTTTTTAAATTACGAAAAAATTCAAAAGTTTCAAGCAAAGAAGTTAAACCAACTAAATATTTCACACAAATATTATTGAATATATTTATAATAATTGTATTAAAATGTGAATTATTAATAAACCGTTAAAGGAATAATAGACATTTTTTAAATTACCAAAAAATTCAAAAGTTTCAAGCAAAGAAGTTAAACCAACTAAATATTTCACACAAATATTATTGAATATATTTATAATAATTGTATTAAAATGTGAATTATTAATAAACAGTTAAAGGAATAATAGACATTTTTTAAATTACCAAAAAATTCAAAAGTTTCAAGCAAAGAAGTTAAACCAACTAAATATTTCACACAAATATTATTGAATATATTTATAATAATTGTATTAAAATGTGAATTATTAATAAACAGTTAAAGGAATAATAGACATTTTTTAAATTACCAAAAAATTCAAAAGTTTCTAGCAAAAAAGTTAAACCAACTAAATATTTCACACAAATATTATTGAATATATTTATAATAATTGTATTAAAATGTGAATTATTAATAAACAGTTAAAGGAATAATAGACATTTTTTAAATTACCAAAAAATTCAAAAGTTTCAAGCAAAGAAGTTAAACCAACTAAATAATTCACACAAATATTATTGAATATATTTATAATAATTGTATTAAAATGTGAATTATTAATAAACCGTTTAAGGAATAATAGACATTTTTTAAATTACCAAAAAATTCAAAAGTTTCAAGCAAAGAAGTTAAACCAACTAAATAATTCACACAAATATTATTGAATATATTTATAATAATTGTATTAAAATGTGAATTATTAATAAACCGTTTAAGGAATAATAGACATTTTTTAAATTACCAAAAAATTCAAAAGTTTCAAGCAAAGAAGTTAAACCAACTAAATAATTCACACAAATATTATTGAATATATTTATAATAATTGTATTAAAATGTGAATTATTAATAAACCGTTTAAGGAATAATAGACATTTTTTAAATTACCAAAAAATTCAAAAGTTTCAAGCAAAGAAGTTAAACCAACTAAATATTTCACACAAATATTATTGAATATATTTATAATAATTGTATTAAAATGTGAATTATAAATAAACCGTTAAAGGAATAATAGACATTTTTTAAATTACCAAAAAATTCAAAAGTTTCTAGCAAAAAAGTTAAACCAACTAAATATTTCACACAAATATTATTGAATATATTTATAATAATTGTATTAAAATGTGAATTATAAATAAACCGTTAAAGGAATAATAGACATTTTTTAAATTACCAAAAAATTCAAAAGTTTCAAGCAAAGAAGTTAAACCAACTAAATAATTCACACAAATATTATTGAATATATTTATAATAATTGTATTAAAATGTGAATTATTAATAAACAGTTAGAGGAATAATAGACATTTTTTAAATTACCAAAAAATTCAAAAGTTTCTAGCAAAAAAGTTAAACCAACTAAATATTTCACACAAATATTATTGAATATATTTATAATAATTGTATTAAAATGTGAATTATTAATAAACAGTTAAAGGAATAATAGACATTTTTTAAATTACCAAAAAATTCAAAAGTTTCTAGCAAAAAAGTTAAACCAACTAAATATTTCACACAAATATTATTGAATATATTTATAATAATTGTATTAAAATGTGAATTATTAATAAACCGTTAAATGAATAATAGACATTTTTTAAATTACCAAAAAATTCAAAAGTTTCTAGCAAAGAAGTTAAACCAACTAAATATTTCACACAAATATTATTGAATATATTTATAATAATTGTATTAAAATGTGAATTATTAATAAACAGTTAAAGGAATAATAGACATTTTTTAAATTACCAAAAAATTCAAAAGTTTCTAGCAAAAAAGTTAAACCAACTAAATATTTCACACAAATATTATTGAATATATTTATAATAATTGTATTAAAATGTGAATTATTAATAAACCGTTAAAGGAATAATAGACATTTTTTAAATTACCAAAAAATACAAAAGTGTCTAGCAAAGAAGTTAAACCAACTAAATATTTCACACAAATATTATTGAATATATTTATAATAATTGTATTAAAATGTGAATAATTAATAAACCGTTAAAGGAATAATAGACATTTTTTAAATTACGAAAAAATTCAAAAGATCTAGCAAAAAAGTTAAACCAACTAAATAATTCACACAAATATTATTGAATATATTTATAATAATTGTATTAAAATGTGAATTATTAATAAACCGTTAAAGGAATAATAGACATTTTTTAAATTACGAAAAAATTCAAAAGATCTAGCAAAAAAGTTAAACCAACTAAATAATTCACACAAATATTATTGAATATATTTATAATAATTGTATTAAAATGTGAATTATTAATAAACAGTTAAAGGAATAATAGACATTTTTTAAATTACCAAAAAATTCAAAAGTTTCTAGCAAAAAAGTTAAACCAACTAAATATTTCACACAAATATTATTGAATATATTTATAATAATTGTATTAAAATGTGAATTATTAATAAACCGTTAAAGGAATAATAGACATTTTTTAAATTACCAAAAAATTCAAAAGTTTCTAGCAAAAAAGTTAAACCAACTAAATATTTCACACAAATATTATTGAATATATTTATAATAATTGTATTAAAATGTGAATAATTAATAAACCGTTAAAGGAATAATAGACATTTTTTAAATTACGAAAAAATTCAAAAGATCTAGCAAAAAAGTTAAACCAACTAAATAATTCACACAAATATTATTGAATATATTTATAATAATTGTATTAAAATGTGAATTATTAATAAACCGTTAAAGGAATAATAGACATTTTTTAAATTACCAAAAAATTCAAAAGTGTCTAGCAAAGAAGTTAAACCAACTAAATATTTCACACAAATATTATTGAATATATTTATAATAATTGTATTAAAATGTGAATTATTAATAAACCGTTAAAGGAATAATAGACATTTTTTAAATTACCAAAAAATTCAAAAGTGTCTAGCAAAGAAGTTAAACCAACTAAATATTTCACACAAATATTATTGAATATATTTATAATAATTGTATTAAAATGTGAATAATTAATAAACCGTTAAAGGAATAATAGACATTTTTTAAATTACCAAAAAATTCAAAAGTGTCTAGCAAAGAAGTTAAACCAACTAAATATTTCACACAAATATTATTGAATATATTTATAATAATTGTATTAAAATGTGAATTATTAATAAACCGTTAAAGGAATAATAGACATTTTTTAAATTACCAAAAAATTCAAAAGTTTCAAGCAAAGAAGTTAAACCAACTAAATATTTCACACAAATATTATTGAATATATTTATAATAATTGTATTAAAATGTGAATTATTAATAAACCGTTAAAGGAATAATAGACATTTTTTAAATTACCAAAAAATTCAAAAGTTTCAAGCAAAGAAGTTAAACCAACTAAATATTTCACACAAATATTATTGAATATATTTATAATAATTGTATTAAAATGTGAATTATTAATAAACCGTTAAAGGAATAATAGACATTTTTTAAATTACCAAAAAATTCAAAAGTGTCTAGCAAAGAAGTTAAACCAACTAAATATTTCACACAAATATTATTGAATATATTTATAATAATTGTATTAAAATGTGAATAATTAATAAACCGTTAAAGGAATAATAGACATTTTTTAAATTACGAAAAAATTCAAAAGTTTCAAGCAAAGAAGTTAAACCAACTAAATATTTCACACAAATATTATTGAATATATTTATAATAATTGTATTAAAATGTGAATAATTAATAAACCGTTAAAGGAATAATAGACATTTTTTAAATTACGAAAAAATTCAAAAGTTTCAAGCAAAGAAGTTAAACCAACTAAATATTTCACACAAATATTATTGAATATATTTATAATAATTGTATTAAAATGTGAATTATTAATAAACCGTTTAAGGAATAATAGACATTTTTTAAATTACCAAAAAATTCAAAAGTTTCAAGCAAAGAAGTTAAACCAACTAAATATTTCACACAAATATTATTGAATATATTTATAATAATTGTATTAAAATGTGAATAATTAATAAACCGTTAAAGGAATAATAGACATTTTTTAAATTACGAAAAAATTCAAAAGTTTCAAGCAAAAAAGTTAAACCAACTAAATAATTCACACAAATATTATTGAATATATTTATAATAATTGTATTAAAATGTGAATTATTAATAAACCGTTAAAGGAATAATAGGCATTTTTTAAATTACCAAAAAATACAAAAGTGTCTAGCAAAGAAGTTAAACCAACTAAATATTTCACACAAATATTATTGAATATATTTATAATAATTGTATTAAAATGTGAATTATTAATAAACCGTTAAAGGAATAATAGACATTTTTTAAATTACCAAAAAATACAAAAGTGTCTAGCAAAGAAGTTAAACCAACTAAATTTTTCACACAAATATTATTGAATATATTTATAATAATTGTATTAAAATGTGAATTATTAATAAACCGTTAAAGGAATAATAGACATTTTTTAAATTACCAAAAAATACAAAAGTGTCTAGCAAAGAAGTTAAACCAACTAAATTTTTCACACAAATATTATTGAATATATTTATAATAATTGTATTAAAATGTGAATAATTAATAAACCGTTAAAGGAATAATAGACATTTTTTAAATTACGAAAAAATTCAAAAGATCTAGCAAAAAAGTTAAACCAACTAAATAATTCACACAAATATTATTGAATATATTTATAATAATTGTATTAAAATGTGAATTAATAATAAACCGTTAAAGGAATAATAGACATTTTTTAAATTACGAAAAAATTCAAAAGATCTAGCAAAAAAGTTAAACCAACTAAATAATTCACACAAATATTATTGAATATATTTATAATAATTGTATTAAAATGTGAATTATTAATAAACCGTTAAA
Source organism: Neocrepidodera transversa (assembly GCA_963243735.1). Classification (NCBI taxonomy): domain Eukaryota; kingdom Metazoa; phylum Arthropoda; class Insecta; order Coleoptera; family Chrysomelidae; genus Neocrepidodera; species Neocrepidodera transversa. Next base: position 11,749 of record CAUJLB010000046.1, read on the forward strand.
GGAATAATAGACATTTTTTAAATTACCAAATATTATTGAATATATTTATAATAATTGTATTAAAATGTGAATTATTAATAAACCGTTAAAGGAATAATAGACATTTTTTAAATTACCAAAAAATTCAAAAGTTTCAAGCAAAGAAGTTAAACCAACTAAATATTTCACACAAATATTATTGAATATATTTATAATAATTGTATTAAAATGTGAATTATTAATAAACCGTTTAAGGAATAATAGACATTTTTTAAATTACCAAAAAATTCAAAAGTTTCAAGCAAAGAAGTTAAACCAACTAAATATTTCACACAAATATTATTGAATATATTTATAATAATTGTATTAAAATGTGAATTATAAATAAACCGTTAAAGGAATAATAGACATTTTTTAAATTACCAAAAAATTCAAAAGTTTCAAGCAAAGAAGTTAAACCAACTAAATAATTCACACAAATATTATTGAATATATTTATAATAATTGTATTAAAATGTGAATTATTAATAAACCGTTTAAGGAATAATAGACATTTTTTAAATTACCAAAAAATTCAAAAGTTTCAAGCAAAGAAGTTAAACCAACTAAATATTTCACACAAATATTATTGAATATATTTATAATAATTGTATTAAAATGTGAATTATTAATAAACCGTTTAAGGAATAATAGACATTTTTTAAATTACGAAAAAATTCAAAAGTTTCTAGCAAAAAAGTTAAACCAACTAAATATTTCACACAAATATTATTGAATATATTTATAATAATTGTATTAAAATGTGAATTATAAATAAACCGTTAAAGGAATAATAGACATTTTTTAAATTACCAAAAAATTCAAAAGTTTCTAGCAAAAAAGTTAAACCAACTAAATATTTCACACAAATATTATTGAATATATTTATAATAATTGTATTAAAATGTGAATTATTAATAAACAGTTAGAGGAATAATAGACATTTTTTAAATTACGAAAAAATTCAAAAGTTTCTAGCAAAAAAGTTAAACTAACTAAATAATTCACACAAATATTATTTAATATATTTATAATAATTGTATTAAAATGTGAATTATTAATAAACCGTTAAAGGAATAATAGACATTTTTTAAATTACCAAAAAAATCAAAAGTTTCAAGCAAAGAAGTTAAACCAACCAAATAATTCACACAAATATTATTGAATATATTTATAATAATTGTATTAAAATGTGAATTATTAATAAACCGTTAAAGGAATAATAGACATTTTTTAAATTACCAAATATTATTGAATATATTTATAATAATTGTATTAAAATGTGAATTATTAATAAACCGTTAAAGGAATAATAGACATTTTTTAAATTACCAAATATTATTGAATATATTTATAATAATTGTATTAAAATGTGAATTATTAATAAACCGTTAAAGGAATAATAGACATTTTTTAAATTACCAAAAAATTCAAAAGTTTCAAGCAAAGAAGTTAAACCAACTAAATATTTCACACAAATATTATTGAATATATTTATAATAATTGTATTAAAATGTGAATTATTAATAAACCGTTTAAGGAATAATAGACATTTTTTAAATTACCAAAAAATTCAAAAGTTTCAAGCAAAGAAGTTAAACCAACTAAATAATTCACACAAATATTATTGAATATATTTATAATAATTGTATTAAAATGTGAATTATTAATAAACCGTTTAAGGAATAATAGACATTTTTTAAATTACCAAAAAATTCAAAAGTTTCAAGCAAAGAAGTTAAACCAACTAAATAATTCACACAAATATTATTGAATATATTTATAATAATTGTATTAAAATGTGAATTATTAATAAACCGTTTAAGGAATAATAGACATTTTTTAAATTACCAAAAAATTCAAAAGTTTCAAGCAAAGAAGTTAAACCAACTAAATAATTCACACAAATATTATTGAATATATTTATAATAATTGTATTAAAATGTGAATTATTAATAAACCGTTTAAGGAATAATAGACATTTTTTAAATTACCAAAAAATTCAAAAGTTTCAAGCAAAGAAGTTAAACCAACTAAATATTTCACACAAATATTATTGAATATATTTATAATAATTGTATTAAAATGTGAATTATTAATAAACCGTTTAAGGAATAATAGACATTTTTTAAATTACCAAAAAATTCAAAAGTTTCAAGCAAAGAAGTTAAACCAACTAAATATTTCACACAAATATTATTGAATATATTTATAATAATTGTATTAAAATGTGAATTATTAATAAACCGTTTAAGGAATAATAGACATTTTTTAAATTACCAAAAAATTCAAAAGTTTCAAGCAAAGAAGTTAAACCAACTAAATAATTCACACAAATATTATTGAATATATTTATAATAATTGTATTAAAATGTGAATTATTAATAAACCGTTTAAGGAATAATAGACATTTTTTAAATTACCAAAAAATTCAAAAGTTTCAAGCAAAGAAGTTAAACCAACTAAATAATTCACACAAATATTATTGAATATATTTATAATAATTGTATTAAAATGTGAATTATTAATAAACCGTTTAAGGAATAATAGACATTTTTTAAATTACCAAAAAATTCAAAAGTTTCAAGCAAAGAAGTTAAACCAACTAAATAATTCACACAAATATTATTGAATATATTTATAATAATTGTATTAAAATGTGAATTATTAATAAACCGTTTAAGGAATAATAGACATTTTTTAAATTACCAAAAAATTCAAAAGTTTCAAGCAAAGAAGTTAAACCAACTAAATAATTCACACAAATATTATTGAATATATTTATAATAATTGTATTAAAATGTGAATTATTAATAAACCGTTTAAGGAATAATAGACATTTTTTAAATTACCAAAAAATTCAAAAGTTTCAAGCAAAGAAGTTAAACCAACTAAATAATTCACACAAATATTATTGAATATATTTATAATAATTGTATTAAAATGTGAATTATAAATAAACCGTTAAAGGAATAATAGACATTTTTTAAATTACCAAAAAATTCAAAAGTTTCTAGCAAAAAAGTTAAACCAACTAAATAATTCACACAAATATTATTGAATATATTTATAATAATTGTATTAAAATGTGAATTATTAATAAACCGTTTAAGGAATAATAGACATTTTTTAAATTACCAAAAAATTCAAAAGTTTCAAGCAAAGAAGTTAAACCAACTAAATATTTCACACAAATATTATTGAATATATTTATAATAATTGTATTAAAATGTGAATTATAAATAAACCGTTAAAGGAATAATAGACATTTTTTAAATTACCAAAAAATTCAAAAGTTTCTAGCAAAAAAGTTAAACCAACTAAATATTTCACACAAATATTATTGAATATATTTATAATAATTGTATTAAAATGTGAATTATTAATAAACAGTTAAAGGAATAATAGACATTTTTTAAATTACCAAAAAATTCAAAAGTTTCTAGCAAAAAAGTTAAACCAACTAAATATTTCACACAAATATTATTGAATATATTTATAATAATTGTATTAAAATGTGAATTATTAATAAACAGTTAAAGGAATAATAGACATTTTTTAAATTACCAAAAAATTCAAAAGTTTCTAGCAAAAAAGTTAAACCAACTAAATATTTCACACAAATATTATTGAATATATTTATAATAATTGTATTAAAATGTGAATTATTAATAAACAGTTAAAGGAATAATAGACATTTTTTAAATTACCAAAAAATTCAAAAGTTTCAAGCAAAGAAGTTAAACCAACTAAATATTTCACACAAATATTATTGAATATATTTATAATAATTGTATTAAAATGTGAATTATTAATAAACAGTTAAAGGAATAATAGACATTTTTTAAATTACCAAAAAATTCAAAAGTTTCTAGCAAAAAAGTTAAACCAACTAAATATTTCACACAAATATTATTGAATATATTTATAATAATTGTATTAAAATGTGAATTATTAATAAACAGTTAAAGGAATAATAGACATTTTTTAAATTACCAAAAAATTCAAAAGTTTCAAGCAAAGAAGTTAAACCAACTAAATATTTCACACAAATATTATTGAATATATTTATAATAATTGTATTAAAATGTGAATTATTAATAAACAGTTAAAGGAATAATAGACATTTTTTAAATTACCAAAAAATTCAAAAGTTTCTAGCAAAAAAGTTAAACCAACTAAATATTTCACACAAATATTATTGAATATATTTATAATAATTGTATTAAAATGTGAATTATTAATAAACAGTTAAAGGAATAATAGACATTTTTTAAATTACCAAAAAATTCAAAAGTTTCTAGCAAAAAAGTTAAACCAACTAAATATTTCACACAAATATTATTGAATATATTTATAATAATTGTATTAAAATGTGAATTATTAATAAACAGTTAAAGGAATAATAGACATTTTTTAAATTACCAAAAAATTCAAAAGTTTCTAGCAAAAAAGTTAAACCAACTAAATATTTCACACAAATATTATTGAATATATTTATAATAATTGTATTAAAATGTGAATTATTAATAAACAGTTAAAGGAATAATAGACATTTTTTAAATTACCAAAAAATTCAAAAGTTTCAAGCAAAGAAGTTAAACCAACTAAATATTTCACACAAATATTATTGAATATATTTATAATAATTGTATTAAAATGTGAATTATTAATAAACAGTTAAAGGAATAATAGACATTTTTTAAATTACCAAAAAATTCAAAAGTTTCTAGCAAAAAAGTTAAACCAACTAAATATTTCACACAAATATTATTGAATATATTTATAATAATTGTATTAAAATGTGAATTATTAATAAACAGTTAAAGGAATAATAGACATTTTTTAAATTACCAAAAAATTCAAAAGTTTCTAGCAAAAAAGTTAAACCAACTAAATATTTCACACAAATATTATTGAATATATTTATAATAATTGTATTAAAATGTGAATTATTAATAAACAGTTAAAGGAATAATAGACATTTTTTAAATTACCAAAAAATTCAAAAGTTTCTAGCAAAAAAGTTAAACCAACTAAATATTTCACACAAATATTATTGAATATATTTATAATAATTGTATTAAAATGTGAATTATTAATAAACAGTTAAAGGAATAATAGACATTTTTTAAATTACCAAAAAATTCAAAAGTTTCAAGCAAAGAAGTTAAACCAACTAAATATTTCACACAAATATTATTGAATATATTTATAATAATTGTATTAAAATGTGAATTATAAATAAACCGTTAAAGGAATAATAGACATTTTTTAAATTACCAAAAAATTCAAAAGTTTCAAGCAAAGAAGTTAAACCAACTAAATAATTCACACAAATATTATTGAATATATTTATAATAATTGTATTAAAATGTGAATTATTAATAAACAGTTAGAGGAATAATAGACATTTTTTAAATTACCAAAAAATTCAAAAGTTTCTAGCAAAAAAGTTAAACCAACTAAATATTTCACACAAATATTATTGAATATATTTATAATAATTGTATTAAAATGTGAATTATTAATAAACAGTTAAAGGAATAATAGACATTTTTTAAATTACCAAAAAATTCAAAAGTTTCTAGCAAAAAAGTTAAACCAACTAAATATTTCACACAAATATTATTGAATATATTTATAATAATTGTATTAAAATGTGAATTATTAATAAACCGTTAAATGAATAATAGACATTTTTTAAATTACCAAAAAATTCAAAAGTTTCTAGCAAAGAAGTTAAACCAACTAAATATTTCACACAAATATTATTGAATATATTTATAATAATTGTATTAAAATGTGAATTATTAATAAACAGTTAAAGGAATAATAGACATTTTTTAAATTACCAAAAAATTCAAAAGTTTCAAGCAAAGAAGTTAAACCAACTAAATATTTCACACAAATATTATTGAATATATTTATAATAATTGTATTAAAATGTGAATTATTAATAAACCGTTAAAGGAATAATAGACATTTTTTAAATTACCAAAAAATACAAAAGTGTCTAGCAAAGAAGTTAAACCAACTAAATATTTCACACAAATATTATTGAATATATTTATAATAATTGTATTAAAATGTGAATAATTAATAAACCGTTAAAGGAATAATAGACATTTTTTAAATTACGAAAAAATTCAAAAGATCTAGCAAAAAAGTTAAACCAACTAAATAATTCACACAAATATTATTGAATATATTTATAATAATTGTATTAAAATGTGAATTATTAATAAACCGTTAAAGGAATAATAGACATTTTTTAAATTACCAAAAAATTCAAAAGTGTCTAGCAAAGAAGTTAAACCAACTAAATATTTCACACAAATATTATTGAATATATTTATAATACACTCTGAAAAAGGTTTTCTTGACTCAAACAAAATTTGTTTAAGTTAAACAAATCCCATCTTTCGATATAGCCAACAAAACGTGATTGTTAGTTTAAACATTCGGTTTGTTTAAAAATTCAAACCAGCCATTTTGTTGGTACAAAGCTACCAATTCTTAAAATGTTATTAAAATGTGGTGTGTCCATTTGTTTCATTTAACTAATACATTTTTTGAATTAAACAATGCAATATTTCAATTAAACATTGCTTCGTTTAAATTAAACAATGCATTGTTTGGTTAAAACCATGCATTTGCTTAAATTAAACATGAATTGCTTGAATGAAACAATTTATTTTTAATTTAAAACACTGTATTGTTTGAATTAAACAATGAATTGTTTCAATTAAACAATAAATTGTTTGAATTAAACAATGAATTGTTTGAATTAAACAATTAATTTTTTGAATTAAAAAATGAATTGTTTGAATTATACAATGTATTGTTTGAATTAAATAATGAGTTGTTTGAGTTAAACAATGGTTTGTTTGAATTATTCAATGAATTCTTTGACTTAAACAATGGATTGTTTTAATTAAACAACGAGTTGTTTGAATTATTCAATGAATTCTTTGACTTAAACAATGGATTGTTTTAATTAAACAATGAATTGTTTGGATTTAAACAATGAATTGTTTGAATTAAACAATGAATTGTTTGAACTAAATAATTGATTTTTTGAATTATTCAATGAATTGTTTGAATCAAACAATTGATTGTTTCAAATATTCAATGAATTGTTTGAATTAAACAATTGATAATTTGAATTAAATAATGTATTGTTTGAATTAAACAATGAATTGTTTGAATTAAACAATGAATTCGTTGAATTAAACAATGCATTGTTTGAATTATACAATGTATTTTTTGAATTAACAGTTGAATGCTTTATATGAAAGCTCACATTGTTTGATTTAAATAAACAATGTCTTAAATTTCTTTAATTTAAACTATTATAGCTCTAAAATAAATCATTAAAAAATGTTTCAAATTTTTTTTTTTTAATAAATGTGTCATAGTTTTTATTTTTTGGAATAGGTATCTTAATTCAAGTATTAAGTCATTAAATGAATCAAAGTATTTGTTGGCCATACAAGGAATGTTGAAAAGTTATGAAATTAAAATTAGGAAATTATTTCAAAATGATTATTTCTTGTTTAGTTTTTACCAGGTTGTGCCTCAATCAAAAACGGCTGAAAGATTCCGTAAGCGTGCTTAGAAAAAGGATAAAAATAATAGCCGTTCAGTGTAAACAAAACGTATTTATTTTTAACATACAAACGAACAAAAAACATAAAACTAGTTATTATAAGAATGACACATACCCTTTAGGAAGAAAATGTTCATTACATACGTTGTTATTATGAGGACAAATAAATTTAAAATATACAAAAAAAACCTGTGGAAAACAGTGGTAACATATTTTTATAAAACACATACCTACAATTGTGTCACTAAGTGAATTTCGATCCTTGCTCTCAAGTTTGAGGCTCGTGCCATATTTTGTGAGAATGGCTCTACCTATTATATGGCTTTGTAGGAGCTGTGTTAGATCAAAATTGGCAATATCAATAGGGTTTAACACTTTTTCCATAATGTTGTCATTGCTTCAAAGTGACACATCACTTTGAGATGACAAACTTGGTGTATCTAAACAAGCCCTCTTTGTCAAAGGTTCATCAAGCTGTTGGAACTCATTTTCATCATAAACTTCTAAAGTTTCACTATGAGATTCGATGCTAAGGACAATTGGGGTATCTTCATTAATTTTTGTTTTGCTCTAAAAATTATGAAAGGGTAAGTATGTATTTAAAATAAATAAATTGCATTTATTAGTTTTACATTGGTGCAGGGTTATTTATTATACTTTTACTACCCCTTTATTTTTGTTGTTCGGTATTGAAGGACAAAATAGGTATTTTAACTAGAGTTTAATTGTTATAGGTACCTATATTTTTAAATCATTTTTCTGATTTTATACATATAAGGTGTCCCAAAATTTCGACAGTCAAGGCCCTATTGACAAATTCCTTGTGCCAAATCATGCTCATTGAGGTAGGTAACTTATGTCCATATGCACCCTTTCCGAAGTTGAGAAAAAAAATTCAGAACAACTTAATAAATTTTCACCAAATTTGGCAGAGGGGTACTGCTCTAGGTAAGCAATATGATTTTATTTGTTATTTGACATTTTATTATAGGGCTCCACATGAGCGATACCTGATGGTGAAATTAGACCTGAACTTTTTTGACGAAACTTTTTGATAATTTTAATGAGAAAATATGATGAAAATATTATTGATATGTAAATTTATTACAGTTTTAAACTTAATAACTTAAACCGTTTTCCAGAAAAACGAATTTAAATATCTCACTGTCTCGAAAATGCTTTAATATAAAAAAATGGGTCATTTATAATAATAATAATTTTTTATTTTTAATGAGATTGAAACCACATCAGAAGTTGAAAAAGATTATTTAGTGACGTTTCGTTACCACTTCAAGCAACCTTTTCAAAGTAATAAAAAATCTGATGTGGCCAACACATGACCTCTCGCCATTTTGAAATAAAAAAATAACACGTTAACACAAAAAAGTATGAAAAGAAATTACTTTTTTGTAAATCTGGCAACTATGGCAAAAGTTTTTGGAAATTTTATTGATACAAAAATAAACTATAGTGTGTACAAAATATGTATAAATCTTTATTGCCATCTTGTTTAGTAATGACGTCATCACTCATAGCAACTGCCACTTCCGGTTGTCAGATTAACACCAAAATCTAATCAGATCTAATCTAGGGTATCAGAATCATGAATGCAAAATTTCAAAATTTTTCATTTAGTAGTTTTTGAGTTATCGTTACAACAACATCCATCCACACATACACACACACACAGACATCATCGGGAAAATATCAAAATCGTACTCTAGGGACCTCAAAACGTGTTTATCCATTGAAAACTCACTACCCAATTTTTAGCATGATTACTATACCTCTCTTCTCTATGAAGGTCGAGAGGTAAAAATGATAATAAATACGATAATTTTATTTATTTGCGTCAATAAACTTTTTTCAATTTAAGATATGGTTTCAATCCCATTAAAGATACGTATACATCCATAAGAAAACTATTCAAAAATTTAAGAAAATTCATTTTTAAACAAAAAGATTTTCAAAAAAGTCATCTTTCTTTAATGTTGACATTTTTAAGGCTTATGGTACATAATTTATATTAAAATTTTATTAATGATTGGGACTATAATTGTACTTAAAAAATACAAGGCGATATGGTGCTCATGGGCCCTATTTAGTGGCATTTATTCTCTAGAGCCCATTGACTAAAAAACCTATTAATTTTTAATAAAAGTAATACATTAATATTCTTAAAACGAAAATAAACTTATAAACGTGCGTTCAGTATCAAATCGCGGTACGGTAACCGTCAAACAAACAGATCGTTTAGTGTCGAAAGAAGGAATAAAATGATTTTTATTTACGTATGCCGTTTTTTTGAAGTAGAAATAGATTTATAGGTAACCGCTATACTAATGTACTTTAAGTTATAGGAAATGAATATAGTTTAGGAATATTGAATACATAGGTACCTACCCATCAATAAAAAAATGGTGTATCTACTTACCTTTAAAGGTTTCTTCAAGATGTGATAAATTCCACTCACAAAATAGATCCATATTAAACGCAAAAGAATAAAACAGGAAATAAAATTGAATTAAACTTTCTAAACGGATGTTTTAACTCACTAATCAAAAACAACTAAACTAATAATGCATGGATAATGGCGACTGGCGACGATTTCTTAGTTTTATTCTTGCTTGCACTCTGCACCTGTGACCTGCTGTAAGAAATCTGGCGAGGCCTGTGACGCAATGTATCAGGTGACATAAGCTTGGCTTTTCATGGGCTGATTGATACTCACATAGTACCAAAGACTACCGACAGGTCCGTTCATGTTAGGTATTCAAAATAAGAATTTTATTTGTTTGAAATAAACAAATCTGATGGAATGGGGTATTGTAAATATTTGTAAAGAAATTAATAGTTTGATTTAAACAAACGAAATATTGTTCCAACAAATTGTAAAATTAAAGTTATTGTATAGTAAATTCAAAAGAATTATTTGTTTTTAACAACAATTTTAATTCTTCATTCAAACAAAACAAAATTTAATTCAACCGGTATTAAATTTCTTTTGTCAAACAAAAGATTTGTTTAATGTTAACAAATTTCTTCATATTTAATAAATTTTGTGCTTAAATGAAACGAATATAAACACCAATTTGAAACAATTTGTAATTTATATTCAAAGAAACCGAAATTCTTCACAGAAGAATAAATTTCTTGAATTAAACAAAATTTGTTTTTTCCAAACAAGCAAATTTCAAACAAATGCATTTGCTTGATTCAAGAAAACCTTTTTCAGAGTGTACAATATTTAGTTTTTACAGTTTTTTTTAAATACCTTTTTTTTTAAAGTTTCTGACAATATTTTTATTTTAATCCGTCATCAACAAAAACCTTCAATTTTTTTTTAAACCCAAAAATTTTCCCTACAATTTTTATTTAATTTTCAACTATAATTTTGGTTGACACCAACCCAATGACAAATCATCTCACCTGATAGGAAATGCCATCCAACCCGTCACAGGAATTTCAAATTTCAAATGGCTTAAGCCCTATTCAGATTACAAAAATTAGTTTATACTTTTAATACCAGTTACCAAAAATTTCATTTTAATTTATACATTTCTTTTTAATGTTAAAAATAAAGAACACTGTTAATTTTAATACCAATTACTATCCATTTTTTTTTAACTCAACCAACCCTTACTTACTATAATATTTTATAATAAACCATACAAATTTCCTAACAATTAGCCAAAATTACAGGGTATAACAAATTTCATAACAATTTATAATAATTTTATTAAAATGTGAATTATTAATAAACCGTTAAAGGAATAATAGACATTTTTTAGATTACCAAAAAATTCAATAGTTTCTTTCAAAAAAGTTAAACCAACTTAAAATTTCACACAAATATTATTGAATTTATTTATAATAATTGTATTGAATTGTGAATTATTAATAAACCGTTAAAGGAATAATAGACATTTTTAAATTACAAAAAAATTCAAAAGTTTCTTCCAAAAAAGTTAAACCAACTTAAAATTTCACACAAATATTATTGAATTTATTTATAATAAGTATACTCCATAGTACTTCTAATCGAAATCCGTCACAAAGCTCGCTTTGTCGTAAAAAAAATAATTATTTCATTTTTAAGGGGATGATTTTTAATTATGATGCCAGGGTTTTAGAATGTTGAGTTTTTGGATGAACGTAGATATAATTGAGTACTCCTTAGTACTTCTAATCGAAATCCGTCACAAAGCTCGCTTTGTCGTAAAAAAAATAATTATTTCAATTTTAAGGGGATGATTTTTAATTATGATGCCAGGGTTTTAGAATGTTGAGTTTTTGGATGAACGTAGATATAATTGAGTACTCCTTAGTACTTCTAATCGAAATCCGTCACAAAGCTCGCTTTGTCGTAAAAAAAATAATTATTTCATTTTTAAGGGGATGATTTTTAATTATGATGCCAGGGTTTTAGAATGTTGAGTTTTTGGATGAACGTAGATATAATTGAGTACTCCTTAGTACTTCTAATCGAAATCCGTCACAAAGCTCGCTTTGTCGTAAAAAAAATAATTATTTCAATTTTAAGGGGATGATTTTTAATTATGATGCCAGGGTTTTAGAATGTTGAGTTTTTGGATGAACGTAGATATAATTGAGTACTCCTTAGTACTTCTAATCGAAATCCGTCACAAAGCTCGCTTTGTCGTAAAAAAAATAATTATTTCATTTTTAAGGGGATGATTTTTAATTATGATGCCAGGGTTTTAGAATGTTGAGTTTTTGGATGAACGTAGATATAATTGAGTACTCCTTAGTACTTCTAATCGAAATCCGTCACTAAGCTCGCTTTGTCGTAAAAAAAATAATTATTTCATTTTTAAGGGGATGATTTTTAATTATGATGCCAGGGTTTTAGAATGTTGAGTTTTTGGATGAACGTAGATATAATTGAGTACTCCTTAGTACTTCTAATCGAAATCCGTCACAAAGCTCGCTTTGTCGTAAAAAAAATAATTATTTCAATTTTAAGGGGATGATTTTTAATTATGATGCCAGGGTTTTAGAATGTTGAGTTTTTGGATGAACGTAGATATAATTGAGTACTCCTTAGTACTTCTAATCGAAATCCGTCACAAAGCTCGCTTTGTCGTAAAAAAAATAATTATTTCATTTTTAAGGGGATGATTTTTAATTATGATGCCAGGGTTTTAGAATGTTGAGTTTTTGGATGAACGTAGATATAATTGAGTACTCCTTAGTACTTCTAATCGAAATCCGTCACAAAGCTCGCTTTGTCGTAAAAAAAATAATTATTTCATTTTTAAGGGGATGATTTTTAATTATGATGCCAGGGTTTTAGAATGTTGAGTTTTTGGATGAACGTAGATATAATTGAGTACTCCTTAGTACTTCTAATCGAAATCCGTCACAAAGCTCGCTTTGTCGTAAAAAAAATAATTATTTCATTTTTAAGGGGATGATTTTTAATTATGATGCCAGGGTTTTAGAATGTTGAGTTTTTGGATGAACGTAGATATAATTGAGTACTCCTTAGTACTTCTAATCGAAATCCGTCACAAAGCTCGCTTTGTCGTAAAAAAAATAATTATTTCATTTTTAAGGGGATGATTTTTAATTATGATGCCAGGGTTTTAGAATGTTGAGTTTTTGGATGAACGTAGATATAATTGAGTACTCCTTAGTACTTCTAATCGAAATCCGTCACAAAACTCGCTTTGTCGTAAAAAAAATAATTATTTCATTTTTAAGGGGATGATTTTTAATTATGATGCCAGGGTTTTAGAATGTTGAGTTTTTGGATGAACGTAGATATAATTGAGTACTCCTTAGTACTTCTAATCGAAATCCGTCACAAAGCTCGCTTTGTCGTAAAAAAAATAATTATTTCATTTTTAAGGGGATGATTTTTAATTATGATGCCAGGGTTTTAGAATGTTGAGTTTTTGGATGAACGTAGATATAATTGAGTACTCCTTAGTACTTCTAATCGAAATCCGTCACAAAACTCGCTTTGACGTAAAAAAAATAATTATTTCATTTTTAAGGGGATGATTTTTAATTATGATGCCAGGGTTTTAGAATGTTGAGTTTTTGGCTGAACGTAGATATAATTGAGTACTTCATAGTACTTCAAATCGAAATCCGTCACAAAGCTCGCTTTTTCGTTAAAAAAATAATTATTTCATTTTTAAGGGGATGATTTTTAATTTTGATGCCAGTGTTTTAGGATGTTGAGTTTTTGACTGAATGTAGATATTATTGAGTACTCCTTAGTACTTCAAATCGAAATCTGTCACAAAGCTCGCTTTGTCGTAAAAAAAAATAATTATTTCATTTTTAAGGGGATGATTTTTGATTATGACGCCAGGGTTTTAGGATGTTGAGTTTTTGGCTGAACGTAGATATTATTGAGTACTCCTTAGTACTTCAAATCGAAATCTGTCACAAAGCTCGCTTTGTCGTAAAAAAAAAATAATTATTTCATTTTTATGGGGATGATTTTTTATTATGACGCCAGGGTTTTAGAATGTTGAGTTTTTGGCTGAATGTAGATATAATTGAGTACTCCTTAGTACTTCAAATCGAAATCTGTCACAAAGCTCGCTTTGTCGTAAAAAAAATAATTATTTCATTTTTAAGGGGATGATTTTTTATTATGACGCCAGGTTTTTAGGATGTTGAGTTTTTGGCTGAACGTAGATATAATTGAGTACTCCTTAGTACTTCAAATCGAAATCTGTCACAAAGCTCGCTTTGTCGTAAAAAAAAATAATTATTTCATTTTTATGGGGATGATTTTTTATTATGACGCCAGGGTTTTAGAATGTTGAGTTTTTGGCTGAATGTAGATATAATTGAGTACTCCTTAGTACTTCAAATCGAAATCCGTCACAAAGCTCGCTTTGTCGTTAACAAAATTATTATTTCATTTTTAAGGGGATGATTTTTAATTTTGATGCCAGGGTTTTAGGATGTTGAGTTTTTGACTGAATGTAGATATTATTGAGTACTACTTAGTACTTCAAATCAAAATCCGTCACAAAGCTCGCTTTGTCGTAAAAAAACTAATTATTTCATTTTTAAGGGAATAATTTTTCATTATGACGCCAGAGTTTTAGGATGTTGAGTTTTTGACTGAATGTAGATATTATTGAGTACTACTTAGTACTTCTAATCGAAATCCGTCACAAAGCTCGCTTTGTCGTAAAAAAACTAATTATTTCATTTTTAAGGGAATAATTTTTCATTATGACGCCAGAGTTTTAGGATGTTGAGTTTTTGGCTGAACGTAGATATTATTGAGTACTCCTTAGTACTTCAAATTGAAATCTGTCACAAAGCTCGCTTTGTCGTAAAAAAAAATAATTATTTCATTTTTATGGGGATGATTTTTTATTATGACGCCTTGGTTTTAGAATGTTGAGTTTTTGGCTGAACGTAGATATAATTGAGTACTCCTTAGTACTTCTAATCGAAATCCATCACAAAGCTCGCTTTGTCGTAAAAAAAATAATTATTTCATTTTTATGGGGATGATTTTTGATTATGACGCCAGGGTTTTAGGATGTTGAGTTTTTGGCTAATCCTACATATAATTGAGTACTCCTTGGTACTTCTTAACGAAATCCGTCACAAAGCTCGCTTTGTCGTAAAAAAAATAATTATTTCATTTTTAAGGGGATGATTTTTGATTATGACGCCAGGGTTTTAGGATGTTGAGTTTTTGGCTGAACGTAGATATAATTGAGTACTCCTTAGTACTTCTAATCGAAATCCATCACAAAGCTCGCTTTGTCGTAAAAAAAATAATTATTTCATTTTTATGGGGATGATTTTTTATTATGACGCCAGGGTTTTAGGATGTTGAGTTTTTGGCTGAACGTAGATATAATTGAGTACTCCTTAGTACTTCTAATCGAAATCCATCACAAAGCTCGCTTTGTCGTAAAAAAAATAATTATTTCATTTTTAAGGGGATGATTTTTAATTTTGATGCCAGGGTTTTAGAATGTTCAGTTTTTGGCTTAACGTAGATATAATTGAGTACTCCTTGGTACTTCTAATCGAAATCCGTCACAAAGCTCGCTTTGTCGTAAAAAAAATAATTATTTGATTTTTAAGGGGATGATTTTTAATTATGATGCCAGGGTTTTAGAATGTTGAGTTTTTGGCTGAATGTAGATATAATTGAGTACTCCTTAGTACTTCTAATCGAAATCCGTCACAAAGCTCGCTTTGTCGTAAAAAAAATAATTATTTCATTTTTATGGGGATGATTTTTTATTATGACGCCAGGGTTTTAGGATGTTGAGTTTTTGGCTGAACGTAGATATAATTGAGTACTCCTTAGTACTTCTAATCGAAATCCATCACAAAGCTCGCTTTGTCGTAAAAAAAATAATTATTTCATTTTTATGGGGATGATTTTTGATTATGACGCCAGGGTTTTAGGATGTTGAGTTTTTGGCTAATCCTACATATAATTGAGTACTACTAGGTACTTCAAAATCGAAATCCGTCATAAAGCTCGCTTTGTCGTAAAAAAAATAATTATTTCATTTTTATGGGGATGATTTTTTATTATGACTCCAGGGTTTTAGGATGTTGAGTTTTTGGCTGAACGTAGATATAATTGAGTACTCCTTGGTACTTCTAATCGAAATCCGTCACAAATCTCGCTTTGCCGTAAAAAAAATTATTATTTCATTTTTAAGGGGATGATTTTTAATTATGATGCCAGGGTTTTAGAATGTTGAGTTTTTGGCTGAATGTAGATATAATTGAGTACTCCTTGGTACTTCTAATCGAAATCCGTCACAAAGCTCGCTTTGTCGTAAAAAAAATAATTATTTCATTTTTATGGGGATGATTTTTTATTATGACGCCAGGGTTTTAGGATGTTGAGTTTTTGGCTGAACGTAGATATAATTGAGTACTCCTTAGTACTTCTAATCGAAATCCATCACAAAGCTCGCTTTGTCGTAAAAAAAATAATTATTTCATTTTTATGGGGATGATTTTTGATTATGACGCCAGGGTTTTAGGATGTTGAGTTTTTGGCTAATCCTACATATAATTGAGTACTACTAGGTACTTCAAAATCGAAATCCGTCATAAAGCTCGCTTTGTCGTAAAAAAAATAATTATTTCATTTTTATGGGGATGATTTTTTATTATGACTCCAGGGTTTTAGGATGTTGAGTTTTTGGCTAATCCTACATATAATTGAGTACTCCTTGGTACTTCTTAACGAAATCCGTCACAAAGCTCGCTTTGTCGTAAAAAAAATAATTATTTGATTTTTAAGGGGATGATTTTTAATTTTGATGCCAGGGTTTTAGAATGTTCAGTTTTTGGCTGAACGTAGATATAATTGAGTACTCCTTAGTACTTCTAATCGAAATCCATCACAAAGCTCGCTTTGTCGTAAAAAAAATAATTATTTCATTTTTATGGGGATGATTTTTGATTATGACGCCAGGGTTTTAGGATGTTGAGTTTTTGGCTAATCCTACATATAATTGAGTACTCCTTGGTACTTCTTAACGAAATCCGTCACAAAGCTCGCTTTGTCGTAAAAAAAATAATTATTTGATTTTTAAGGGGATGATTTTTAATTATGATGCAAGGGTTTTAGAATGTTGAATTTTTGGCTGAACGTAGATATAATTTTGTACTCCTTAGTACTTCTAATCGAAATCCGTCACAAAGCTCGCTTTGTCGTTAAAAAAATAATTATTTCAATTTAAAGGGGATGATTTTTAATTATGATGCCAGGGTTTTAGAATGTTGAGTTTTTGGCTGAACGTAGATATAATTTAGTACTCCTTAGTACTTCTAATCGAAATCCGTCACAAAGCTCGCTTTGTCGTAAAAAAAATAATTATTTCATTTTTAAGGGGATGATTTTTAATTATGATGCAAGGGTTTTAGAATGTTGAATTTTTGGCTGAACGTAGATATAATTTTGTACTCCTTAGTACTTCTAATCGAAATCCGTCACAAAGCTCGCTTTGTCGTTAAAAAAATAATTATTTCAATTTAAAGGGGATGATTTTTAATTATGATGCCAGGGTTTTAGAATGTTGAGTTTTTGGCTGAACGTAGATATAATTTAGTACTCCTTAGTACTTCTAATCGAAATCCGTCACAAAGCTCGCTTTGTCGTTAAAAAAATAATTATTTCAATTTAAAGGGGATGATTTTTAATTATGATGCCAGGGTTTTAGAATGTTGAGTTTTTGGCTGAACGTAGATATAATTTAGTACTCCTTAGTACTTCTAATCGAAATCCGTCACAAAGCTCGCTTTGTCGTAAAAAAAATAATTATTTCATTTTTAAGGGGATGATTTTTAATTATGATGCCAGGGTTTTAGAATGTTGAGTTTTTGGCTGTGCGTAGATATAATTTAGTACTCCTTGGTACTTCTAATCGAAATCCGTCACAAAGCTCGCTTTGTCGTAAAAAAAATAATTATTTCATTTTTAAGGGGATGATTTTTACTTATGATGCCAGGGTTTTAGAATGTTGAGTTTTTGGCTGTGCGTAGATATAATTTAGTACTCCTTGGTACTTCTAATCGAAATCCGTCACAAAGCTCGCTTTGTCGTAAAAAAAATAATTATTTCATTTTTAAGGGGATGATTTTTACTTATGATGCCAGGGTTTTAGAATGTTGAGTTTTTGGCTGTGCGTAGATATAATTTAGTACTCCTTGGTACTTCTAATCGAAATCCGTCACAAAGCTCGCTTTGTCGTAAAAAAAATAATTATTTCATTTTTATGGGGATGATTTTTTATTATGACGCCAGGGTTTTAGGATGTTGAGTTTTTGGCTGAACGTAGATATAATTGAGTACTCCTTAGTACTTCTAATCGAAATCCGTCACAAAGCTCGCTTTGTCGTAAAAAAAATTATTATTTCATTTTTAAGGGGATGATTTTTAATTATGATGCCAGGGTTTTAGAATGTTGAGTTTTTGGCTGAATGTAGATATAATTGAGTACTCCTTGGTACTTCTAATCGAAATCCGTCACAAAGCTCGCTTTGTCGTAAAAAAAATAATTATTTCATTTTTATGGGGATGATTTTTTATTATGACGCCAGGGTTTTAGGATGTTGAGTTTTTGGCTGAACGTAGATATAATTGAGTACTCCTTAGTACTTCTAATCGAAATCCGTCACAAAGCTCGCTTTGTCGTAAAAAAAATAATTATTTCATTTTTAAGGGGATGATTTTTAATTATGATGCCAGGGTTTTAGAATGTTGAGTTTTTGGCTGAATGTAGATATAATTGAGTACTCCTTGGTACTTCTAATCGAAATCCGTCACAAAGCTCGCTTTGTCGTAAAAAAAATAATTATTTCATTTTTATGGGGATGATTTTTTATTATGACGCCAGGGTTTTAGGATGTTGAGTTTTTGGCTGAACGTAGATATAATTTAGTACTCCTTGGTACTTCTAATCGAAATCCGTCACAAAGCTCGCTTTGTCGTAAAAAAAATAATTATTTCATTTTTAAGGGGATGATTTTTAATTATGATGCCAGGGTTTTAGAATGTTGAGTTTTTGGCTGTGCGTAGATATAATTTAGTACTCCTTGGTACTTCTAATCGAAATCCGTCACAAAGCTCGCTTTGTCGTAAAAAAAATAATTATTTCATTTTTAAGGGGATGATTTTTACTTATGATGCCAGGGTTTTAGAATGTTGAGTTTTTGGCTGAACGTAGATATAATTTAGTACTCCTTGGTACTTCTAATCGAAATCCGTCACAAAGCTCGCTTTGTCGT
This sequence comes from Neocrepidodera transversa, assembly GCA_963243735.1. Classification (NCBI taxonomy): domain Eukaryota; kingdom Metazoa; phylum Arthropoda; class Insecta; order Coleoptera; family Chrysomelidae; genus Neocrepidodera; species Neocrepidodera transversa. The sequence continues at coordinate 31,154 of CAUJLB010000046.1, forward strand.
AAAAAAAATAATTATTTCATTTTTAAGGGGATGATTTTTACTTATGATGCCAGGGTTTTAGAATGTTGAGTTTTTGGCTGTGCGTAGATATAATTTAGTACTCCTTGGTACTTCTAATCGAAATCCGTCACAAAGCTCGCTTTGTCGTAAAAAAAATAATTATTTCATTTTTAAGGGGATGATTTTTACTTATGATGCCAGGGTTTTAGAATGTTGAGTTTTTGGCTGTGCGTAGATATAATTTAGTACTCCTTGGTACTTCTAATCGAAATCCGTCACAAAGCTCGCTTTGTCGTAAAAAAAATAATTATTTCATTTTTAAGGGGATGATTTTTACTTATGATGCCAGGGTTTTAGAATGTTGAGTTTTTGGCTGTGCGTAGATATAATTTAGTACTCCTTGGTACTTCTAATCGAAATCCGTCACAAAGCTCGCTTTGTCGTAAAAAAAATAATTATTTCATTTTTAAGGGGATGATTTTTAATTATGATGCCAGGGTTTTAGAATGTTAAGTTTTTGGATGAACGTAGATATAATTGAGTACTCCTTAGTACTTCTAATCGAAATCCGTCACAAAGCTCGATTTGTCGTAAAAAAAATAATTATTTCAATTTTAAGGGGATGATTTTTACTTATGATGCCAGGGTTTTAGAATGTTGAGTTTTTGGCTGTGCGTAGATATAATTTAGTACTCCTTGGTACTTCTAATCGAAATCCGTCACAAAGCTCGCTTTGTCGTAAAAAAAATAATTATTTCATTTTTAAGGGGATGATTTTTAATTATGATGCCAGGGTTTTAGAATGTTGAGTTTTTGGCTGTGCGTAGATATAATTAAGTACTCCTTGGTACTTCTAATCGAAATCCGTCACAAATCTCGCTTTGTCGTAAAAAAAATAATTATTTCATTTTTAAGGGGATGATTTTTACTTATGATGCCAGGGTTTTAGAATGTTGAGTTTTTGGCTGTGCGTAGATATAATTTAGTACTCCTTGGTACTTCTAATCGAAATCCGTCACAAAGCTCGCTTTGTCGTAAAAAAAATAATTATTTCATTTTTAAGGGGATGATTTTTAATTATGATGCCAGGGTTTTAGAATGTTAAGTTTTTGGATGAACGTAGATATAATTGAGTACTCCTTAGTACTTCTAATCGAAATCCGTCACAAAGCTCGCTTTGTCGTAAAAAAAATAATTATTTCATTTTTAAGGGGATGATTTTTAATTATGATGCCAGGGTTTTAGAATGTTGAGTTTTTGGCTGAACGTAGATATAATTTAGTACTCCTTGGTACTTCTAATCGAAATCCGTCACAAAGCTCGCTTTGTCGTAAAAAAAATAATTATTTCATTTTTAAGGGGATGATTTTTACTTATGATGCCAGGGTTTTAGAATGTTGAGTTTTTGGCTGTGCGTAGATATAATTTAGTACTCCTTGGTACTTCTAATCGAAATCCGTCACAAAGCTCGCTTTGTCGTAAAAAAAATAATTATTTCATTTTTAAGGGGATGATTTTTAATTATGATGCCAGGGTTTTAGAATGTTAAGTTTTTGGATGAACGTAGATATAATTGAGTACTCCTTAGTACTTCTAATCGAAATCCGTCACAAAGCTCGATTTGTCGTAAAAAAACTAATTATTTCATTTTTAAGGGGATGATTTTTAATTATGATGCCAGGGTTTTAGAATGTTAAGTTTTTGGATGAACGTAGATATAATTGAGTACTCCTTAGTACTTCTAATCGAAATCCGTCACAAAGCTCGATTTGTCGTAAAAAAAATAATTATTTCAATTTTAAGGGGATGATTTTTAATTATGATGCCAGGGTTTTAGAATGTTGAGTTTTTGGCTGAACGTAGATATAATTGAGTACTCCTTAGTACTTCTAATCGAAATCCGTCACAAAGCTCGCTTTGTCGTAAAATAAATAATTATTTCATTTTTAAGGGGATGATTTTTAATTATGATGCCAGGGTTTTAGAATGTTGAGTTTTTGGCTGAATGTAGATATAATTGAGTACTCCTTAGTACTTCTATTCGAAATCCGTCACAAAGCTCGCTTTGTCGTAAAATAAATAATTATTTCATTTTTAACGGGATGATTTTTCATTATGACGCCAGGGTTTTAGAATGTTGAGTTTTTGGCTGAATGTAGATATAATTGAGTACTCCTTAGTACTTCTAATAGAAATCCGTCACAAAGCTCGCTTTGTCGTAAAATAAATAATTATTTCATTTTTAAGGGGATGATTTTTAATTATGATGCCAGGGTTTTAGAATGTTGAGTTTTTGGCTGAATGTAGATATAATTGAGTACTCCTTAGTACTTCTATTCGAAATCCGTCACAAAGCTCGCTATGTCGTAAAAAAAATAATTATTTCTTTTTTAAGGGGATGATTTTTAATTTTGATGCCAGGGTTTTAGGATGTTGAGTTTTTGGCTGAACGTAGGTATAATTGAGTACTTCATAGTACTTCTAATCGAAATCCGTCACAAAGCTCGCTTTGTCGTAAAAAAAATAATTATTTCATTTTTATGGGGATGATTTTTTATTATGACGCCAGGGTTTTAGGATGTTGAGTTTTTGGCTGAACGTAGATATAATTTAGTACTCCTTAGTACTTCTAATCGAAATCCATCACAAAGCTCGCTTTGTCGTAAAAAAAATAATTATTTGATTTTTAAGGGGATGATTTTTAATTATGATGCCAGGGTTTTAGAATGTTGAGTTTTTGGCTGAATGTAGATATAATTGAGTACTCCTTAGTACTTCTAATCGAAATCCGTCACAAAGCTCGCTTTGTCGTAAAAAAAAATAATTATTTCATTTTTAAGGGGATGATTTTTAATTATGATGCAAGGGTTTTAGAATGTTGAATTTTTGGCTGAACGTAGATATAATTTTGTACTCCTTAGTACTTCTAATCGAAATCCGTCACAAAGCTCGCTTTGTCGTAAAAAAAATAATTATTTCAATTTAAAGGGGATGATTTTTAATTATGATGCCAGGGTTTTAGAATGTTGAGTTTTTGGCTGAACGTAGATATAATTTAGTACTCCTTAGTACTTCTAATCGAAATCCGTCACAAAGCTCGCTTTGTCGTAAAAAAAATAATTATTTCATTTTTATGGGGATGATTTTTTATTATGACGCCAGGGTTTTAGGATGTTGAGTTTTTGGCTGAACGTAGATATAATTGAGTACTCCTTAGTACTTCTAATCGAAATCCATCACAAAGCTCGCTTTGTCGTAAAAAAAATAATTATTTCATTTTTAAGGGGATGATTTTTGATTATGACGCCAGGGTTTTAGGATGTTGAGTTTTTGGCTAATCCTACATATAATTGAGTACTCCTTGGTACTTCTTAACGAAATCCGTCACAAAGCTCGCTTTGTCGTAAAAAAAATAATTATTTCATTTTTAAGGGGATGATTTTTAATTTTGATGCCAGGGTTTTAGAATGTTGAGTTTTTGGCTGAATGTAGATATAATTGAGTACTCCTTAGTACTTCTAATCGAAATCCGTCACAAAGCTCGCTTTGTCGTAAAAAAAATAATTATTTCATTTTTAAGGGGATGATTTTTAATTATGATGCCAGGGTTTTAGAATGTTGAGTTTTTGGCTGAATGTAGATATAATTGAGTACTCCTTAGTACTTCTAATCGAAATCCGTCACAAAGCTCGCTTTGTCGTAAAAAAAATAATTATTTCATTTTTAAGGGGATGATTTTTAATTATGATGCAAGGGTTTTAGAATGTTGAATTTTTGGCTGAACGTAGATATAATTTTGTACTCCTTAGTACTTCTAATCGAAATCCGTCACAAAGCTCGCTTTGTCGTAAAAAAAATAATTATTTCATTTTTAAGGGGATGATTTTTAATTATGATGCCAGGGTTTTAGAATGTTGAGTTTTTGGCTGAACGTAGATATAATTGAGTACCCCTTGGTACTTTTATTCGAAATCCGTCAAAAAGCTCGCTTTGTCGTAAAAAAAGTAATTATTTCATTTTTAAGGGGATGATTTTTAATTATGATGCCAGGGTTTTAGAATGTTGAGTTTTTGGATGAACGTAGATATAATTGAGTACTCCTTAGTACTTCTAATCGAAATCCGTCACAAAGCTCGATTTGTCGTAAAAAAAATAATTATTTCAATTTTAAGGGGATGATTTTTAATTATGATGCCAGGGTTTTAGAATGTTGAGTTTTTGGATGAACGTAGATATAATTGAGTACTCCTTAGTACTTCTAATCGAAATCCGTCACAAAGCTCGATTTGTCGTAAAAAAAATAATTATTTCATTTTTAAGGGGATGATTTTTAATTATGATGCAAGGGTTTTAGAATGTTGAATTTTTGGCTGAACGTAGATATAATTTTGTACTCCTTAGTACTTCTAATCGAAATCCGTCACAAAGCTCGCTTTGTCGTAAAAAAAATAATTATTTCAATTTAAAGGGGATGATTTTTAATTTTGATGCCAGGGTTTTAGGATGTTGAGTTTTTGGCTGAACGTAGGTATAATTGAGTACTTCATAGTACTTCTAATCGAAATCCGTCACAAAGCTCGCTTTGTCGTAAAATAAATAATTATTTCATTTTTAACGGGATGATTTTTCATTATGACGCCAGGGTTTTAGAATGTTGAGTTTTTGGCTGAATGTAGATATAATTGAGTACTCCTTAGTACTTCTATTCGAAATCCGTCACTAAGCTCGCTTTGTCGTAAAAAAAATAATTATTTCATTTTTAAGGGGATGATTTTTAATTATGATGCCAGGGTTTTAGAATGTTGAATTTTTGGCTGAACGTAGATATAATTTTGTACTCCTTAGTACTTCTAATCGAAATCCGTCACAAAGCTCGCTTTGTCGTAAAAAAAATAATTATTTCATTTTTAAGGGGATGATTTTTAATTTTGATGCCAGGGTTTTAGGATGTTGAGTTTTTGGCTGAACGTAGGTATAATTGAGTACTCCTTAGTACTTCAAATCGAAATCTGTCACAAAGCTCGCTTTGTCGTAAAAAAAAATAATTATTTCATTTTTATGGGGATGATTTTTTATTATGACGCCAGGGTTTTAGAATGTTGAGTTTTTGGCTGAATGTAGATATAATTGAGTACTCCTTAGTACTTCAAATCGAAATCCGTCACAAAGCTCGCTTTGTCGTTAACAAAATTATTATTTCATTTTTAAGGGGATGATTTTTAATTTTGATGCCAGGGTTTTAGGATGTTGAGTTTTTGACTGAATGTAGATATTATTGAGTACTACTTAGTACTTCAAATCGAAATCCGTCACAAAGCTCGCTTTGTCGTAAAAAAAATAATTATTTCATTTTTAAGGGGATGATTTTTAATTATGATGCCAGGGTTTTAGAATGTTGAGTTTTTGGCTGTGCGTAGATATAATTTAGTACTCCTTGGTACTTCTAATCGAAATCCGTCACAAAGCTCGCTTTGTCGTAAAAAAAATAATTATTTCATTTTTAAGGGGATGATTTTTAATTATGATGCCAGGGTTTTAGAATGTTGAGTTTTTGGCTGAACGTAGATATAATTTAGTACTCCTTGGTACTTCTAATCGAAATCCGTCACAAAGCTCGCTTTGTCGTAAAAAAAATAATTATTTCATTTTTAAGGGGATGATTTTTACTTATGATGCCAGGGTTTTAGAATGTTGAGTTTTTGGCTGTGCGTAGATATAATTTAGTACTCCTTGGTACTTCTAATCGAAATCCGTCACAAAGCTCGCTTTGTCGTAAAAAAAATAATTATTTCATTTTTAAGGGGATGATTTTTAATTATGATGCCAGGGTTTTAGAATGTTGAGTTTTTGGATGAACGTAGATATAATTGAGTACTCCTTAGTACTTCTAATCGAAATCCGTCACAAAGCTCGCTTTGTCGTAAAAAAAATAATTATTTCATTTTTAAGGGGATGATTTTTAATTATGATGCCAGGGTTTTAGAATGTTAAGTTTTTGGATGAACGTAGATATAATTGAGTACTCCTTAGTACTTCTAATCGAAATCCGTCACAAAGCTCGATTTGTCGTAAAAAAAATAATTATTTCAATTTTAAGGGGATGATTTTTAATTATGATGCCAGAGTTTTAGAATGTTGAGTTTTTGGATGAACGTAGATATAATTGAGTACTCCTTAGTACTTCTAATCGAAATCCGTCACAAAGCTCGCTTTGTCGTAAAAAAACTAATTATTTCATTTTTAAGGGGATGATTTTTCATTATGACGCCAGAGTTTTAGGATGTTGAGTTTTTGGCTGAACGTAGATATAATTGAGTACTCCTTAGTACTTCTAATCGAAATCCGTCACAAAGCTCGCTTTGTCGTAAAATAAATAATTATTTCATTTTTAAGGGGATGATTTTTAATTATGATGCCAGGGTTTTAGAATGTTGAGTTTTTGGCTGAATGTAGATATAATTGAGTACTCCTTAGTACTTCTATTCGAAATCCGTCACAAAGCTCGCTTTGTCGTAAAATAAATAATTATTTCATTTTTAAGGGGATGATTTTTAATTATGATGCCAGGGTTTTAGAATGTTGAGTTTTTGGCTGTGCGTAGATATAATTGAGTACTCCTTAGTACTTCTATTCGAAATCCGTCACAAAGCTCGCTTTGTCGTAAAATAAATAATTATTTCATTTTTAACGGGATGATTTTTCATTATGACGCCAGGGTTTTAGAATGTTGAGTTTTTGGCTGAATGTAGATATAATTGAGTACTCCTTAGTACTTCTATTCGAAATCCGTCACAAAGCTCGCTTTGTCGTAAAATAAATAATTATTTCATTTTTAACGGGATGATTTTTCATTATGACGCCAGGGTTTTAGAATGTTGAGTTTTTGGCTGAATGTAGATATAATTGAGTACTCCTTAGTACTTCTAATCGAAATCCGTCACAAAGCTCGATTTGTCGTAAAAAAAATAATTATTTCATTTTTAAGGGGATGATTTTTAATTATGATGCAAGGGTTTTAGAATGTTGAATTTTTGGCTGAACGTAGATATAATTTTGTACTCCTTAGTACTTCTAATCGAAATCCGTCACAAAGCTCGCTTTGTCGTAAAAAAAATAATTATTTCAATTTAAAGGGGATGATTTTTAATTTTGATGCCAGGGTTTTAGGATGTTGAGTTTTTGGCTGAATGTAGATATAATTGAGTACTCCTTAGTACTTCAAATCGAAATCTGTCACAAAGCTCGCTTTGTCGTAAAAAAAAATAATTATTTCATTTTTATGGGGATGATTTTTTATTATGACGCCAGGGTTTTAGAATGTTGAGTTTTTGGCTGAATGTAGATATAATTGAGTACTCCTTAGTACTTCAAATCGAAATCCGTCACAAAGCTCGCTTTGTCGTTAACAAAATTATTATTTCATTTTTAAGGGGATGATTTTTAATTTTGATGCCAGGGTTTTAGGATGTTGAGTTTTTGACTGAATGTAGATATTATTGAGTACTACTTAGTACTTCAAATCGAAATCCGTCACAAAGCTCGCTTTGTCGTAAAAAAAATAATTATTTCATTTTTAAGGGGATGATTTTTAATTATGATGCCAGGGTTTTAGAATGTTGAGTTTTTGGCTGTGCGTAGATATAATTAAGTACTCCTTGGTACTTCTAATCGAAATCCGTCACAAATCTCGCTTTGTCGTAAAAAAAATAATTATTTCATTTTTAAGGGGATGATTTTTACTTATGATGCCAGGGTTTTAGAATGTTGAGTTTTTGGCTGTGCGTAGATATAATTTAGTACTCCTTGGTACTTCTAATCGAAATCCGTCACAAAGCTCGCTTTGTCGTAAAAAAAATAATTATTTCATTTTTAAGGGGATGATTTTTAATTATGATGCCAGGGTTTTAGAATGTTGAGTTTTTGGATGAACGTAGATATAATTGAGTACTCCTTAGTACTTCTAATCGAAATCCGTCACAAAGCTCGCTTTGTCGTAAAAAAAATAATTATTTCATTTTTAAGGGGATGATTTTTAATTATGATGCCAGGGTTTTAGAATGTTAAGTTTTTGGATGAACGTAGATATAATTGAGTACTCCTTAGTACTTCTAATCGAAATCCGTCACAAAGCTCGATTTGTCGTAAAAAAAATAATTATTTCAATTTTAAGGGGATGATTTTTAATTATGATGCCAGAGTTTTAGAATGTTGAGTTTTTGGATGAACGTAGATATAATTGAGTACTCCTTAGTACTTCTAATCGAAATCCGTCACAAAGCTCGCTTTGTCGTAAAAAAACTAATTATTTCATTTTTAAGGGGATGATTTTTCATTATGACGCCAGAGTTTTAGGATGTTGAGTTTTTGGCTGAACGTAGATATAATTGAGTACTCCTTAGTACTTCTAATCGAAATCCGTCACAAAGCTCGCTTTGTCGTAAAATAAATAATTATTTCATTTTTAAGGGGATGATTTTTAATTATGATGCCAGGGTTTTAGAATGTTGAGTTTTTGGCTGAATGTAGATATAATTGAGTACTCCTTAGTACTTCTATTCGAAATCCGTCACAAAGCTCGCTTTGTCGTAAAATAAATAATTATTTCATTTTTAACGGGATGATTTTTCATTATGACGCCAGGGTTTTAGAATGTTGAGTTTTTGGCTGAATGTAGATATAATTGAGTACTCCTTAGTACTTCTATTCGAAATCCGTCACAAAGCTCGCTTTGTCGTAAAATAAATAATTATTTCATTTTTAAGGGGATGATTTTTAATTATGATGCCAGGGTTTTAGAATGTTGAGTTTTTGGCTGTGCGTAGATATAATTGAGTACTCCTTAGTACTTCTATTCGAAATCCGTCACAAAGCTCGCTTTGTCGTAAAATAAATAATTATTTCATTTTTAACGGGATGATTTTTCATTATGACGCCAGGGTTTTAGAATGTTGAGTTTTTGGCTGAATGTAGATATAATTGAGTACTCCTTAGTACTTCTAATCGAAATCCGTCACAAAGCTCGATTTGTCGTAAAAAAAATAATTATTTCATTTTTAAGGGGATGATTTTTAATTATGATGCAAGGGTTTTAGAATGTTGAATTTTTGGCTGAACGTAGATATAATTTTGTACTCCTTAGTACTTCTAATCGAAATCCGTCACAAAGCTCGCTTTGTCGTAAAAAAAATAATTATTTCAATTTAAAGGGGATGATTTTTAATTTTGATGCCAGGGTTTTAGGATGTTGAGTTTTTGGCTGAATGTAGATATAATTGAGTACTCCTTAGTACTTCAAATCGAAATCTGTCACAAAGCTCGCTTTGTCGTAAAAAAAAATAATTATTTCATTTTTATGGGGATGATTTTTTATTATGACGCCAGGGTTTTAGAATGTTGAGTTTTTGGCTGAATGTAGATATAATTGAGTACTCCTTAGTACTTCAAATCGAAATCCGTCACAAAGCTCGCTTTGTCGTTAACAAAATTATTATTTCATTTTTAAGGGGATGATTTTTAATTTTGATGCCAGGGTTTTAGGATGTTGAGTTTTTGACTGAATGTAGATATTATTGAGTACTACTTAGTACTTCAAATCGAAATCCGTCACAAAGCTCGCTTTGTCGTAAAAAAAATAATTATTTCATTTTTAAGGGGATGATTTTTAATTATGATGCCAGGGTTTTAGAATGTTGAGTTTTTGGCTGTGCGTAGATATAATTAAGTACTCCTTGGTACTTCTAATCGAAATCCGTCACAAATCTCGCTTTGTCGTAAAAAAAATAATTATTTCATTTTTAAGGGGATGATTTTTACTTATGATGCCAGGGTTTTAGAATGTTGAGTTTTTGGCTGTGCGTAGATATAATTTAGTACTCCTTGGTACTTCTAATCGAAATCCGTCACAAAGCTCGCTTTGTCGTAAAAAAAATAATTATTTCATTTTTAAGGGGATGATTTTTAATTATGATGCCAGGGTTTTAGAATGTTGAGTTTTTGGATGAACGTAGATATAATTGAGTACTCCTTAGTACTTCTAATCGAAATCCGTCACAAAGCTCGCTTTGTCGTAAAAAAAATAATTATTTCATTTTTAAGGGGATGATTTTTAATTATGATGCCAGGGTTTTAGAATGTTAAGTTTTTGGATGAACGTAGATATAATTGAGTACTCCTTAGTACTTCTAATCGAAATCCGTCACAAAGCTCGCTTTGTCGTAAAAAAAATAATTATTTCATTTTTAAGGGGATGATTTTTAATTATGATGCCAGGGTTTTAGAATGTTGAGTTTTTGGATGAACGTAGATATAATTGAGTACTCCTTAGTACTTCTAATCGAAATCCGTCACAAAGCTCGCTTTGTCGTAAAAAAAATAATTATTTCATTTTTAAGGGGATGATTTTTAATTATGATGCCAGGGTTTTAGAATGTTAAGTTTTTGGATGAACGTAGATATAATTGAGTACTCCTTAGTACTTCTAATCGAAATCCGTCACAAAGCTCGCTTTGTCGTAAAAAAAATAATTATTTCATTTTTAAGGGGATGATTTTTAATTATGATGCCAGGGTTTTAGAATGTTGAGTTTTTGGATGAACGTAGATATAATTGAGTACTCCTTAGTACTTCTAATCGAAATCCGTCACAAAGCTCGCTTTGTCGTAAAAAAAATAATTATTTCATTTTTAAGGGGATGATTTTTAATTATGATGCCAGGGTTTTAGAATGTTAAGTTTTTGGATGAACGTAGATATAATTGAGTACTCCTTAGTACTTCTAATCGAAATCCGTCACAAAGCTCGCTTTGTCGTAAAAAAAATAATTATTTCATTTTTAAGGGGATGATTTTTAATTATGATGCCAGGGTTTTAGAATGTTGAGTTTTTGGATGAACGTAGATATAATTGAGTACTCCTTAGTACTTCTAATCGAAATCCGTCACAAAGCTCGCTTTGTCGTAAAAAAAATAATTATTTCATTTTTAAGGGGATGATTTTTAATTATGATGCCAGGGTTTTAGAATGTTAAGTTTTTGGATGAACGTAGATATAATTGAGTACTCCTTAGTACTTCTAATCGAAATCCGTCACAAAGCTCGCTTTGTCGTAAAAAAAATAATTATTTCATTTTTAAGGGGATGATTTTTAATTATGATGCCAGGGTTTTAGAATGTTGAGTTTTTGGATGAACGTAGATATAATTGAGTACTCCTTAGTACTTCTAATCGAAATCCGTCACAAAGCTCGCTTTGTCGTAAAAAAAATAATTATTTCATTTTTAAGGGGATGATTTTTAATTATGATGCCAGGGTTTTAGAATGTTAAGTTTTTGGATGAACGTAGATATAATTGAGTACTCCTTAGTACTTCTAATCGAAATCCGTCACAAAGCTCGCTTTGTCGTAAAAAAAATAATTATTTCATTTTTAAGGGGATGATTTTTAATTATGATGCCAGGGTTTTAGAATGTTGAGTTTTTGGATGAACGTAGATATAATTGAGTACTCCTTAGTACTTCTAATCGAAATCCGTCACAAAGCTCGCTTTGTCGTAAAAAAAATAATTATTTCATTTTTAAGGGGATGATTTTTAATTATGATGCCAGGGTTTTAGAATGTTAAGTTTTTGGATGAACGTAGATATAATTGAGTACTCCTTAGTACTTCTAATCGAAATCCGTCACAAAGCTCGATTTGTCGTAAAAAAAATAATTATTTCAATTTTAAGGGGATGATTTTTAATTATGATGCCAGGGTTTTAGAATGTTGAGTTTTTGGATGAACGTAGATATAATTGAGTACTCCTTAGTACTTCTAATCGAAATCCGTCACAAAGCTCGCTTTGTCGTAAAATAAATAATTATTTCATTTTTAACGGGATGATTTTTCATTATGACGCCAGGGTTTTAGAATGTTGAGTTTTTGGCTGAATGTAGATATAATTGAGTACTCCTTAGTACTTCAAATCGAAATCTGTCACAAAGCTCGCTTTGTCGTAAAAAAAAATAATTATTTCATTTTTATGGGGATGATTTTTTATTATGACGCCAGGGTTTTAGAATGTTGAGTTTTTGGCTGAATGTAGATATAATTGAGTACTCCTTAGTACTTCTAATCGAAATCCGTCACAAAGCTCGCTTTGTCGTAAAAAAAAATAATTATTTCATTTTTATGGGGATGATTTTTTATTATGACGCCAGGGTTTTAGAATGTTGAGTTTTTGGCTGAATGTAGATATAATTGAGTACTCCTTAGTACTTCTAATAGAAATCCGTCACAAAGCTCGCTTTGTCGTAAAATAAATAATTATTTCATTTTTAAGGGGATGATTTTTAATTATGATGCCAGGGTTTTAGAAAGTTGAGTTTTTGGCTGAATGTAGATATAATTGAGTACTCCTTAGTACTTCTATTCGAAATCCGTCACTAAGCTCGCTTTGTCGTAAAAAAAATAATTATTTCATTTTTAAGGGGATGATTTTTTATTATGACGCCAGGGTTTTAGGATGTTGAGTTTTTGGATGAACGTAGATATAATTGAGTACTCCTTAGTACTTCAAATCGAAATCCGTCACAAAGCTCGCTTTGTCGTAAAAAAAAATAATTATTTCATTTTTAAGGGGATGATTTTTTATTATGACGCCAGGGTTTTAGGATGTTGAGTTTTTGGCTGAATGTAGATATAATTGAGTACTCCTTAGTACTTCTAATCAAAATCCGTCACAAAGCTCGCTTTGTCGTAAAAAAAATAATTATTTCTTTTTTAAGGGGATGATTTTTAATTATGATGCCAGGGTTTTAGAATGTTGAGTTTTTGGCTGAACGTAGATTTAATTTAGTACTCCTTAGTACTTCTAATCAAAATCCGTCACAAAGCTCGCTATGTCGTAAAAAAAATAATTATTTCTTTTTTAAGGGGATGATTTTTAATTTTGATGCCAGGGTTTTAGGATGTTGAGTTTTTGGCTGAACGTAGGTATAATTGAGTACTTCATAGTACTTCTAATCGAAATCCGTCACAAAGCTCGCTTTGTCGTAAAAAAAATAATTATTTCATTTTTATGGGGATGATTTTTTATTATGACGCCAGGGTTTTAGGATGTTGAGTTTTTGGCTGAACGTAGATATAATTTGGTACTCCTTAGTACTTCTAATCAAAATCCGTCACAAAGCTCGCTATGTCGTAAAAAAAATAATTATTTCTTTTTTAAGGGGATGATTTTTAATTTTGATGCCAGGGTTTTAGGATGTTGAGTTTTTGGCTGAACGTAGGTATAATTGAGTACTTCATAGTACTTCTAATCGAAATCCGTCACAAAGCTAGCTTTGTCGTAAAAAAAATAATTATTTCATTTTTATGGGGATGATTTTTTATTATGACGCCAGGGTTTTAGGATGTTGAGTTTTTGGCTAATCCTACATATAATTGAGTACTCCTTGGTACTTCTAATCGAAATCCGTCACAAAGCTCGCTTTGTCGTAAAAAAAATAATTATTTGATTTTTAAGGGGATGATTTTTAATTATGATGCCAGGGTTTTAGAATGTTGAATTTTTGGCTGAACGTAGATATAATTTTGTACTCCTTAGTACTTCTAATCGAAATCCGTCACAAAGCTCGCTTTGTCGTAAAAAAAATAATTATTTCAATTTAAAGGGGATGATTTTTAATTATGATGCCAGGGTTTTAGAATGTTGAGTTTTTGGCTGAACGTAGATATAATTTAGTACTCCTTAGTACTTCTAATCGAAATCCGTCACAAAGCTCGCTTTGTCGTAAAAAAAATAATTATTTCAATTTAAAGGGGATGATTTTTAATTTTGATGCCAGGGTTTTAGGATGTTGAGTTTTTGGCTAATCCTACATATAATTGAGTACTCCTAGGTACTTCAAAATCGAAATCCGTCACAAAGCTCGCTTTGTCGTAAAAAAAATAATTATTTCATTTTTAAGGGGATGATTTTTGATTATGACGCCAGGGTTTTAGGATGTTGAGTTTTTGGCTAATCCTACATATAATTGAGTACTCCTTGGTACTTCTTAACGAAATCCGTCACAAAGCTCGCTTTGTCGTAAAAAAAATAATTATTTCATTTTTAAGGGGATGATTTTTAATTTTGATGCCAGGGTTTTAGAATGTTCAGTTTTTGGCTTAACGTAGATATAATTGAGTACTCCTTGGTACTTCTAATCGAAATCCGTCACAAAGCTCGCTTTGTCGTAAAAAAAATAATTATTTGATTTTTAAGGGGATGATTTTTAATTATGATGCCAGGGTTTTAGAATGTTGAGTTTTTGGCTGAATGTAGATATAATTGAGTACTCCTAAGTACTTCTAATCGAAATCCGTCACAAAGCTCGCTTTGTCGTAAAAAAAATAATTATTTCATTTTTAAGGGGATGATTTTTAATTATGATGCAAGGGTTTTAGAATGTTGAATTTTTGGCTGAACGTAGATATAATTTTGTACTCCTTAGTACTTCTAATCGAAATCCGTCACAAAGCTCGCTTTGTCGTAAAAAAAATAATTATTTCATTTTTAAGGGGATGATTTTTAATTATGATGCCAGGGTTTTAGAATGTTGAGTTTTTGGCTGAACGTAGATATAATTGAGTACCCCTTGGTACTTTTATTCGAAATCCGTCAAAAAGCTCGCTTTGTCGTAAAAAAAGTAATTATTTCATTTTTAAGGGGATGATTTTTAATTATGATGCCAGGGTTTTAGAATGTTGAGTTTTTGGATGAACGTAGATATAATTGAGTACTCCTTAGTACTTCTAATCGAAATCCGTCACAAAGCTCGCTTTGTCGTAAAAAAAATAATTATTTCATTTTTAAGGGGATGATTTTTAATTATGATGCCAGGGTTTTAGAATGTTAAGTTTTTGGATGAACGTAGATATAATTGAGTACTCCTTAGTACTTCTAATCGAAATCCGTCACAAAGCTCGCTTTGTCGTAAAATAAATAATTATTTCATTTTTAACGGGATGATTTTTCATTATGACGCCAGGGTTTTAGAATGTTGAGTTTTTGGCTGAATGTAGATATAATTGAGTACTCCTTAGTACTACTTCAAATCGAAATCTGTCACAAAGCTCGCTTTGTCGTAAAAAAAAATAATTATTTCATTTTTATGGGGATGATTTTTTATTATGACGCCAGGGTTTTAGAATGTTGAGTTTTTGGCTGAATGTAGATATAATTGAGTACTCCTTAGTACTTCAAATCGAAATCCGTCACAAAGCTCGCTTTGTCGTTAACAAAATTATTATTTCATTTTTAAGGGGATGATTTTTAATTTTGATGCCAGGGTTTTAGGATGTTGAGTTTTTGACTGAATGTAGATATTATTGAGTACTACTTAGTACTTCAAATCGAAATCCGTCACAAAGCTCGCTTTGTCGTAAAAAAAATAATTATTTCATTTTTAAGGGGATGATTTTTAATTATGATGCCAGGGTTTTAGAATGTTGAGTTTTTGGCTGTGCGTAGATATAATTTAGTACTCCTTGGTACTTCTAATCGAAATCCGTCACAAAGCTCGCTTTGTCGTAAAAAAAATAATTATTTCATTTTTAAGGGGATGATTTTTAATTATGATGCCAGGGTTTTAGAATGTTGAGTTTTTGGCTGAACGTAGATATAATTTAGTACTCCTTGGTACTTCTAATCGAAATCCGTCACAAAGCTCGCTTTGTCGTAAAAAAAATAATTATTTCATTTTTAAGGGGATGATTTTTACTTATGATGCCAGGGTTTTAGAATGTTGAGTTTTTGGCTGTGCGTAGATATAATTTAGTACTCCTTGGTACTTCTAATCGAAATCCGTCACAAAGCTCGCTTTGTCGTAAAAAAAATAATTATTTCATTTTTAAGGGGATGATTTTTAATTATGATGCCAGGGTTTTAGAATGTTAAGTTTTTGGATGAACGTAGATATAATTGAGTACTCCTTAGTACTTCTAATCGAAATCCGTCACAAAGCTCGATTTGTCGTAAAAAAAATAATTATTTCAATTTTAAGGGGATGATTTTTAATTATGATGCCAGGGTTTTAGAATGTTGAGTTTTTGGATGAACGTAGATATAATTGAGTACTCCTTAGTACTTCTAATCGAAATCCGTCACAAAGCTCGCTTTGTCGTAAAAAAACTAATTATTTCATTTTTAAGGGGATGATTTTTCATTATGACGCCAGAGTTTTAGGATGTTGAGTTTTTGGCTGAACGTAGATATAATTGAGTACTCCTTAGTACTTCTAATCGAAATCCGTCACAAAGCTCGCTTTGTCGTAAAATAAATAATTATTTCATTTTTAAGGGGATGATTTTTAATTATGATGCCAGGGTTTTAGAATGTTGAGTTTTTGGCTGAATGTAGATATAATTGAGTACTCCTTAGTACTTCAAATCGAAATCCGTCACAAAGCTCGCTTTGTCGTAAAAAAAAATAATTATTTCATTTTTAAGGGGATGATTTTTTATTATGACGCCAGGGTTTTAGGATGTTGAGTTTTTGGCTGAATGTAGATATAATTGAGTACTCCTTAGTACTTCTAATCAAAATCCGTCACAAAGCTCGCTATGTCGTAAAAAAAATAATTATTTCTTTTTTAAGGGGATGATTTTTAATTATGATGCCAGGGTTTTAGAATGTTGAGTTTTTGGCTGAACGTAGATATAATTTAGTACTCCTTAGTACTTCTAATCAAAATCCGTCACAAAGCTCGCTATGTCGTAAAAAAAATAATTATTTCTTTTTTAAGGGGATGATTTTTAATTTTGATGCCAGGGTTTTAGGATGTTGAGTTTTTGGCTGAACGTAGGTATAATTGAGTACTTCATAGTACTTCTAATCGAAATCCGTCACAAAGCTCGCTTTGTCGTAAAAAAAATAATTATTTCATTTTTATGGGGATGATTTTTTATTATGACGCCAGGGTTTTAGGATGTTGAGTTTTTGGCTGAACGTAGATATAATTTAGTACTCCTTAGTACTTCTAATCGAAATCCGTCACAAAGCTCGCTTTGTCGTAAAAAAAATAATTATTTCATTTTTATGGGGATGATTTTTTATTATGACGCCAGGGTTTTAGGATGTTGAGTTTTTGGCTGAACGTAGATATAATTGAGTACTCCTTAGTACTTCTAATCGAAATCCATCACAAAGCTCGCTTTGTCGTAAAAAAAATAATTATTTCATTTTTAAGGGGATGATTTTTGATTATGACGCCAGGGTTTTAGGATGTTGAGTTTTTGGCTAATCCTACATATAATTGAGTACTCCTTGGTACTTCTAATCGAAATCCGTCACAAAGCTCGCTTTGTCGTAAAAAAAATAATTATTTGATTTTTAAGGGGATGATTTTTAATTATGATGCCAGGGTTTTAGAATGTTGAGTTTTTGGCTGAATGTAGATATAATTGAGTACTCCTTAGTACTTCTAATCGAAATCCGTCACAAAGCTCGCTTTGTCGTAAAAAAAATAATTATTTCATTTTTAAGGGGATGATTTTTAATTATGATGCAAGGGTTTTAGAATGTTGAATTTTTGGCTGAACGTAGATATAATTTTGTACTCCTTAGTACTTCTAATCGAAATCCGTCACAAAGCTCGCTTTGTCGTAAAAAAAATAATTATTTCAATTTAAAGGGGATGATTTTTAATTATGATGCCAGGGTTTTAGAATGTTGAGTTTTTGGCTGAACGTAGATATAATTTAGTACTCCTTAGTACTTCTAATCGAAATCCGTCACAAAGCTCGCTTTGTCGTAAAAAAAATAATTATTTCAATTTAAAGGGGATGATTTTTAATTTTGATGCCAGGGTTTTAGGATGTTGAGTTTTTGGCTAATCCTACATATAATTGAGTACTCCTTGGTACTTCTTAACGAAATCCGTCACAAAGCTCGCTTTGTCGTAAAAAAAATAATTATTTCATTTTTATGGGGATGATTTTTAATTTTGATGCCAGGGTTTTAGGATGTTGAATTTTTGGCTGAACGTAGATATAATTTTGTACTCCTTAGTACTTCTAATCGAAATCCGTCACAAAGCTCGCTTTGTCGTAAAAAAAATAATTATTTCATTTTTAAGGGGATGATTTTTAATTTTGATGCCAGGGTTTTAGGATGTTGAGTTTTTGGCTAATCCTACATATAATTGAGTACTCCTAGGTACTTCAAAATCGAAATCCGTCACAAAGCTCGCTTTGTCGTAAAAAAAATAATTATTTCATTTTTAAGGGGATGATTTTTAATTTTGATGCCAGGGTTTTAGGATGTTGAGTTTTTGGCTAATCCTACATATAATTGAGTACTCCTAGGTACTTCAAAATCGAAATCCGTCACAAAGCTCGCTTTGTCGTAAAAAAAATAATTATTTCATTTTTATGGGGATGATTTTTTATTATGACGCCAGGGTTTTAGGATGTTGAGTTTTTGGCTGAACGTAGATATAATTGAGTACTCCTTAGTACTTCTAATCGAAATCCATCACAAAGCTCGCTTTGTCGTAAAAAAAATAATTATTTCATTTTTAAGGGGATGATTTTTGATTATGACGCCAGGGTTTTAGGATGTTGAGTTTTTGGCTAATCCTACATATAATTGAGTACTCCTTGGTACTTCTTAACGAAATCCGTCACAAAGCTCGCTTTGTCGTAAAAAAAATAATTATTTCATTTTTAAGGGGATGATTTTTAATTTTGATGCCAGGGTTTTAGAATGTTCAGTTTTTGGCTTAACGTAGATATAATTGAGTACTCCTTAGTACTTCTAATCGAAATCCGTCACAAAGCTCGCTTTGTCGTAAAAAAAATAATTATTTCATTTTTAAGGGGATGATTTTTAATTATGATGCCAGGGTTTTAGAATGTTGAGTTTTTGGCTGAATGTAGATATAATTGAGTACTCCTTAGTACTTCTAATCGAAATCCGTCACAAAGCTCGCTTTGTCGTAAAAAAAATAATTATTTCATTTTTAAGGGGATGATTTTTAATTATGATGCAAGGGTTTTAGAATGTTGAATTTTTGGCTGAACGTAGATATAATTTTGTACTCCTTAGTACTTCTAATCGAAATCCATCACAAAGCTCGCTTTGTCGTAAAAAAAATAATTATTTCATTTTTAAGGGGATGATTTTTAATTATGATGCCAGGGTTTTAGAATGTTGAGTTTTTGGCTGAATGTAGATATAATTGAGTACTCCTTAGTACTTCTAATCGAAATCCGTCACAAAGCTCGCTTTGTCGTAAAAAAAATAATTATTTCATTTTTAAGGGGATGATTTTTAATTATGATGCCAGGGTTTTAGAATGTTGAGTTTTTGGCTGAATGTAGATATAATTGAGTACTCCTTAGTACTTCTAATCGAAATCCGTCACAAAGCTCGCTTTGTCGTAAAAAAAATAATTATTTCATTTTTAAGGGGATGATTTTTAATTATGATGCCAGGGTTTTAGAATGTTGAGTTTTTGGCTGAACGTAGATATAATTGAGTACCCCTTGGTACTTTTATTCGAAATCCGTCAAAAAGCTCGCTTTGTCGTAAAAAAAGTAATTATTTCATTTTTAAGGGGATGATTTTTAATTATGATGCCAGGGTTTTAGAATGTTGAGTTTTTGGATGAACGTAGATATAATTGAGTACTCCTTAGTACTTCTAATCGAAATCCGTCACAAAGCTCGATTTGTCGTAAAAAAAATAATTATTTCAATTTTAAGGGGATGATTTTTAATTATGATGCCAGGGTTTTAGAATGTTGAGTTTTTGGATGAACGTAGATATAATTGAGTACTCCTTAGTACTTCTAATCGAAATCCGTCACAAAGCTCGATTTGTCGTAAAAAAAATAATTATTTCATTTTTAAGGGGATGATTTTTAATTATGATGCAAGGGTTTTAGAATGTTGAATTTTTGGCTGAACGTAGATATAATTTTGTACTCCTTAGTACTTCTAATCGAAATCCGTCACAAAGCTCGCTTTGTCGTAAAAAAAATAATTATTTCATTTTTAAGGGGATGATTTTTAATTTTGATGCCAGGGTTTTAGGATGTTGAGTTTTTGGCTGAACGTAGGTATAATTGAGTACTTCATAGTACTTCAAATCGAAATCTGTCACAAAGCTCGCTTTGTCGTAAAAAAAAATAATTATTTCATTTTTATGGGGATGATTTTTTATTATGACGCCAGGGTTTTAGAATGTTGAGTTTTTGGCTGAATGTAGATATAATTGAGTACTCCTTAGTACTTCAAATCGAAATCTGTCACAAAGCTCGCTTTGTCGTAAAAAAAAATAATTATTTCATTTTTATGGGGATGATTTTTTATTATGACGCCAGGGTTTTAGAATGTTGAGTTTTTGGCTGAATGTAGATATAATTGAGTACTCCTTAGTACTTCAAATCGAAATCCGTCACAAAGCTCGCTTTGTCGTTAACAAAATTATTATTTCATTTTTAAGGGGATGATTTTTAATTTTGATGCCAGGGTTTTAGGATGTTGAGTTTTTGACTGAATGTAGATATTATTGAGTACTACTTAGTACTTCAAATCGAAATCCGTCACAAAGCTCGCTTTGTCGTAAAAAAAATAATTATTTCATTTTTAAGGGGATGATTTTTAATTATGATGCCAGGGTTTTAGAATGTTGAGTTTTTGGCTGTGCGTAGATATAATTTAGTACTCCTTGGTACTTCTAATCGAAATCCGTCACAAAGCTCGCTTTGTCGTAAAAAAAATAATTATTTCATTTTTAAGGGGATGATTTTTAATTATGATGCCAGGGTTTTAGAATGTTGAGTTTTTGGCTGAACGTAGATATAATTTAGTACTCCTTGGTACTTCTAATCGAAATCCGTCACAAAGCTCGCTTTGTCGTAAAAAAAATAATTATTTCATTTTTAAGGGGATGATTTTTACTTATGATGCCAGGGTTTTAGAATGTTGAGTTTTTGGCTGTGCGTAGATATAATTTAGTACTCCTTGGTACTTCTAATCGAAATCCGTCACAAAGCTCGCTTTGTCGTAAAAAAAATAATTATTTCATTTTTAAGGGGATGATTTTTAATTATGATGCCAGGGTTTTAGAATGTTAAGTTTTTGGATGAACGTAGATATAATTGAGTACTCCTTAGTACTTCTAATCGAAATCCGTCACAAAGCTCGATTTGTCGTAAAAAAAATAATTATTTCAATTTTAAGGGGATGATTTTTAATTATGATGCCAGAGTTTTAGAATGTTGAGTTTTTGGATGAACGTAGATATAATTGAGTACTCCTTAGTACTTCTAATCGAAATCCGTCACAAAGCTCGCTTTGTCGTAAAAAAAATAATTATTTCATTTTTAAGGGGATGATTTTTAATTATGATGCCAGGGTTTTAGAATGTTAAGTTTTTGGATGAACGTAGATATAATTGAGTACTCCTTAGTACTTCTAATCGAAATCCGTCACAAAGCTCGATTTGTCGTAAAAAAAATAATTATTTCAATTTTAAGGGGATGATTTTTAATTATGATGCCAGAGTTTTAGAATGTTGAGTTTTTGGATGAACGTAGATATAATTGAGTACTCCTTAGTACTTCTAATCGAAATCCGTCACAAAGCTCGCTTTGTCGTAAAAAAACTAATTATTTCATTTTTAAGGGGATGATTTTTCATTATGACGCCAGAGTTTTAGGATGTTGAGTTTTTGGCTGAACGTAGATATAATTGAGTACTCCTTAGTACTTCTAATCGAAATCCGTCACAAAGCTCGCTTTGTCGTAAAATAAATAATTATTTCATTTTTAAGGGGATGATTTTTAATTATGATGCCAGGGTTTTAGAATGTTGAGTTTTTGGCTGAATGTAGATATAATTGAGTACTCCTTAGTACTTCTATTCGAAATCCGTCACAAAGCTCGCTTTGTCGTAAAATAAATAATTATTTCATTTTTAAGGGGATGATTTTTAATTATGATGCCAGGGTTTTAGAATGTTGAGTTTTTGGCTGAATGTAGATATAATTGAGTACTCCTTAGTACTTCTAATCGAAATCCGTCACAAAGCTCGATTTGTCGTAAAAAAAATAATTATTTCATTTTTAAGGGGATGATTTTTAATTATGATGCAAGGGTTTTAGAATGTTGAATTTTTGGCTGAACGTAGATATAATTTTGTACTCCTTAGTACTTCTAATCGAAATCCGTCACAAAGCTCGCTTTGTCGTAAAAAAAATAATTATTTCAATTTAAAGGGGATGATTTTTAATTTTGATGCCAGGGTTTTAGGATGTTGAGTTTTTGGCTGAATGTAGATATAATTGAGTACTCCTTAGTACTTCAAATCGAAATCTGTCACAAAGCTCGCTTTGTCGTAAAAAAAAATAATTATTTCATTTTTATGGGGATGATTTTTTATTATGACGCCAGGGTTTTAGAATGTTGAGTTTTTGGCTGAATGTAGATATAATTGAGTACTCCTTAGTACTTCAAATCGAAATCCGTCACAAAGCTCGCTTTGTCGTTAACAAAATTATTATTTCATTTTTAAGGGGATGATTTTTAATTTTGATGCCAGGGTTTTAGGATGTTGAGTTTTTGACTGAATGTAGATATTATTGAGTACTACTTAGTACTTCAAATCGAAATCCGTCACAAAGCTCGCTTTGTCGTAAAAAAAATAATTATTTCATTTTTAAGGGGATGATTTTTAATTATGATGCCAGGGTTTTAGAATGTTGAGTTTTTGGCTGTGCGTAGATATAATTAAGTACTCCTTGGTACTTCTAATCGAAATCCGTCACAAATCTCGCTTTGTCGTAAAAAAAATAATTATTTCATTTTTAAGGGGATGATTTTTACTTATGATGCCAGGGTTTTAGAATGTTGAGTTTTTGGCTGTGCGTAGATATAATTTAGTACTCCTTGGTACTTCTAATCGAAATCCGTCACAAAGCTCGCTTTGTCGTAAAAAAAATAATTATTTCATTTTTAAGGGGATGATTTTTAATTATGATGCCAGGGTTTTAGAATGTTAAGTTTTTGGATGAACGTAGATATAATTGAGTACTCCTTAGTACTTCTAATCGAAATCCGTCACAAAGCTCGATTTGTCGTAAAAAAAATAATTATTTCAATTTTAAGGGGATGATTTTTAATTATGATGCCAGGGTTTTAGAATGTTGAGTTTTTGGATGAACGTAGATATAATTGAGTACTCCTTAGTACTTCTAATCGAAATCCGTCACAAAGCTCGCTTTGTCGTAAAAAAAATAATTATTTCAATTTAAAGGGGATGATTTTTAATTTTGATGCCAGGGTTTTAGGATGTTGAGTTTTTGGCTGAACGTAGGTATAATTGAGTACTTCATAGTACTTCTAATCGAAATCCGTCACAAAGCTCGCTTTGTCGTAAAATAAATAATTATTTCATTTTTAACGGGATGATTTTTCATTATGACGCCAGGGTTTTAGAATGTTGAGTTTTTGGCTGAATGTAGATATAATTGAGTACTCCTTAGTACTTCAAATCGAAATCTGTCACAAAGCTCGCTTTGTCGTAAAAAAAAATAATTATTTCATTTTTATGGGGATGATTTTTTATTATGACGCCAGGGTTTTAGAATGTTGAGTTTTTGGCTGAATGTAGATATAATTGAGTACTCCTTAGTACTTCTAATCGAAATCCGTCACAAAGCTCGCTTTGTCGTAAAAAAAAATAATTATTTCATTTTTATGGGGATGATTTTTTATTATGACGCCAGGGTTTTAGAATGTTGAGTTTTTGGCTGAATGTAGATATAATTGAGTACTCCTTAGTACTTCAAATCGAAATCTGTCACAAAGCTCGCTTTGTCGTAAAAAAAAATAATTATTTCATTTTTAAGGGGATGATTTTTAATTATGATGCCAGGGTTTTAGAATGTTGAGTTTTTGGCTGAACGTAGATTTAATTTAGTACTCCTTAGTACTTCTAATCAAAATCCGTCACAAAGCTCGCTATGTCGTAAAAAAAATAATTATTTCTTTTTTAAGGGGATGATTTTTAATTTTGATGCCAGGGTTTTAGGATGTTGAGTTTTTGGCTGAACGTAGGTATAATTGAGTACTTCATAGTACTTCTAATCGAAATCCGTCACAAAGCTCGCTTTGTCGTAAAAAAAATAATTATTTCATTTTTATGGGGATGATTTTTTATTATGACGCCAGGGTTTTAGGATGTTGAGTTTTTGGCTGAACGTAGATATAATTTAGTACTCCTTAGTACTTCTAATCAAAATCCGTCACAAAGCTCGCTATGTCGTAAAAAAAATAATTATTTCTTTTTTAAGGGGATGATTTTTAATTTTGATGCCAGGGTTTTAGGATGTTGAGTTTTTGGCTGAACGTAGGTATAATTGAGTACTTCATAGTACTTCTAATCGAAATCCGTCACAAAGCTAGCTTTGTCGTAAAAAAAATAATTATTTCATTTTTATGGGGATGATTTTTTATTATGACGCCAGGGTTTTAGGATGTTGAGTTTTTGGCTGAACGTAGATATAATTTAGTACTCCTTAGTACTTCTAATCGAAATCCATCACAAAGCTCGCTTTGTCGTAAAAAAAATAATTATTTCATTTTTAAGGGGATGATTTTTGATTATGACGCCAGGGTTTTAGGATGTTGAGTTTTTGGCTAATCCTACATATAATTGAGTACTCCTTGGTACTTCTAATCGAAATCCGTCACAAAGCTCGCTTTGTCGTAAA
Organism: Neocrepidodera transversa; assembly: GCA_963243735.1. Lineage (NCBI taxonomy): Eukaryota > Metazoa > Arthropoda > Insecta > Coleoptera > Chrysomelidae > Neocrepidodera > Neocrepidodera transversa. The sequence goes on from CAUJLB010000046.1 coordinate 55,894, forward strand.
AAAAATAATTATTTGATTTTTAAGGGGATGATTTTTAATTATGATGCCAGGGTTTTAGAATGTTGAGTTTTTGGCTGAATGTAGATATAATTGAGTACTCCTTAGTACTTCTAATCGAAATCCGTCACAAAGGTCGCTTTGTCGTAAAAAAAATAATTATTTCATTTTTAAGGGGATGATTTTTAATTATGATGCAAGGGTTTTAGAATGTTGAATTTTTGGCTGAACGTAGATATAATTTTGTACTCCTTAGTACTTCTAATCGAAATCCGTCACAAAGCTCGCTTTGTCGTAAAAAAAATAATTATTTCAATTTAAAGGGGATGATTTTTAATTATGATGCCAGGGTTTTAGAATGTTGAGTTTTTGGCTGAACGTAGATATAATTTAGTACTCCTTAGTACTTCTAATCGAAATCCGTCACAAAGCTCGCTTTGTCGTAAAAAAAATAATTATTTCAATTTAAAGGGGATGATTTTTAATTTTGATGCCAGGGTTTTAGGATGTTGAGTTTTTGGCTAATCCTACATATAATTGAGTACTCCTAGGTACTTCAAAATCGAAATCCGTCACAAAGCTCGCTTTGTCGTAAAAAAAATAATTATTTCATTTTTAAGGGGATGATTTTTGATTATGACGCCAGGGTTTTAGGATGTTGAGTTTTTGGCTAATCCTACATATAATTGAGTACTCCTTGGTACTTCTTAACGAAATCCGTCACAAAGCTCGCTTTGTCGTAAAAAAAATAATTATTTCATTTTTAAGGGGATGATTTTTAATTTTGATGCCAGGGTTTTAGAATGTTCAGTTTTTGGCTTAACGTAGATATAATTGAGTACTCCTTGGTACTTCTAATCGAAATCCGTCACAAAGCTCGCTTTGTCGTAAAAAAAATAATTATTTGATTTTTAAGGGGATGATTTTTAATTATGATGCCAGGGTTTTAGAATGTTGAGTTTTTGGCTGAATGTAGATATAATTGAGTACTCCTTAGTACTTCTAATCGAAATCCGTCACAAAGCTCGCTTTGTCGTAAAAAAAATAATTATTTCATTTTTAAGGGGATGATTTTTAATTATGATGCAAGGGTTTTAGAATGTTGAATTTTTGGCTGAACATAGATATAATTTTGTACTCCTTAGTACTTCTAATCGAAATCCGTCACAAAGCTCGCTTTGTCGTAAAAAAAATAATTATTTCATTTTTAAGGGGATGATTTTTAATTATGATGCCAGGGTTTTAGAATGTTGAGTTTTTGGCTGAACGTAGATATAATTGAGTACCCCTTGGTACTTTTATTCGAAATCCGTCAAAAAGCTCGCTTTGTCGTAAAAAAAGTAATTATTTCATTTTTAAGGGGATGATTTTTAATTATGATGCCAGGGTTTTAGAATGTTGAGTTTTTGGATGAACGTAGATATAATTGAGTACTCCTTAGTACTTCTAATCGAAATCCGTCACAAAGCTCGCTTTGTCGTAAAAAAAATAATTATTTCATTTTTAAGGGGATGATTTTTAATTATGATGCCAGGGTTTTAGAATGTTAAGTTTTTGGATGAACGTAGATATAATTGAGTACTCCTTAGTACTTCTAATCGAAATCCGTCACAAAGCTCGCTTTGTCGTAAAATAAATAATTATTTCATTTTTAACGGGATGATTTTTCATTATGACGCCAGGGTTTTAGAATGTTGAGTTTTTGGCTGAATGTAGATATAATTGAGTACTCCTTAGTACTACTTCAAATCGAAATCTGTCACAAAGCTCGCTTTGTCGTAAAAAAAAATAATTATTTCATTTTTATGGGGATGATTTTTTATTATGACGCCAGGGTTTTAGAATGTTGAGTTTTTGGCTGAATGTAGATATAATTGAGTACTCCTTAGTACTTCAAATCGAAATCCGTCACAAAGCTCGCTTTGTCGTTAACAAAATTATTATTTCATTTTTAAGGGGATGATTTTTAATTTTGATGCCAGGGTTTTAGGATGTTGAGTTTTTGACTGAATGTAGATATTATTGAGTACTACTTAGTACTTCTAATCGAAATCCGTCACAAAGCTCGCTTTGTCGTTAACAAAATTATTATTTCATTTTTAAGGGGATGATTTTTAATTTTGATGCCAGGGTTTTAGGATGTTGAGTTTTTGGCTGAATGTAGATATAATTGAGTACTCCTTAGTACTTCTAATCGAAATCCGTCACAAAGCTCGCTTTGTCGTAAAAAAAATAATTATTTCATTTTTAAGGGGATGATTTTTAATTATGATGCCAGGGTTTTAGAATGTTGAGTTTTTGGCTGTGCGTAGATATAATTTAGTACTCCTTGGTACTTCTAATCGAAATCCGTCACAAAGCTCGCTTTGTCGTAAAAAAAATAATTATTTCATTTTTAAGGGGATGATTTTTAATTATGATGCCAGGGTTTTAGAATGTTGAGTTTTTGGCTGAACGTAGATATAATTTAGTACTCCTTGGTACTTCTAATCGAAATCCGTCACAAAGCTCGCTTTGTCGTAAAAAAAATAATTATTTCATTTTTAAGGGGATGATTTTTAATTATGATGCCAGGGTTTTAGAATGTTGAGTTTTTGGCTGTGCGTAGATATAATTTAGTACTCCTTGGTACTTCTAATCGAAATCCGTCACAAAGCTCGCTTTGTCGTAAAAAAAATAATTATTTCATTTTTAAGGGGATGATTTTTACTTATGATGCCAGGGTTTTAGAATGTTGAGTTTTTGGCTGTGCGTAGATATAATTTAGTACTCCTTGGTACTTCTAATCGAAATCCGTCACAAAGCTCGCTTTGTCGTAAAAAAAATAATTATTTCATTTTTAAGGGGATGATTTTTAATTATGATGCCAGGGTTTTAGAATGTTAAGTTTTTGGATGAACGTAGATATAATTGAGTACTCCTTAGTACTTCTAATCGAAATCCGTCACAAAGCTCGATTTGTCGTAAAAAAAATAATTATTTCAATTTTAAGGGGATGATTTTTAATTATGATGCCAGGGTTTTAGAATGTTGAGTTTTTGGATGAACGTAGATATAATTGAGTACTCCTTAGTACTTCTAATCGAAATCCGTCACAAAGCTCGCTTTGTCGTAAAAAAACTAATTATTTCATTTTTAAGGGGATGATTTTTCATTATGACGCCAGAGTTTTAGGATGTTGAGTTTTTGGCTGAACGTAGATATAATTGAGTACTCCTTAGTACTTCTAATCGAAATCCGTCACAAAGCTCGCTTTGTCGTAAAATAAATAATTATTTCATTTTTAAGGGGATGATTTTTAATTATGATGCCAGGGTTTTAGAATGTTGAGTTTTTGGCTGAATGTAGATATAATTGAGTACTCCTTAGTACTTCTATTCGAAATCCGTCACAAAGCTCGCTTTGTCGTAAAATAAATAATTATTTCATTTTTAACGGGATGATTTTTCATTATGACGCCAGGGTTTTAGAATGTTGAGTTTTTGGCTGAATGTAGATATAATTGAGTACTCCTTAGTACTTCTAATAGAAATCCGTCACAAAGCTCGCTTTGTCGTAAAATAAATAATTATTTCATTTTTAAGGGGATGATTTTTAATTATGATGCCAGGGTTTTAGGATGTTGAGTTTTTGGATGAACGTAGATATAATTGAGTACTCCTTAGTACTTCTAATCAAAATCCGTCACAAAGCTCGCTATGTCGTAAAAAAAATAATTATTTCTTTTTTAAGGGGATGATTTTTAATTATGATGCCAGGGTTTTAGAATGTTGAGTTTTTGGCTGAACGTAGATATAATTTAGTACTCCTTAGTACTTCTAATCAAAATCCGTCACAAAGCTCGCTATGTCGTAAAAAAAATAATTATTTCTTTTTTAAGGGGATGATTTTTAATTTTGATGCCAGGGTTTTAGGATGTTGAGTTTTTGGCTGAACGTAGGTATAATTGAGTACTTCATAGTACTTCTAATCGAAATCCGTCACAAAGCTCGCTTTGTCGTAAAAAAAATAATTATTTCATTTTTATGGGGATGATTTTTTATTATGACGCCAGGGTTTTAGGATGTTGAGTTTTTGGCTGAACGTAGATATAATTGAGTACTCCTTAGTACTTCTAATCGAAATCCGTCACAAAGCTCGCTTTGTCGTAAAAAAAATAATTATTTCATTTTTATGGGGATGATTTTTTATTATGACGCCAGGGTTTTAGGATGTTGAGTTTTTGGCTGAACGTAGATATAATTGAGTACTCCTTAGTACTTCTAATCGAAATCCGTCACAAAGCTCGCTTTGTCGTAAAAAAAATAATTATTTCATTTTTATGGGGATGATTTTTTATTATGACGCCAGGGTTTTAGGATGTTGAGTTTTTGGCTGAACGTAGATATAATTTAGTACTCCTTAGTACTTCTAATCGAAATCCGTCACAAAGCTCGCTTTGTCGTAAAAAAAATAATTATTTCATTTTTAAGGGGATGATTTTTGATTATGACGCCAGGGTTTTAGGATGTTGAGTTTTTGGCTAATCCTACATATAATTGAGTACTCCTTGGTACTTCTAATCGAAATCCGTCACAAAGCTCGCTTTGTCGTAAAAAAAATAATTATTTGATTTTTAAGGGGATGATTTTTAATTATGATGCCAGGGTTTTAGAATGTTGAGTTTTTGGCTGAATGTAGATATAATTGAGTACTCCTTAGTACTTCTAATCGAAATCCGTCACAAAGCTCGCTTTGTCGTAAAAAAAATAATTATTTCATTTTTAAGGGGATGATTTTTGATTATGACGCCAGGGTTTTAGGATGTTGAGTTTTTGGCTAATCCTACATATAATTGAGTACTCCTTGGTACTTCTAATCGAAATCCGTCACAAAGCTCGCTTTGTCGTAAAAAAAATAATTATTTGATTTTTAAGGGGATGATTTTTAATTATGATGCCAGGGTTTTAGAATGTTGAGTTTTTGGCTGAATGTAGATATAATTGAGTACTCCTTAGTACTTCTAATCGAAATCCGTCACAAAGCTCGCTTTGTCGTAAAAAAAATAATTATTTCAATTTAAAGGGGATGATTTTTAATTATGATGCCAGGGTTTTAGAATGTTGAGTTTTTGGCTGAACGTAGATATAATTTAGTACTCCTTAGTACTTCTAATCGAAATCCGTCACAAAGCTCGCTTTGTCGTAAAAAAAATAATTATTTCAATTTAAAGGGGATGATTTTTAATTTTGATGCCAGGGTTTTAGGATGTTGAGTTTTTGGCTAATCCTACATATAATTGAGTACTCCTTGGTACTTCTTAACGAAATCCGTCACAAAGCTCGCTTTGTCGTAAAAAAAATAATTATTTCATTTTTAAGGGGATGATTTTTAATTTTGATGCCAGGGTTTTAGGATGTTGAGTTTTTGGCTAATCCTACATATAATTGAGTACTCCTAGGTACTTCAAAATCGAAATCCGTCACAAAGCTCGCTTTGTCGTAAAAAAAATAATTATTTCATTTTTATGGGGATGATTTTTTATTATGACGCCAGGGTTTTAGGATGTTGAGTTTTTGGCTGAACGTAGATATAATTGAGTACTCCTTAGTACTTCTAATCGAAATCCATCACAAAGCTCGCTTTGTCGTAAAAAAAATAATTATTTCATTTTTAAGGGGATGATTTTTGATTATGACGCCAGGGTTTTAGGATGTTGAGTTTTTGGCTAATCCTACATATAATTGAGTACTCCTTGGTACTTCTTAACGAAATCCGTCACAAAGCTCGCTTTGTCGTAAAAAAAATAATTATTTCATTTTTAAGTGGATGATTTTTAATTTTGATGCCAGGGTTTTAGAATGTTCAGTTTTTGGCTTAACGTAGATATAATTGAGTACTCCTTGGTACTTCTAATCGAAATCCGTCACAAAGCTCGCTTTGTCGTAAAAAAAATAATTATTTGATTTTTAAGGGGATGATTTTTAATTATGATGCCAGGGTTTTAGAATGTTGAGTTTTTGGCTGAATGTAGATATAATTGAGTACTCCTTAGGACTTCTAATCGAAATCCGTCACAAAGCTCGCTTTGTCGTAAAAAAAATAATTATTTCATTTTTAAGGGGATGATTTTTAATTATGATGCAAGGGTTTTAGAATGTTGAATTTTTGGCTGAACGTAGATATAATTTTGTACTCCTTAGTACTTCTAATCGAAATCCGTCACAAAGCTCGCTTTGTCGTAAAAAAAATAATTATTTCATTTTTAAGGGGATGATTTTTAATTATGATGCCAGGGTTTTAGAATGTTGAGTTTTTGGCTGAACGTAGATATAATTGAGTACCCCTTGGTACTTTTATTCGAAATCCGTCAAAAAGCTCGCTTTGTCGTAAAAAAAGTAATTATTTCATTTTTAAGGGGATGATTTTTAATTATGATGCCAGGGTTTTAGAATGTTGAATTTTTGGATGAACGTAGATATAATTGAGTACTCCTTAGTACTTCTAATCGAAATCCGTCACAAAGCTCGATTTGTCGTAAAAAAAATAATTATTTCAATTTTAAGGGGATGATTTTTAATTATGATGCCAGGGTTTTAGAATGTTGAGTTTTTGGATGAACGTAGATATAATTGAGTACTCCTTAGTACTTCTAATCGAAATCCGTCACAAAGCTCGATTTGTCGTAAAAAAAATAATTATTTCATTTTTAAGGGGATGATTTTTAATTATGATGCAAGGGTTTTAGAATGTTGAATTTTTGGCTAAACGTAGATATAATTTTGTACTCCTTAGTACTTCTAATCGAAATCCGTCACAAAGCTCGCTTTGTCGTAAAAAAAATAATTATTTCAATTTAAAGGGGATGATTTTTAATTTTGATGCCAGGGTTTTAGGATGTTGAGTTTTTGGCTGAACGTAGGTATAATTGAGTACTTCATAGTACTTCTAATCGAAATCCGTCACAAAGCTCGCTTTGTCGTAAAATAAATAATTATTTCATTTTTAACGGGATGATTTTTCATTATGACGCCAGGGTTTTAGAATGTTGAGTTTTTGGCTGAATGTAGATATAATTGAGTACTCCTTAGTACTTCAAATCGAAATCTGTCACAAAGCTCGCTTTGTCGTAAAAAAAAATAATTATTTCATTTTTATGGGGATGATTTTTTATTATGACGCCAGGGTTTTAGAATGTTGAGTTTTTGGCTGAATGTAGATATAATTGAGTACTCCTTAGTACTTCAAATCGAAATCCGTCACAAAGCTCGCTTTGTCGTTAACAAAATTATTATTTCATTTTTAAGGGGATGATTTTTAATTTTGATGCCAGGGTTTTAGGATGTTGAGTTTTTGACTGAATGTAGATATTATTGAGTACTACTTAGTACTTCAAATCAAAATCCGTCACAAAGCTCGCTTTGTCGTAAAAAAACTAATTATTTCATTTTTAAGGGAATAATTTTTCATTATGACGCCAGAGTTTTAGGATGTTGAGTTTTTGGCTGAATGTAGATATAATTGAGTACTCCTTAGTACTTCTAATCGAAATCCGTCACAAAGCTCGCTTTGTCGTAAAAAAAAATAATTATTTCATTTTTATGGGGATGATTTTTTATTATGACGCCAGGGTTTTAGAATGTTGAGTTTTTGGCTGAATGTAGATATAATTGAGTACTCCTTAGTACTTCTAATCGAAATCCGTCACAAAGCTCGCTTTGTCGTAAAAATTAATTAATTATTTCATTTTTAAGGGAATAATTTTTCATTATGACGCCAGAGTTTTAGGATGTTGAGTTTTTGGCTGAATGTAGATATAATTGAGTACTCCTTAGTACTTCTAATCGAAATCCGTCACAAAACTCGCTTTGTCGTAAAAAAACTAATTATTTCATTTTTAAGGGGATGATTTTTTATTATGACGCCAGGGTTTTAGAATGTTGAGTTTTTGGCTGAATGTAGATATAATTGAGTACTCCTTAGTACTTCTAATCGAAATCCGTCACAAAACTCGCTTTGTCGTAAAAAAAATAATTATTTCATTTTTAAGGGGATGATTTTTAATTATGATGCCAGGGTTTTAGAATGTTGAGTTTTTGGCTGAATGTAGATATAATTGAGTACTCCTTAGTACTTCTAATCGAAATCCGTCACAAAGCTCGCTTTGTCGTAAAAAAAAATAATTATTTCATTTTTAAGGGGATGATTTTTCATTATGACGCCAGAGTTTTAGGATGTTGAGTTTTTGGCTGAACGTAGATATAATTGAGTACTCCTTAGTACTTCAAATCGAAATCTGTCACAAAGCTCGCTTTGTCGTAAAAAAAAATAATTATTTCATTTTTATGGGGATGATTTTTTATTATGACGCCAGGGTTTTAGAATGTTGAGTTTTTGGCTGAATGTAGATATAATTGAGTACTACTTAGTACTTCTAATCGAAATCCGTCACAAAGCTCGCTTTGTCGTAAAAAAAATAATTATTTCATTTTTAAGGGGATGATTTTTAATTATGATGCCGGGGTTTTAGAATGTTGAGTTTTTGGCTGAACGTAGATATAATTTAGTACTCCTTGGTACTTCTAATCAAAATCCGTCACCAAGCTCGCTTTGTCGTTAACAAAATTATTATTTCATTTTTAAGGGGATGATTTTTAATTTTGATGCCAGGGTTTTAGGATGTTGAGTTTTTGACTGAATGTAGATATTATTGAGTACTACTTAGTACTTCAAATCAAAATCCGTCACAAAGCTCGCTTTGTCGTAAAAAAACTAATTATTTCATTTTTAAGGGAATAATTTTTCATTATGACGCCAGAGTTTTAGGATGTTGAGTTTTTGGCTGAAAGTAGATATAATTGAGTACTCCTTAGTACTTCTAATCGAAATCCGTCACAAAGCTCGCTTTGTCGTAAAAAAACTAATTATTTCATTTTTAAGGGAATAATTTTTCATTATGACGCCAGAGTTTTAGGATGTTGAGTTTTTGGCTGAACGTAGATATTATTGAGTACTCCTTAGTACTTCAAATTGAAATCTGTCACAAAGCTCGCTTTGTCGTAAAAAAAAATAATTATTTCATTTTTATGGGGATGATTTTTTATTATGACGCCTTGGTTTTAGAATGTTGAGTTTTTGGCTGAACGTAGATATAATTGAGTACTCCTTAGTACTTCTAATCGAAATCCATCACAAAGCTCGCTTTGTCGTAAAAAAAATAATTATTTCATTTTTATGGGGATGATTTTTGATTATGACGCCAGGGTTTTAGGATGTTGAGTTTTTGGCTAATCCTACATATAATTGAGTACTCCTTGGTACTTCTTAACGAAATCCGTCACAAAGCTCGCTTTGTCGTAAAAAAAATAATTATTTCATTTTTAAGGGGATGATTTTTGATTATGACGCCAGGGTTTTAGGATGTTGAGTTTTTGGCTGAACGTAGATATAACTGAGTACTCCTTAGTACTTCTAATCGAAATCCGTCACAAAGCTCGCTTTGTCGTAAAAAAAATAATTATTTCATTTTTAAGGGGATGATTTTTGATTATGACGCCAGGGTTTTAGGATGTTGAGTTTTTGGCTGAACGTAGATATAACTGAGTACTCCTTAGTACTTCTAATCGAAATCCATCACAAAGCTCGCTTTGTCGTAAAAAAAATAATTATTTCATTTTTATGGGGATGATTTTTTATTATGACGCCAGGGTTTTAGGATGTTGAGTTTTTGGCTGAACGTAGATATAATTGAGTACTCCTTAGTACTTCTAATCGAAATCCGTCACAAAGCTCGCTTTGTCGTAAAAAAAATAATTATTTCATTTTTAAGGGGATGATTTTTAATTTTAATGCCAGGGTTTTAGAATGTTGAATTTTTGGCTGAACGTAGATATAATTTTGTACTCCTTAGTACTTCTAATCGAAATCCGTCACAAAGCTCGCTTTGTCGTAAAAAAAATAATTATTTCAATTTAAAGGGGATGATTTTTAATTATGATGCCAGGGTTTTAGAATGTTGAGTTTTTGGCTGAACGTAGGTATAATTGAGTACTTCATAGTACTTCTAATCGAAATCCGTCACAAAGCTCGATATGTGGTAAAAAAAATAATTATTTCATTTTTAAGGGGATGATTTTCAATTATGACGCCAGGGTTTTAGGATGTTGTGTTTTTGGCTTAACGTAGGTATAATTGAGTACTTCATAGTACTTCTAATCGAAATCCGTCACAAAGCTAGCTTTGTCGTAAAAGAATTAATTATTTGATTTTTAAGGGGATGATTTTTAATCATGACGCCAGGGTTTTAGGCTGTTGAGTTTTGGGCTGAACGTAGATATAATTTAGTACTCCTTAGTACTTCTAATCGAAATCCGTCACAAATCTCGCTTTGCCGTAAAAACAATAATTATTTCATTTTTAAGGGGATGATTTTCAATTATGACGCCAGGGTTTTAGGATGTTGTGTTTTTGGCTTAACGTAGGTATAATTGAGTACTTCATAGTACTTCTAATCGAAATCCGTCACAAAGCTCGCTTTGTCGTAAAAAAAATAATTATTTCATTTTTAAGGGGATGATTTTTAATTATGTTGCCAGGGTTTTAGAATGTTGAGTTTTTGGCTGTGCGTAGATATAATTTAGTACTCCTTGGTACTTCTAATCGAAATCCGTCACAAAGCTCGCTTTGTCGTAAAAAAAATAATTATTTCATTTTTAAGGGGATGATTTTTGATTATGACGCCAGGGTTTTAGGATGTTGAGTTTTTGGCTAATCCTACATATAATTGAGTACTACTAGGTACTTCAAAATCGAAATCCGTCATAAAGCTCGCTTTGTCGTAAAAAAAATAATTATTTCATTTTTATGGGGATGATTTTTTATTATGACTCCAGGGTTTTAGGATGTTGAGTTTTTGGCTGAACGTAGATATAATTGAGTACTCCTTAGTACTTCTAATCGAAATCCATCACAAAGCTCGCTTTGTCGTAAAAAAAATAATTATTTCATTTTTAAGGGGATGATTTTTGATTATGACGCCAGGGTTTTAGGATGTTGAGTTTTTGGCTAATCCTACATATAATTGAGTACTCCTTGGTACTTCTTAACGAAATCCGTCACAAAGCTCGCTTTGTCGTAAAAAAAATAATTATTTGATTTTTAAGGGGATGATTTTTAATTATGATGCCAGGGTTTTAGAATGTTGAGTTTTTGGCTGAATGTAGATATAATTGAGTACTCCTTAGTACTTCTAATCGAAATCCGTCACAAAGCTCGCTTTGTCGTAAAAAAAATAATTATTTCATTTTTAAGGGGATGATTTTTAATTATGATGCAAGGGTTTTAGAATGTTGAATTTTTGGCTGAACGTAGATATAATTTTGTACTCCTTAGTACTTCTAATCGAAATCCGTCACAAAGCTCGCTTTGTCGTAAAAAAAATAATTATTTCAATTTAAAGGGGATGATTTTTAATTATGATGCCAGGGTTTTAGAATGTTGAGTTTTTGGCTGAACGTAGATATAATTTAGTACTCCTTAGTACTTCTAATCGAAATCCGTCACAAAGCTCGCTTTGTCGTAAAAAAAATAATTATTTCATTTTTAAGGGGATGATTTTTAATTATGATGCCAGGGTTTTAGAATGTTGAGTTTTTGGCTGAACGTAGATATAATTTAGTACTCCTTAGTACTTCTAATCGAAATCCGTCACAAAGCTCGCTTTGTCGTAAAAAAAATAATTATTTCATTTTTAAGGGGATGATTTTTGATTATGACGCCAGGGTTTTAGGATGTTGAGTTTTTGGCTAATCCTACATATAATTGAGTACTACTAGGTACTTCAAAATCGAAATCCGTCATAAAGCTCGCTTTGTCGTAAAAAAAATAATTATTTCATTTTTATGGGGATGATTTTTTATTATGACTCCAGGGTTTTAGGATGTTGAGTTTTTGGCTGAACGTAGATATAATTGAGTACTCCTTAGTACTTCTAATCGAAATCCATCACAAAGCTCGCTTTGTCGTAAAAAAAATAATTATTTCATTTTTAAGGGGATGATTTTTGATTATGACGCCAGGGTTTTAGGATGTTGAGTTTTTGGCTAATCCTACATATAATTGAGTACTCCTTGGTACTTCTTAACGAAATCCGTCACAAAGCTCGCTTTGTCGTAAAAAAAATAATTATTTGATTTTTAAGGGGATGATTTTTAATTATGATGCCAGGGTTTTAGAATGTTGAGTTTTTGGCTGAATGTAGATATAATTGAGTACTCCTTAGTACTTCTAATCGAAATCCGTCACAAAGCTCGCTTTGTCGTAAAAAAAATAATTATTTCATTTTTAAGGGGATGATTTTTAATTATGATGCAAGGGTTTTAGAATGTTGAATTTTTGGCTGAACGTAGATATAATTTTGTACTCCTTAGTACTTCTAATCGAAATCCGTCACAAAGCTCGCTTTGTCGTAAAAAAAATAATTATTTCAATTTAAAGGGGATGATTTTTAATTATGATGCCAGGGTTTTAGAATGTTGAGTTTTTGGCTGAACGTAGATATAATTTAGTACTCCTTAGTACTTCTAATCGAAATCCGTCACAAAGCTCGCTTTGTCGTAAAAAAAATAATTATTTCATTTTTAAGGGGATGATTTTTAATTATGATGCCAGGGTTTTAGAATGTTGAGTTTTTGGCTGTGCGTAGATATAATTTAGTACTCCTTGGTACTTCTAATCGAAATCCGTCACAAAGCTCGCTTTGTCGTAAAAAAAATAATTATTTCATTTTTAAGGGGATGATTTTTAATTATGATGCCAGGGTTTTAGAATGTTGAGTTTTTGGCTGAACGTAGATATAATTTAGTACTCCTTAGTACTTCTAATCGAAATCCGTCACAAAGCTCGCTTTGTCGTAAAAAAAATAATTATTTCATTTTTAAGGGGATGATTTTTGATTATGACGCCAGGGTTTTAGGATGTTGAGTTTTTGGCTAATCCTACATATAATTGAGTACTACTAGGTACTTCAAAATCGAAATCCGTCATAAAGCTCGCTTTGTCTTAAAAAAAATAATTATTTCATTTTTATGGGGATGATTTTTTATTATGACTCCAGGGTTTTAGGATGTTGAGTTTTTGGCTGAACGTAGATATAATTGAGTACTCCTTAGTACTTCTAATCGAAATCCATCACAAAGCTCGCTTTGTCGTAAAAAAAATAATTATTTCATTTTTAAGGGGATGATTTTTGATTATGACGCCAGGGTTTTAGGATGTTGAGTTTTTGGCTAATCCTACATATAATTGAGTACTCCTTGGTACTTCTTAACGAAATCCGTCACAAAGCTCGCTTTGTCGTAAAAAAAATAATTATTTGATTTTTAAGGGGATGATTTTTAATTATGATGCCAGGGTTTTAGAATGTTGAGTTTTTGGCTGAATGTAGATATAATTGAGTACTCCTTAGTACTTCTAATCGAAATCCGTCACAAAGCTCGCTTTGTCGTAAAAAAAATAATTATTTCATTTTTAAGGGGATGATTTTTAATTATGATGCAAGGGTTTTAGAATGTTGAATTTTTGGCTGAACGTAGATATAATTTTGTACTCCTTAGTACTTCTAATCGAAATCCGTCACAAAGCTCGCTTTGTCGTAAAAAAAATAATTATTTCAATTTAAAGGGGATGATTTTTAATTATGATGCCAGGGTTTTAGAATGTTGAGTTTTTGGCTGTGCGTAGATATAATTTAGTACTCCTTAGTACTTCTAATCGAAATCCGTCACAAAGCTCGCTTTGTCGTAAAAAAAATAATTATTTCATTTTTAAGGGGATGATTTTTAATTATGATGCAAGGGTTTTAGAATGTTGAATTTTTGGCTGAACGTAGATATAATTTAGTACTCCTTAGTACTTCTAATCGAAATCCGTCACAAAGCTCGCTTTGTCGTAAAAAAAATAATTATTTCATTTTTAAGGGGATGATTTTTAATTATGATGCCAGGGTTTTAGAATGTTGAGTTTTTGGCTGTGCGTAGATATAATTTAGTACTCCTTGGTACTTCTAATCGAAATCCGTCACAAAGCTCGCTTTGTCGTAAAAAAAATAATTATTTCATTTTTAAGGGGATGATTTTTAATTATGATGCCAGGGTTTTAGAATGTTGAGTTTTTGGCTGAACGTAGATATAATTTAGTACTCCTTGGTACTTCTAATCGAAATCCGTCACAAAGCTCGCTTTGTCGTAAAAAAAATAATTATTTCATTTTTAAGGGGATGATTTTTACTTATGATGCCAGGGTTTTAGAATGTTGAGTTTTTGGCTGTGCGTAGATATAATTTAGTACTCCTTGGTACTTCTAATCGAAATCCGTCACAAAGCTCGCTTTGTCGTAAAAAAAATAATTATTTCATTTTTAAGGGGATGATTTTTAATTATGATGCCAGGGTTTTAGAATGTTGAGTTTTTGGATGAACGTAGATATAATTGAGTACTCCTTAGTACTTCTAATCGAAATCCGTCACAAAGCTCGCTTTGTCGTAAAAAAAATAATTATTTCATTTTTAAGGGGATGATTTTTAATTATGATGCCAGGGTTTTAGAATGTTAAGTTTTTGGATGAACGTAGATATAATTGAGTACTCCTTAGTACTTCTAATCGAAATCCGTCACAAAGCTCGATTTGTCGTAAAAAAAATAATTATTTCAATTTTAAGGGGATGATTTTTAATTATGATGCCAGGGTTTTAGAATGTTGAGTTTTTGGATGAACGTAGATATAATTGAGTACTCCTTAGTACTTCTAATCGAAATCCGTCACAAAGCTCGCTTTGTCGTAAAATAAATAATTATTTCATTTTTAAGGGGATGATTTTTAATTATGATGCCAGGGTTTTAGAATGTTGAGTTTTTGGCTGAATGTAGATATAATTGAGTACTCCTTAGTACTTCTATTCGAAATCCGTCACAAAGCTAGCTTTGTCGTAAAATAAATAATTATTTCATTTTTAACGGGATGATTTTTCATTATGACGCCAGGGTTTTAGAATGTTGAGTTTTTGGCTGAATGTAGATATAATTGAGTACTCCTTAGTACTTCTAATAGAAATCCGTCACAAAGCTCGCTTTGTCGTAAAATAAATAATTATTTCATTTTTAAGGGGATGATTTTTAATTATGATGCCAGGGTTTTAGAATGTTGAGTTTTTGGCTGAAAGTAGATATAATTGAGTACTCCTTAGTACTTCTATTCGAAATCCGTCACAAAGCTAGCTTTGTCGTAAAATAAATAATTATTTCATTTTTAACGGGATGATTTTTCATTATGACGCCAGGGTTTTAGAATGTTGAGTTTTTGGCTGAATGTAGATATAATTGAGTACTCCTTAGTACTTCTAATAGAAATCCGTCACAAAGCTCGCTTTGTCGTAAAATAAATAATTATTTCATTTTTAAGGGGATGATTTTTAATTATGATGCCAGGGTTTTAGAATGTTGAGTTTTTGGCTGAATGTAGATATAATTGAGTACTCCTTAGTACTTCTATTCGAAATCCGTCACAAAGCTAGCTTTGTCGTAAAATAAATAATTATTTCATTTTTAACGGGATGATTTTTCATTATGACGCCAGGGTTTTAGAATGTTGAGTTTTTGGCTGAATGTAGATATAATTGAGTACTCCTTAGTACTTCTAATAGAAATCCGTCACAAAGCTCGCTTTGTCGTAAAATAAATAATTATTTCATTTTTAAGGGGATGATTTTTAATTATGATGCCAGGGTTTTAGAATGTTGAGTTTTTGGCTGAATGTAGATATAATTGAGTACTCCTTAGTACTTCTATTCGAAATCCGTCACAAAGCTAGCTTTGTCGTAAAATAAATAATTATTTCATTTTTAACGGGATGATTTTTCATTATGACGCCAGGGTTTTAGAATGTTGAGTTTTTGGCTGAATGTAGATATAATTGAGTACTCCTTAGTACTTCTAATAGAAATCCGTCACTAAGCTCGCTTTGTCGTAAAAAAAATAATTATTTCATTTTTAAGGGGATGATTTTTTATTATGACGCCAGGGTTTTAGGATGTTGAGTTTTTGGATGAACGTAGATATAATTGAGTACTCCTTAGTACTTCAAATCGAAATCCGTCACAAAGCTCGCTTTGTCGTAAAAAAAAATAATTATTTCATTTTTAAGGGGATGATTTTTTATTATGACGCCAGGGTTTTAGGATGTTGAGTTTTTGGCTGAATGTAGATATAATTGAGTACTCCTTAGTACTTCTAATCAAAATCCGTCACAAAGCTCGCTATGTCGTAAAAAAAATAATTATTTCTTTTTTAAGGGGATGATTTTTAATTATGATGCCAGGGTTTTAGAATGTTGAGTTTTTGGCTGAACGTAGATATAATTTAGTACTCCTTAGTACTTCTAATCAAAATCCGTCACAAAGCTCGCTATGTCGTAAAAAAAATAATTATTTCTTTTTTAAGGGGATGATTTTTAATTTTGATGCCAGGGTTTTAGGATGTTGAGTTTTTGGCTGAACGTAGGTATAATTGAGTACTTCATAGTACTTCTAATCGAAATCCGTCACAAAGCTCGCTTTGTCGTAAAAAAAATAATTATTTCATTTTTATGGGGATGATTTTTTATTATGACGCCAGGGTTTTAGGATGTTGAGTTTTTGGCTGAACGTAGATATAATTTAGTACTCCTTAGTACTTCTAATCAAAATCCGTCACAAAGCTCGCTATGTCGTAAAAAAAATAATTATTTCTTTTTTAAGGGGATGATTTTTAATTTTGATGCCAGGGTTTTAGGATGTTGAGTTTTTGGCTGAACGTAGGTATAATTGAGTACTTCATAGTACTTCTAATCGAAATCCGTCACAAAGCTCGCTTTGTCGTAAAAAAAATAATTATTTCATTTTTATGGGGATGATTTTTTATTATGACGCCAGGGTTTTAGGATGTTGAGTTTTTGGCTGAACGTAGATATAATTGAGTACTCCTTAGTACTTCTAATCGAAATCCATCACAAAGCTCGCTTTGTCGTAAAAAAAATAATTATTTCATTTTTAAGGGGATGATTTTTGATTATGACGCCAGGGTTTTAGGATGTTGAGTTTTTGGCTAATCCTACATATAATTGAGTACTCCTTGGTACTTCTAATCGAAATCCGTCACAAAGCTCGCTTTGTCGTAAAAAAAATAATTATTTGATTTTTAAGGGGATGATTTTTAATTATGATGCCAGGGTTTTAGAATGTTGAGTTTTTGGCTGAATGTAGATATAATTGAGTACTCCTTAGTACTTCTAATCGAAATCCGTCACAAAGCTCGCTTTGTCGTAAAAAAAATAATTATTTCATTTTTAAGGGGATGATTTTTAATTATGATGCAAGGGTTTTAGAATGTTGAATTTTTGGCTGAACGTAGATATAATTTTGTACTCCTTAGTACTTCTAATCGAAATCCGTCACAAAGCTCGCTTTGTCGTAAAAAAAATAATTATTTCAATTTAAAGGGGATGATTTTTAATTATGATGCC
The DNA here is from genome assembly GCA_963243735.1 of Neocrepidodera transversa. Classification (NCBI taxonomy): domain Eukaryota; kingdom Metazoa; phylum Arthropoda; class Insecta; order Coleoptera; family Chrysomelidae; genus Neocrepidodera; species Neocrepidodera transversa. The sequence goes on from CAUJLB010000046.1 coordinate 73,423, forward strand.
AGGGTTTTAGAATGTTGAGTTTCTGGCTGAACGTAGATATAATTTAGTACTCCTTAGTACTTCTAATCGAAATCCGTCACAAAGCTCGCTTTGTCGTAAAAAAAATAATTATTTCAATTTAAAGGGGATGATTTTTAATTTTGATGCCAGGGTTTTAGGATGTTGAGTTTTTGGCTAATCCTACATATAATTGAGTACTCCTAGGTACTTCAAAATCGAAATCCGTCACAAAGCTCGCTTTGTCGTAAAAAAAATAATTATTTCATTTTTATGGGGATGATTTTTGATTATGACGCCAGGGTTTTAGGATGTTGAGTTTTTGGCTAATCCTACATATAATTGAGTACTCCTTGGTACTTCTTAACGAAATCCGTCACAAAGCTCGCTTTGTCGTAAAAAAAATAATTATTTCATTTTTAAGGGGATGATTTTTAATTTTGATGCCAGGGTTTTAGAATGTTCAGTTTTTGGCTTAACGTAGATATAATTGAGTACTCCTTGGTACTTCTAATCGAAATCCGTCACAAAGCTCGCTTTGTCGTAAAAAAAATAATTATTTGATTTTTAAGGGGATGATTTTTAATTATGATGCCAGGGTTTTAGAATGTTGAGTTTTTGGCTGAATGTAGATATAATTGAGTACTCCTTAGTACTTCTAATCGAAATCCGTCACAAAGCTCGCTTTGTCGTAAAAAAAATAATTATTTCATTTTTAAGGGGATGATTTTTAATTATGATGCAAGGGTTTTAGAATGTTGAATTTTTGGCTGAACGTAGATATAATTTTGTACTCCTTAGTACTTCTAATCGAAATCCGTCACAAAGCTCGCTTTGTCGTAAAAAAAATAATTATTTCATTTTTAAGGGGATGATTTTTAATTATGATGCCAGGGTTTTAGAATGTTGAGTTTTTGGCTGAACGTAGATATAATTGAGTACCCCTTGGTACTTTTATTCGAAATCCGTCAAAAAGCTCGCTTTGTCGTAAAAAAAGTAATTATTTCATTTTTAAGGGGATGATTTTTAATTATGATGCCAGGGTTTTAGAATGTTGAGTTTTTTGCTAAACGTAGATATAATTTAGTACTCCTTAGTACTTCTAATCAAAATCCGTCACAAAGCTCGCTTTTTTGTTAAAAAAATAATTATTTCTTTTTTAAGGGGATGATTTTTAATTTTGATGCCAGGGTTTTAGAATGTTGAGTTTTTGGCTGAATGTAGATATAATTGAGTACTCCTTAGTACTTCTAATCGAAATCCGTCACAAAGCTCGCTTTGTCGTAAAAAAAATAATTATTTCATTTTTAAGGGGATGATTTTTAATTATGATGCCAAGGTTTTAGAATGTTGAGTTTTTGGCTGAATGTAGATATAATTGAGTACTCCTTAGTACTTCTAATCGAAATCCGTCACAAAGCTCGCTTTGTCGTAAAAATTAATTAATTATTTGATTTTTAAGGGGATGATTTTTAATTATGACGCCAGGGTTTTAGGATGTTGAGTTTTTGGCTGAACGTAGAAATAATTAAGTACTCCTTAGTACTTCTAATCGAAATCCGTCACAAAGCTCGCTTTGTCGTAAAAAAAATAATTATTTCATTTTTATGGGGATGATTTTTTATTATGACGCCAGGGTTTTAGGATGTTGAATTTTTGGCTGAACGTAGATATAATTGAGTACTCCTTAGTACTTCTAATCGAAATCCGTCACAAAGCTCGCTTTGTCGTAAAAAAAATAATTATTTCATTTTTATGGGGATGATTTTTTATTATGACGCCAGGGTTTTAGAATGTTGAGTTTTTGGCTGAACGTAGATATAATTGAGTACTCCTTGGTACTTCTTAACGAAATCCGTCACAAAGCTCGCTTTGTCGTAAAAAAAATAATTATTTCATTTTTAAGGGGATGATTTTTAATTTTGATGCCAGGGTTTTAGAATGTTCAGTTTTTGGCTTAACGTAGATATAATTTAGTACTCCTTAGTACTTCTAATCGAAATCCGTCACAAAGCTCGCTTTGTCGTAAAAAAAATAATTATTTGATTTTTAAGGGGATGATTTTTAATTATGATGCCAGGGTTTTAGAATGTTGAGTTTTTGGCTGAATGTAGATATAATTGAGTACTCCTTAGCACTTCTAATCGAAATCCGTCACAAAGCTCGCTTTGTCGTAAAAAAAATAATTATTTCATTTTTAAGGGGATGATTTTTAATTATGATGCCAGGGTTTTAGAATGTTGAATTTTTGGCTGAACGTAGATATAATTTTGTACTCCTTAGTACTTCTAATCGAAATCCGTCACAAAGCTCGCTTTGTCGTAAAAAAAATAATTATTTCAATTTTAAGGGGATGATTTTTACTTATGATGCCAGGGTTTTAGAATGTTGAGTTTTTGGCTGAACGTAGATATAATTTAGTACTCCTTAGTACTTCTAATCGAAATCCGTCACAAAGCTCGCTTTGTCGTAAAAAAAATAATTATTTCAATTTAAAGGGGATGATTTTTAATTATGATGCCAGGGTTTTAGAATGTTGAGTTTTTGGCTGAACGTAGATATAATTTAGTACTCCTTAGTACTTCTAATCGAAATCCGTCACAAAGCTCGCTTTGTCGTAAAAAAAATAATTATTTCAATTTTAAGGGGATGATTTTTACTTATGATGCCAGGGTTTTAGAATGTTGAGTTTTTGGCTGAACGTAGATATAATTTAGTACTCCTTAGTACTTCTAATCGAAATCCGTCACAAATCTCGCTTTGTCGTAAAAAAAATAATTATTTCATTTTTAAGGGGATGATTTTTAATTATGATGCCAGGGTTTTAGAATGTTGAGTTTTTGGCTGTGCGTAGATATAATTTAGTACTCCTTGGTACTTCTAATCGAAATCCGTCACAAAGCTCGCTTTGTCGTAAAAAAAATAATTATTTCATTTTTAAGGGGATGATTTTTAATTATGATGCCAGGGTTTTAGAATGTTGAGTTTTTGGCTGCATGTAGATATAATTGAGTACTCCTTAGTACTTCTAATCGAAATCCGTCACAAAGCTCGCTTTGTCGTAAAAAAAATAATTATTTCAATTTAAAGGGGATGATTTTTAATTATGATGCCAGGGTTTTAGAATGTTGAGTTTTTGGCTGAACGTAGATATAATTTAGTACTCCTTAGTACTTCTAATCGAAATCCGTCACAAAGCTCGCTTTGTCGTAAAAAAAATAATTATTTCAATTTTAAGGGGATGATTTTTACTTATGATGCCAGGGTTTTAGAATGTTGAGTTTTTGGCTGTGCGTAGATATAATTTAGTACTCCCTGGTACTTCTAATCGAAATCAGTCAAAAAGCTCGCTTTGTCGTAAAAAAAATAATAATTTCATTTTTAAGGGGATGATTTTTAATTATGATGCCAGGGTTTTAGAATGTTGAGTTTTTGGATGAACGTAGATATAATTGAGTACTCCTTAGTACTTCTAATCGAAATCCGTCACAAAGCTCGATTTGTCGTAAAAAAAATAATTATTTCAATTTTAAGGGGATGATTTTTAATTATGATGCCAGGGTTTTAGAATGTTGAGTTTTTGGCTGAACGTAGATATAATTTAGTACTCCTTAGATCTTCTAATCGAAATCCGTCAAAAAGCTCGCTTTGTCGTAAAAAAAATAATTATTTCAATTTTAAGGGGATGATTTTTAATTATGATGCCAGGGTTTTAGAATGTTGAGTTTTTGGATGAACGTAGATATAATTGAGTACTCCTTAGATCTTCTAATCGAAATCCGTCAAAAAGCTCGCTTTGTCGTAAAAAAAATAATTATTTCATTTTTAAGGGGATGATTTTTAATTATGATGCCAGTGTTTTGTAATGTTGAGTTTTTGGATGAACGTAGATATAATTGAGTACTCCTTAGTACTTCTAATCGAAGTCCGTCACAAAACTAGCTTTGTCGTAAAAAAAAATAATTATTTCATTTTTAAGGGGATGATTTTTAATTATGATGCCAGGGTTTTAGAATGTTGAGTTTTTGGCTGAATGTAGATATAATTGAGTACTCCTTGGTACTTCTATTCGAAATCCGTCAAAAAGCTCGCTTTGTCGTAAAAAAAATAATAATTTCATTTTTAAGGGGATGATTTTTAATTATGATGCCAGGGTTTTAGAATGTTGAGTTTTTGGATGAACGTAGATATAATTGAGTACTCCTTAGTACTTCTAATCGAAATCCGTCACAAAGCTCGATTTGTCGTAAAAAAAATAATTATTTCAATTTTAAGGGGATGATTTTTAATTATGATGCCAGGGTTTTAGAATGTTGAGTTTTTGGCTGAACGTAGATATAATTTAGTACTCCTTAGTACTTCTAATCAAAATCCGTCACAAAGCTCGCTTTTTTGTTAAAAAAATAATTATTTCTTTTTTAAGGGGATGATTTTTAATTTTGATGCCAGGGTTTTAGAATGTTGAGTTTTTGGCTGAATGTAGATATAATTGAGTACTCCTTGGTACTTCTAATCGAAATCCGTCACAAAGCTCGCTTTTTTGTTAAAAAAATAATTATTTCATTTTTAAGGGGATGATTTTTAATTTTGATGCCAGGGTTTTAGGATGTTGAGTTTTTGGATGAACGTAGATATAATTGAGTACTCCTTAGTACTTCTAATCGAAATCCGTCACAAAGCTCGCTTTGTCGTAAAAAAAATAATTATTTCATTTTTAAGGGGATGATTTTTAATTATGATGCCAGGGTTTTAGAATGTTGAGTTTTTGGCTGAATGTAGATATAATTGAGTACTCCTTAGTACTTCTAATCGAAATCCGTCACAAAGCTCGCTTTGTCGTAAAAAAAATAATTATTTCATTTTTATGGGGATGATTTTTTATTATGACGCAAGGGTTTTAGGATGTTGAGTTTTTGGATGAACGTAGATATAATTGAGTACTCCTTAGTACTTCTAATCAAAATCCGTCACAAAGCTCGCTTTGTTGTTAAAAAAATAATTATTTCTTTTTTAAGGGGATGATTTTTAATTTTGATGCCAGGGTTTTAGGATGTTGAGTTTTTGGCTGAATGTAGATATAATTGAGTACTCCTTAGTACTTCTAATCGAAATCCGTCACAAAGCTCGCTTTGTCGTAAAAAAACTAATTATTTCATTTTTAAGGGGATGATTTTTCATTATGACGCCAGCGTTTTAGAATGTTGAGTTTTTGGCTGAATGTAGATATAATTGAGTACTCCTTAGTACTTCTAATCGAAATCCGTCACAAAGCTCGCTTTGTCGTAAAAAAAATAATTATTTCATTTTTATGGGGATGATTTTTCATTATGACGCCAGGGTTTTGGGATGTTGAGTTTTTGACTGAACGTAGATATAATTTAGTACTCCTTAGTACTTCTAATCGAAATCCGTCACATAGCTCGCTTTGTCGTAAAAAAAATAATTATTTCATTTTTAAGGGGATGATTTTTAATTATGATGCCAGGGTTTTAGAATGTTGAGTTTTTGGCTGAATGTAGATATAATTGAGTACTCCTTGGTACTTCTATTCGAAATCCGTCAAAAAGCTCGCTTTGTCGTAAAAAAAATAATTATTTCATTTTTAAGGGGATGATTTTTAATTATGATGCCAGGGTTTTAGAATGTTGAGTTTTTGGATGAACGTAGATATAATTGAGTACTCCTTAGTACTTCTAATCGAAATCCGTCACAAAGCTCGATTTGTCGTAAAAAAAATAATTATTTCAATTTTAAGGGGATGATTTTTAATTATGATGCCAGGGTTTTAGAATGTTTAGTTTTTGGCTGAATGTAGATATAATTTAGTACTCCTTAGTACTTCTATTCGAAATCCGTCAAAAAGCTCGCTTTGTCGTAAAAAAAATAATTATTTCATTTTTAAGGGGATGATTTTTAATTATGATGCCAGTGTTTTGTAATGTTGAGTTTTTGGATGAACGTAGATATAATTGAGTACTCCTTAGTACTTCTAATCGAAATCCGTCACAAAGCTCGCTTTGTCGTAAAAAAATAATTATTTCATTTTTAAGGGGATGATTTTTAATTAAGATGCCAGGGTTTTAGAATGTTGAGTTTTTTGCTGAACGTAGATATAATTTAGTACTCCTTAGTACTTCTAATCAAAATCCGTCACAAAGCTCGCTTTTTTGTTAAAAAAATAATTATTTCTTTTTTAAGGGGATGATTTTTAATTTTGATGCCAGGGTTTTAGAATGTTGAGTTTTTGGATGAACGTAGATATTATTGAGTACTCCTTAGTACTTCTAATCGAAATCCGTCACAAAGCTCGCTTTGTCGTAAAAAAAATAATTATTTCATTTTTAAGGGGATGATTTTTAATTATGATGCCAGGGTTTTAGAATGTTGAGTTTTTGGATGAACGTAGATATAATTGAGTACTCCTTAGTACTTCTAATAGAAATCCGTCACAAAGCTCGCTTTGTCGTAAAAAAAATAATTATTTCATTTTTAAGGGGATGATTTTTAATTATGATGCCAGGGTTTTAGAATGTTGAGTTTTTGGCTGAATGTAGATATAATTGAGTACTCCTTAGTACTTCTAATCAAAATCCGTCACAAAGCTCGCTTTGTTGTTAAAAAAATAATTATTTCTTTTTTAAGGGGATGATTTTTAATTTTGATGCCAGGGTTTTAGGATGTTGAGTTTTTGACTGAATGTAGATATAATTGAGTACTCCTTACTACTTCTAATCGAAATCCGTCACAAAGCTCGCTTTGTCGTAAAAAAATAATTATTTCATTTTTAAGGGGATGATTTTTTATTATGACGCCAGGGTTTTAGGATGTTGAGTTTTTGGCTGAACGTAGATATTATTGAGTACACCTTAGTACTTCTAATAGAAATCCGTCACAAAGCTCGCTTTGTCGGAAAAAAATAATTATTTCATTTTTAAGGGGATGATTTTTTATTATGACGCCAGGGTTTTAGGATGTTGAGTTTATGGCTGAACGTAGATATAATTGAGTACTCCTTAGTACTTCTAATCGAAATCCGTCACAAAGCTCGCTTTGCCGAAAAAAAAAATAATTATTTCATTTTTATGGGGATGATTTTTGATTATGATGCCAGGGTTTTAGAATGTTGAGTTTTTGGCTGAATGTAGATATAATTGAGTACTCCTTAGTACTTCAAATCGAAATCTGTCACAAAGCTCGCTTTGCCGAAAAAAAAAATAATTATTTCATTTTTATGGGGATGATTTTTGATTATGATGCCAGGGTTTTAGAATGTTGAGTTTTTGGCTGAATGTAGATATAATTGAGTACTCCTTAGTACTTCTAATCGAAATCCGTCACAAAGCTCGCTTTGTCGTAAAAAAAATAATTATTTCAATTTTAAGGGGATGATTTTTACTTATGATGCCAGGGTTTTAGAATGTTGAGTTTTTGGCTGAACGTAGATATAATTTAGTACTCCTTAGTACTTCTAATCGAAATCCGTCACAAAGCTCGCTTTGTCGTAAAAAAAATAATTATTTCATTTTTAAGGGGATGATTTTTAATTATGATGCCAGGGTTTTAGAATGTTGAGTTTTTGGCTGTGCGTAGATATAATTTAGTACTCCTTGGTACTTCTAATCGAAATCCGTCAAAAAGCTCGCTTTGTCGTAAAAAAAATAATTATTTCATTTTTAAGGGGATGATTTTTCATTATGACGCCAGGGTTTTAGAATGTTGAGTTTTTGGCTGAATGTAGATATAATTGAGTACTCCTTAGTACTTCTAATCGAAATCCGTCACAAAGCTCGCTTTGTCGTAAAAAAAATAATTATTTCATTTTTAAGGGGATGATTTTTAATTATGATGCCAGGGTTTTAGAATGTTGAGTTTTTGGCCGAATGTAGATATAATTAAGTACTCCTTAGTACTTCTATTCGAAATCCGGCAAAAAAGCTCGTTTTGTCGTAAAAAAAATAATTATTTCATTTTTAAGGGGATGATTTTTAATTATGATGCCAGGGTTTTAGAATGTTGAGTTTTTGGATGAACGTAGATATAATTGAGTACTCCTTAGTACTTCTAATCGAAATCCGTCACAAAGCTCGCTTTGTCGTAAAAAAAATAATTATTTCATTTTTAAGGGGATGATTTTTTATTATGACGCCAGGGTTTTAGGATGTTGAGTTTTTGGCTGAACGTAGATATTATTGAGTACTCCTTAGTACTTCAAATCGAAATCTGTCACAAAGCTCGCTTTGCCGTAAAAAAAAATAATTATTTCATTTTTAAGGGGATGATTTTTTATTATGACGCCAGGGTTTTAGAATGTTGAGTTTTTGGCTGAATGTAGATATAATTGAGCACTCAATGGTAATTCTAATCGAAATCCGTCACAAAGCTCGCTTTGTCGTAAATAAAATAATTATTTCATTTTTATGGGGATGATTTTTGATTATGACGCCAGGGTTTTGGGATGTTGAGTTTTTGACTGAACGTAGATATAATTTAGTACTCCTTAGTACTTATAATCGAAATCCGTCACAAGGCTCGCTTTGTCGTAAAAAAAATAATTATTTCAATTTTAAGGGGATGATTTTTAATTATGATGCCAGGGTTTTAGAATGTTGAGTTCTTGGCTGAATGTAGATATAATTGAGTACTCCTTAGTACTTCTATTCGAAATCCGTCACAAAGCTCGTTTTGTCGTAAAAAAAATAATTATTTCTTTTTTAAGGGGATGATTTTTAATTATGATGCCAGGGTTTTAGAATGTTGAGTATTTGGATGAACGTAGATATAATTGAGTACTCCTTAGTACTTCTAATCGAAATCCGTCACAAAGCTCGCTTTGTCGTAAAAAAATAATTATTTCATTTTTAAGGGGATGATTTTTTATTATGACGCCAGGGTTTTAGGATGTTGAGTTTTTGGCTGAACGTAGATATTATTGAGTACTCCTTAGTACTTCAAATCGAAATCTGTCACAAAGCTCGCTTTGCCGTAAAAAAAAATAATTATTTCATTTTTATGGGGATGATTTTTTATTATGACGCCAGGGTTTTAGGATGTTGAGTTTTTGGCTGAACGTAGATATTATTGAGTACTCCTTAGTACTTCAAATCGAAATCTGTCACAAAGCTCGCTTTGCCGTAAAAAAAATAATTATTTCATTTTTATGGGGATGATTTTTTATTATGACGCCAGGGTTTTAGGATGTTGAGTTTTTGGCTGAACGTAGATATAATTGAGTACTCCTTAGTACTTCTAATCGAAATCCGTCACAAAGCTCGCTTTGTCGTAAAAAAAATAATTATTTCATTTTTATGGGGATGATTTTTTATTATGACGCAAGGGTTTTAGGATGTTGAGTTTTTGGCTGAACGTAGATATTATTGAGTACTTCATGGTACTTCTATTCGAAATCCGTCACAAAGCTCGCTTTGTCGTAAAAAAAAATAATTATTTCATTTTTAAGGGGATGATTTTTTATTATGACGCCAGGGTTTTAGAATGTTGAGTTTTTGGATGAACGTAGATATAATTGAGTACTTCATGGTACTTCTATTCGAAATCCGTCACAAAGCTCGCTTTGTCGTTAAAAAAATAATTATTTCATTTTTAAGGGGATGATTTTTGATTATGACGCCAGGGTTTTGGGATGTTGAGTTTTTGACTGAACGTAGATATAATTTAGTACTCCTTAGTACTTCTATTCGAAATCCGTCACAAAGCTCGCTTTGTCGTAAAAAAAATAATTATTTCAATTTTAAGGGGATGATTTTTAATTATGATGCCAGGGTTTTAGAATGTTGAGTTCTTGGCTGAATGTAGATATAATTGAGTACTCCTTAGTACTTCTATTCGAAATCCGTCACAAAGCTCGCTTTGTCGTAAAAAAAATAATTATTTCATTTTTAAGGGGATGATTTTTAATTATGATGCCAGGGTTTTAGAATGTTGAGTTTTTGGATGAACGTAGATATAATTGAGTACTCCTTAGTACTTCTAATCGAAATCCGTCACATAGCTCGCTTTGTCGTAAAAAAAATAATTATTTCATTTTTAAGGGGATGATTTTTAATTATGATGCCAGGGTTTTAGAATGTTGAGTTTTTGGCTGTGAGTAGATATAATTTAGTACTCCTTGGGACTTCTAATCGAAATCCGTCAAAAAGCTCGCTTTGTCGTAAAAAAAATAATTATTTCATTTTTAAGGGGATGATTTTTAATTATGATGCCAGGGTTTTAGAATGTTGAGTTTTAGGCTGAACGTAGATATAATTTAGTACTCCATAGTACTTCTAATCGAAATCCGTCACAAAGCTCGCTTTGTCGTAAAAAAAATAATTATTTCATTTTTAAGGGGATGATTTTTAATTATGATGCCAGGGTTTTAGAATGTTGAGTTTTTGGCTGAATGTAGATATAATTGAGTACTCCTTAGTACTTTTATTCGAAATCCGTCAAAAAGCTCGCTTTGTCGTAAAAAAAATAATTATTTCATTTTTAAGGGGATGATTTTTAATTATGATGCCAGGATTTTAGAATGTTGAGTTTTTGGATGAACGTAGATATAATTGAGTACTCCTTAGTACTTCTAATCGAAATCCGTCACAAAGCTCGATTTGTCGTAAAAAAAATAATTATTTCAATTTTAAGGGGATGATTTTTAATTATGATGCCAGGGTTTTAGAATGTTGAGTTTTTGGCTGAACGTAGATATAATTTAGTACTCCTTAGATCTTCTAATCGAAATCCGTCACAAGGCTCGCTTTGTCGTAAAAGAAATAATTATTTCAATTTTAAGGGGATGATTTTTAATTATGATGCCAGGGTTTTAGAATGTTGAGTTTTTGGCTGAACGTAGATATAATTTAGTACTCCTTAGATCTTCTAATCGAAATCCGTCACAAGGCTTGCTTTGTCGTAAAAGAAATAATTATTTCAATTTTAAGGGGATAATTTTTAATTATGATGCCAGGGTTTTAGAATGTTGAGTTTTAGGCTGAACGTAGATATAATTTAGTACTCCTTAGTACTTTTATTCGAAATCCGTCAAAAAGCTCGCTTTGTCGTAAAAAAAATAATTATTTCATTTTTAAGGGGATGATTTTTAATTATGATGCCAGGGTTTTAGAATGTTGAGTTTTTGGATGAACGTAGATATAATTGAGTACTCCTTAGTACTTCTAATCGAAATCCGTCACATAGCTCGCTTTGTCGTAAAAAAAATAATTATTTCATTTTTAAGGGGATGATTTTTAATTATGATGCCAGGGTTTTAGAATGTTGAGTTTTTGGCTGTGAGTAGATATAATTTAGTACTCCTTGGGACTTCTAATCGAAATCCGTCAAAAAGCTCGCTTTGTCGTAAAAAAAATAATTATTTCATTTTTAAGGGGATGATTTTTAATTATGATGCCAGGATTTTAGAATGTTGAGTTTTTGGATGAACGTAGATATAATTGAGTACTCCTTAGTACTTCTAATCGAAATCCGTCACAAAGCTCGATTTGTCGTAAAAAAAATAATTATTTCATTTTTAAGGGGATGATTTTTAATTATGATGCCAGGGTTTTAGAATGTTGAGTTCTTGGCTGAATGTAGATATAATTGAGTACTCCTTAGTACTTCTATTCGAAATCCGTCACAAAGCTCGTTTTGTCGTAAAAAAAATAATTATTTCTTTTTTAAGGGGATGATTTTTAATTATGATGCCAGGGTTTTAGAATGTTGAGTTCTTGGCTGAATGTAGATATAATTGAGTACTCCTTAGTACTTCTAATTGAAATCCGTCACAAAGCTCGCTTTGTCGTAAAAAAATAATTATTTCAATTTTAAGGGGATGATTTTTAATTATGATGCCAGGGTTTTAGAATGTTGAGTTTTTGGCTGAACGTAGATATAATTTAGTACTCCTTGGTACTTATAATCGAAATCCGTCACAAGGCTCGCTTTGTCGTAAAAAAAATAATTATTTCAATTTTAAGGGGATGATTTTTAATTATGATGCCAGGGTTTTAGAATGTTGAGTTTTTGACTGAATGTAGATATTATTGAGTACTCCTTAGTACTTCAAATCAAAATCCGTCACAAAGCTCGCTTTGTCGTAAAAAAACTAATTATTTCATTTTTAAGGGGATGATTTTTCATTATGACGCCAGAGGTTTAGGATGTTGAGTTTTAGGCTGAACGTAGATATAATTTAGTACTCCATAGTACTTCTAATCGAAATCCGTCACATAGCTCGCTTTGTCGTAAAAAAAATAATTATTTCTTTTTTAAGGGGATGATTTTTAATTATGATGCCAGGGTTTTAGAATGTTGAGTTTTTGGCTGTGCGTAGATATAATTTAGTACTCCTTGGTACTTCTAATCGAAATCCGTCAAAAAGCTCGCTTTGTCGTAAAAAAAATAATTATTTCATTTTTAAGGGGATGATTTTTAATTATGATGCCAGGGTTTTAGAATGTTGAGTTTTTGGCTGTGCGTAGATATAATTTAGTACTCCTTGGTACTTCTAATCGAAATCCGTCAAAAAGCTCGCTTTGTCGTAAAAAAAATAATTATTTCATATTTAAGGGGATGATTTTTAATTATGATGCCAGGGTTTTAGAATGTTGAGTTTTTGGCTGAATGTAGGTATAATTGAGTACTCCTTAGTACTTTTATTCGAAATCCGTCAAAAAGCTCGCTTTGTTGTAAAAAAAATAATTATTTCATTTTTAAGGGGATGATTTTTAATTATGATGCCAGGATTTTAGAATGTTGAGTTTTTGGCTGAACGTAGATATAATTTAGTACTCCTTAGATCTTCTAATCGAAATCCGTCAAAAAGCTCGCTTTGTCGTAAAAAAAATAATTATTTCATTTTTAAGGGTATGATTTTTACCTCTCGCCCTTCAGATAAGAGAGGTATAGGAATCATGCTAAAAATTGGGTAGTGAGTTTTCAATTGATAAACACGTTTTGGGGTCCCTAGAATACGATTTTAATATTTTCGCGATGATGTCTGTGTGTGTGTGTGTTAGTGTGTGTGTGTGTGTGTGTGTGTTAGTGTGTGTGTTTGGATGGATGTTGTAGTAACGATAACTCAAAAACTACTGAATAAAAAAATTTGAAATTTTGCATACAGGATTCTGATACCCTAGATTAGATCTGATTAGATTTTGGTGCTAATCGCACAACCGGAAGTGGCAGTTGCTATGGGTGATGACGCCATTATTATACAAAACAGCAATAAAGTTTTACACATATATTTTGTATACCCTATAGTTTATTTTCATCTCATTAAAATTTTCGAAACTTTTGCCATTGTTGCCAGATTTACAAAAATATAATTTTTTTTCATACTTTTTTGTGTCAACCTGTAAATTTTTGATTCAAAAATGGCGAGAGGTCATGTGCTGGCCACATCAGATTTTTAATTATGATGCCAGGGTTTTAGAATGTTGAGTTTTTGGATGAACGTAGATATAATTGAGTACTCCTTAGTACTTCTAATCAAAATCCGTCACAAAGCTCGCTTTATCGTTAAAAAAATAATTATTTCATTTTTACCTCTCGCCCTTCAGATAAGAGAGGTATAGGAATCATGCTAAAAATTGGGTAGTGAGTTTTCAATGAATAAACACGTTTTAGGGTCCCTAGAAAACGATTTTAATATTTTCGCGATGATGTCTGTGTGTGTGTGTGTGTGTGTGTGTGTGTGTGTGTGTGTGTGTGTGTGTGTGTGTGTGTGTGTGTGTGTGTGTGTGTGTGTGTGTGTGTGTGTGTGTGTGTGTGTGTGTGTGTGTGTGTGTGTGTGTGTGTGTGTGTTAGTGTGTGTGTGTGTGTGTTTGGATGGATGTTGTAGTAACGATAACTCAAAAACTACTGAATGAAAAAATTTGAAATTTTGCATACAGAATTCTTATACCCTAGATTAGATCTGATTAGATTTTGGTGCCAATTGCACAACCGGAAGTGGAAGTTTCTATGGGTGATGACGCCATTATTATACAAAACGGCAATAAAGTTTTACACATATATTTTGTATACCCTACAGTTTATTTTCATCTCATTGAAATTTTCGAAACTTTTGCCATTGTTGCCAGATTTACAAAAAAATGATTTTTTTTCATACTTTTTTGTGTCAACCTGTAAATTTTTGATTCAAAAATGGCGAGAGGTCATGTGTTGGCCACATCAAATTTTTAAGGGGATGATTTTTAATTTTGTTGCCAAGGTTTTAGGATGTTGAGTTTTTGACTGAATGTAGATATAATTGAGTACTCCTTAGTACTTCTAATCGAAATCCGTCAAAAAACTCGCTTTGTCGTAAAAAAAATAATTATTTCATTTTTAAGGGGATGATTTTTAATTATGATGCCAGGGTTTTAGAATGTTGAGTTTTTGGCCGAACGTAGATATAATTGAGAACTCCTTAGTACTTCTAATCGAAATCCGTCAAAAAACTCGCTTTGTCGTAAAAAAAATAATTATTTCATTTTTAAGGGGATGATTTTTAATTATGATGCCAGGGTTTTAGGATGTTGTGTTTTAGGCTGAGCGTAGATATAATTGAGTACTCCTTAGTACTTCTAATCGAAATCCGTCAAAAAACTCGCTTTGTCGTAAAAAAACTAATTATTTCATTTTTAAGGGAATGATTTTTCATTATGACGCCAGAGTTTTAGGATGTTGAGTTTTTGGCTGAACGTAGATATAATTGAGTACTCGTTAGTACTTCAAATCGAAATCCGTCACAAAGCTCGCTTTGTCGTAAAAAAAATAATTATTTCATTTTGAAGGGGATGATTTTTAATTATGATACCAGGGTTTTAGAATGTTGAGTTTTTGGCTGAACGTAGGTATAATTGAGTACTTCATAGTACTTCTAATCGAAATCCGTCACAAAGCTCGCTATGTTGTAAAAAAAATAATTATTTCATTTTTAAGGGGATGATTTTCAATTATGACGCCAGGGTTTTAGGATGTTGAGTTTTTAGCTGAACGTAGGTATAATTGAGTACTTCATAGTACTTCTAATCGAAATCCGTCACAAAGCTCGCTTTGTCGTAAAAAAATTAATTATTTGATTTTTAAGGGGATGATTTTCAATTATGATGCCAGGGTTTTAGGATGTTGAGTTTTTAGCTGAACGTAGGTATAATTGAGTACTTCATAGTACTTCTAATCGAAATCCGTCACAAAGCTCGCTTTGTCGTAAAAAAATTAATTATTTGATTTTTAAGGGGATGATTTTTAATTATGACGCCAGGGTTTTAGGATGTTGAGTTTTTGGCTGAATGTAGATATAATTGAGTACTCCTTAGTACTTCTAATCGAAATCCGTCACAATGCTCGCTTTGTCGTAAAAAAAAATAATAATTTGATTTCTAAGGGGATGATTTTTTATTATGACGCCAGGGTTTTAGGATGTTGACTTTTTGGCTGAATGTAGCTGTAATTGAGTACTTCATGGTACTTCTAATCGAAATCCGTCACAAAGCTCGCTTTGTCGTAAAAGAATTAATTATTTGATTTTTAAGGGGATGATTTCTAATCATGACGCCAGGGTTTTAGGCTGTTGAGTTTTAGGCTGAACGTAGATATAATTGAGTACTCCATAGTACTTGTAATCGAAATCCGTCACAAAGCTCGCTGTTGGAATTTCAACCAATTTCAAATCTACCCGCGTATTTTTTATTCATTTCCCGCGCGAAATATGTGGCAACTCTGGTCACGTATGCATTTTTTAACAGTAGATATCATCGCGATCAGATCGCCAAGAAGGATTGATGCCGGTCAGTGTCAGTGTGTCTAGGAAGAATCACGGATTCTCGTCTCGCTTAATTAGCAAGCAATTGATCGCTCTTATTGTCTTGTTCTTGTATTGCATCCACTCTCTCTTATGTATTAATTATTAACGTCTGCAAAATTGATTACTGTTAAGGGTAACCATCCGCTTTAGATTTGTAATGCGTTGGTAAAGGTTTCGTACTTTTACTATCATTTTTTTATTTTTGATCTTAAGAAAAAAATTTTGACATAAATGTATTCACAAAATATAACTACGTGTTATGGTCACGGCAGATTTTTTAAAATTAGTTCCAAAAAAAAGTTTTTTGGATGTAAACATTGCCGTTTTTTTATGACTTTTTTATTTACTTGCTGTAACGTAATTAAATATTTATTTGAAAAATTAACTGGACAATAACACGTAAAATTCTTTTCTGAATCCATATATGCCAATTTTTTTATTTTGCGTTGAGATTTGTAAGAGTTATTATTTAATTACGAACACTCTGCAAATTCTGATTTAGCACTAAAAATGGTATTGTAATGTGGCGCCTTCGCACTCTGCGGAGTATATTGAATCATTTCTGGGCGGAGCATACTGAGAACGTATTTAGTATTTTTAAAGAAAGAATTATTATATTTCCAAGTTTCATTAGTGGTTATAAAAACAGTTTTATATTAGAGAACTAGAATTTGCTGTTTAAAAGTCTTGTGTTTATTTTCTAAAAAATGTCATTATTTGTTTGAAGTTACGTATTTTAAAAATTAATTTTGTATTTAAATTACTGTTTACAACAAAAAACAACTAACCAAAGTGAAAGTGATTTATGGACTAATTAAATATGAAGATTAAGAGCGGAGGTACACTTTCTGTAGCATATGCCTTTCCAATGTAATCGTAGAAACAAAATCCCAGAAAAACGGGACAATATTTTTGAAAAATTCAAACGGTCAGTTAAAATTTAGGTCACTACGGATGCAGGAAAGTTATTAAGAATCCTGAAAATATTTAGTTTTTGAAAATATTAGCATATGAAAATTAATGAAAATTGATAGTTCGTAAAAAACACCAAACAGAATATTTTTATACAATCTCAGGGACTTTCCGAGCTTAAGAACAGGTTAAGAAATCATTTAAAAAAAATTTGATTCAAAAATATTCAGTAGATTTTTCAGGATTTTGATTATAAAAATGGTATTTTTGAAGCGCTAACAGCTATCATATGAGATTTGCTTTCTTACTCGCACAATATAGCCATCGACGTCGTTTAAAATGAACAGTTTGTACGGACTCAGGACCAATTTGTGCCCATTATAGTTTTCTAATGGAGCTTATCTTGTTATTAATATAAACATAATAAATCAGATTATATTTTAAACGAAGTGGCTTTTTGTTTACATATTATTTTGGATCTTTTTAACTCCTTTGGTAGCTTGCATAAGAAATAAAAACATGAATAAATAAATGACGGAAGAAATAAATAAAAAAAATTACTAATATTATATTGTAACATTTAATGGAACTCCCAAATTTATGTACACAAAAGATATTAAATATTTGTATTTTCTTTGTTTACATAAGTGCATAAAATAGATTTTTAAATTTTAGGGACAAACAGTACACTTTAGTACAAAATGTTGTAGTACAAAGTATTAGAGCATAAAATTCTCTACAACTTTTGTCTTAAACTTTTTCCATAATTTCCAATAGTTGCGTCACTAGAGGTCGCGTAAAAAATGTGCATGTAGGTTTCCCCCGGTTTTTCTTGATTTTGAGTACAAGTAATGTATTTTAGTGCAAAATGTTCTGGTGCAAAGTTGTAAAGCATCAAATTTTCTTTAATTTTTGTATTTAACTTTTTTTCGAATTCCTCATAGTTTCGCCGCTAGAAGGCGAAAAAATACACATTTAGGATTTTCACCTTTTTTTTTAATTTTGAAGATAAATTATGCACTTTAGTGCAAAATGTTTCAGTGTAAAGTTGTAGGGCATAAAATTCTCTAATTATAAAAAATCAAAATTGTAGAATTCAAAATTTCCTACAAAATTTGTTCTCGCCTTGTTTTGGAATTCCGCATGGTTTAGCCGATATTTTTTATTTTAATTCTAAATATTTTTTATCTTATTAAATTAATTGGTTTAGATAAATTTTAATATTACAAATTTCAAAAAAGATACGATTAACTTTGTATTAAAAAACTTTATAATTGCGATTTTTTTCAAAATTTTATTAAATAAATTGATGAATTTTTAAAATAATGGATCAAAAAAATTACGATTTTTAAACTAAATTGAATAACTTTTAAAATATTAAAGATATGACAATGGGATTTTTACCATTCGAAAGATGATATAAAACTCTAAATTCACAATGTATTTTACTATCTTCGAATTTAGAATTGTAATTATTATAGCCAAAATAAATAATTTTTTTAAATTTTTTGTAATTTTGTGTTATCAAAAAGTATAAAATAAATGAAAAAGTAAATAGTACATCTAAAAAGAATCGAAAAGTAATATATGCGTAAATTATTTCATAATTTTAAAATAATATTTGTAAAAGTCATGATCAAAAATGTAAAAAAAAGAAGATTTTTTTAACTTTTTTAAATTAACTTTATTAATATATATTGATCCAAAAACCTAAAAAAAGGTCTGTTACCCAATTTGAATAAAATTCAATGGCATATTAATTATTTATTGATATTAAAATTATTTAAAAAAGGTTTTATTTTTTAAGGTTAATATTAAATATTAAAAATTTGGAAAAAAACGCCATTAAATTTGTAGTAAAAATTCGATAATATTGATTTTTTTCAAAATTTTATTAAAAAAATTGTAGAATTCGTAAAAAAAAATTCGAAAAACTTTTGAATTTTAATATAAATTTAAAGAGAAATTGAATAACTTTAAAAATATTAAAGTTATTAAAATAGTATTTGTACCATTCGAAAGGTACAAAGGTCTAAATTTATATTTTAGTTTCTTAGAATTTAAAATTGTAATTGTTATCCAAAATTTTTTTAATTTTTTTGTCCTTTTGTTAAATCGAAAATGATACAACAAATGACAAAAATAAACAATACATTCGAAAAAGTACATTATGTGTGAAATATTTTATAATTTTAAAATAAAATTGTAGAAGTTATAGCCAAAATTATAGAAAGATAAAAAAAAATTTGACAAAAATTTTACTTTTTTAATTTTTTTAAACTAACTTTATTATTGTATTTTGATGTTGCAGAAAAACTAATTACTTTACTAGGTGTGTTCGGAAAGTGAAATTTATGATCAGAAGTCACATGAAAATAATTTAAAAAAAAATTTATTTCCTATTGTTTACAAAATTGTTATAAGATAATTTAAATTTTTGTTTGAAACATGATCTTTAATGCAAAGTATGAATTAAACAAAATCGCTACTAAAAAAATTTTTTTGTTGCTTAAAAACGTATTTTTTAATTAAATATTTTTTTCTACCCCCTATAATTACTATTAAGGAATCACTTTTTTTAATCATAATTTATGTTGCTCTTTGATAACTGAAAAAAAATTTGTTTTTATTTATATTTTCATTGTTTATTTAATAAACAATTTGTTTTAAATAATTAAATTTTTATTTCTACATAATGAAACAAAAACAACCATGTGTTATTTTTTGAGAAAAATAATTTATTTATATGGTAGAATAAAATTGTTAATTAACAAATACGTTTTTAAGGAATAAAAAAATTTTTGAAGGAACGATTTTTTAGAAAAAATCAAATTTTGCATCAAAGATTATGTTTCTAAAAAAAAATTAAATTATAAACAACGAATTTGTTTATAACAATTTTATAAACAATATGAAATAAAAAAAAATTAAAAATCATGTTCATATGACTTCTGATCATAAAAAATACAGATCAATAGTAATATGAAAAAAAATTTTTTTTTTCAATGATTAATCAAGCTTTTTAATTTTTAACACAAGTAAATAACGAAGTGAAAAATAACAATTTTTTAATTTTTCCAACGGGATTCTTTTCTGAGACCTTTCAAAAATAGGTCCAAAAAAGGAAAAAATCTCAGATTTGTCATTTAACAATTGTCGCACTTACAATGTCCAAGTTCAAGTAGGAAAAATTTGTTAATTAATGCATAATTAATAGAAAAATCGCGTTAAAAATTTTTTGACCGCGTATTATTGTTCATAAATCTATTCAGTAGATGCCTGAATTTTTTCAATTTATTATTTTCATATTTAATGAGTTTAAATAATAATTATTCATTAAAGGTCCAAAGTGGGCGGCGCTTACGCAAGCCAGAGTCCCTGTTTTCGGCCGTATTTTTAACCGTCTGAGAAAACTATAAATATTGGTGCTTGAGTTCCGGAGGTATAATTTTTTTGGTGAAATTTCCTCCTCTTTTTGAATCTTTTTTCCAATTTGAAAAATGTCAAATAGTTTTTGAGATAAGTATTTTCAAAAAAACAAACCCCATTTTTCTCAGATAATTGTTTATAACTTTTGCAATTTTTGCAAGCGGCTCTTGAATTTTTTCAAAAATCATCTACAGGCAAAAAGTACCTGCTGACTATATTAACAGTTAAAAATAAAATACGAAATATATTTTTTTCGAAGAATGTGTGTATGTTGATTGAATTTCTCACACAGTCTAAACGTAAACATAATACTAGAGCACGTTGGGTATATAAAAAGGTTCTACAAGTTACATCAGTCTGCATTTAGAATGAAATATTGCCATTAACAATCTTCTAATATCCGATAAAATGTCTGAGACAAAAAAGTTAGGCTTAATATGCGTGCACATGCAAACGCGAACCACTAAATGCAAGAATAACATTCTGCGTAAATCAAGCGCGCAACTGTATAAATGGCTGAATCTCATAAACTGTATTTCGGATTTCCATATGTAATCCACACAAAATTAAGACAATTAAATTCTGCAGTTTTTGGTGTAAAACAAAGTATAGGTTAATATATCAAATAAGGGAGATTGTACAATTGAAAAATTGAACTAAATTGTGTACCTCTCAAGTTTTTTGGTTCTTTTAAATTTTTTGAGAAAAAAATTTAACAATAATGTTAACAAAAACGATGTTTCTATTTATTATAGAAGCCAAATGGCACGGTAATAACGTAAAAAAAAACAAAATTTAACCTAATTTTTTTGTCTCGAGCAATTGAAAATGTCGTAAATTTTGATTTATTATGTATAAATTCGTAATGAACAATAATATTAATGTCTTATAAAGTTATACTCCGATTTTGGGTTTTTGCAATTTGTCTACATAATATCGTCGCACAGATTGAGTAGGTACGTTACTGTAATATTCAAACATTCAGTCTAAATCTCATCGGTTGCATATTGGCTGTATATGTTGTAGTTATCTACGTCAGCTCTCGTTCGAAGTAAAATTAACGTGGGATACAAACGCCAAATCGGTGCGAGAGTTTCTGAAATTTGTACCTCCGCTCTTTAGGAATTGAAATAATCATGCACTTGCTGAATAGTTGAATAAACAATAATCCGCCGGCAAAATTTTTTTATCCCAATTCTCTTTTTAATTATGCTTTCGTTAAATAACAAATTTTTTACACATATATTTTTTATACGTTATAGTTTAATTTCGAATGATTAAAATTTTTTTAAACTTTTGCCATTGTTGCTAGATTTATCAAAAGTACTTTTTTTCATTTTTTTTGTTAAATTACCAATATAATGCATTTTTATGAAAAATTACAGGAAATGAAAGTTGTAGAACATAAAATTTTCTACACATTTTGTCATTACCGTTTTTTTGAATTCCTCGTTGTTTCGCCGCTAGAGGGCGTGAAAGAAATTAATATGCGACTTTTTTAGATTTTGAGACAAAATTATGGATTTTTATGAAAAATTACATAAAGCCAAAATTGTAGAAAATAAAATTTTCTGCAAATTTTGTCTTTAATTTTTTTTCGAGTTCCGTATAGTTTCGCCGCTGGTTTTTATTTTAATTTTTAAGCAATTTTAAACTTTATTAAATTATTATTTTTTCTACAAGCGTGCGGAAAAGTAAATATAATTTTCTTTTTCCATTTATTTCATTCTGAAAAATTCTCATAAATTATTATAATATTTTAGAAATACTTGTCAAGGGGGTTGAAAGGTCTCGCTTTTTTCTGTATACCTGACCTTCAACTTGTTTTTAAAGATAACAAGTGCGATTTTAAACAACAAAAATTTTTTTAATTTACCTCTCGCCCTTCAGATAAGAGAGGTATAGGAATCATGCTAAAAATTGGGTAGTGAGTTTTCAATGGATAAACACGTTTTAGGGTCCCTAGAATACGATTTTAATATTTTCGCGATGATGTCTGTGTGTGTGTGTGTGTTTGGATGGATGTTGTAGTAACGATAACTCAAAAACTACTGAATAAAAAAATTTGAAATTTTGCATACAGGATTCTGATACCCTACATTAGATCTGATTAGATTTTAGTGCCAATCGCACAACCGGAAGTGGCAGTTGCTATGGGTGATGACGCCATTATTATACAAAACGGCAACAAAGTTTTACACATATATTTTGTATACCCTATAGTTTATTTTCGTCTCATTAAAATTTTCGAAACTTTTGCCATTGTTGCCAGATTTACAAAAAATAATTTTTTTTCATACTTTTTTGTGTCAACCTGTAAATTTTTGATTCAAAAATGGCGAGAGGTCATGTGCTGGCCACATCAGATTTTTTTCTTAAAAATCATTATTTTTTATACTTTTCTCTTTATATTCTATTTTTTCCGATTATTTCCAATTTTTTTCCTCATTTGTCCAAATATTTCTCTTTTTTCCTATTTTTTCTTCTTTTTTTCATTCTTTACTGTTTTTTCCTGTGTTCTATTTTTACCCATTTTTTCAATTTTTGCCTATAAGTATTTAAGTATTTTCCTTTTTTTCTCATTTTCCCCCATTATTTCCTATTTTTCTCTTCTTTTTTCCCATTTTCTCCAGTTTTTTTCATTTTTTCCTGTTTCTTCTTTTTTCCTATTTTTCCCATTTTTCCTATTTTTCCTTATTTTTCGCTAGTTTTCCCTTTTTTTAAATTTTTTTCTATTTGCTACTTATCCAAAAATCGCTTAACGGGCCTAGATAAGTATTCACTTAAAAAATAAAATTATAGTAAAGAAAAGTAAAAACTTGTTGTTAAAAAAATTTTTGCAGTGTTCGGATCTTTTTCCAATTTTCGATATCTGCAATATTTTTCAAGGTATCCGCAAAAAAAACCAACACATCTTTTTTATTAAATTGTTTACAACTTTTAAACTATTTTTTTGCGAGACATGAAACACAGCGTAAATTATATCTACATAAAATTATCCATCCAACGAAACATTGCTCATAATTTTATAACCCGAACTGGACAAAATAGCACTTTTGACTAGAATAGATGTGTATAAATCAAAAGAAAAATATCCAATTCAAAAATTTACAATTAACAATATATTCTGTTAATATTTTTTAATTTACAATCACATTTTTTATTAAACTATAAATATTTCGTTCTAATTTATTATTAATTATGCGAATAAACAAAAAAAATGTTAAATTGGGTTATTACAACTGAAATTTTAGTAAACACATATTCAATATTTTATAAAAATTCTTATAAAAGAGTATTGTGTTTTTTTTTTTTAAATATTTTCTTTTTTGACGGTAATTCTTTTTTCGATAGTTATATGTATAAAAACAGCCTTTTGTTACATCGAAAAATATGAATTCTAATCTCTTCCACATTTCATAATAAATAACCTAACCTACCTTTGAGCTAACCATTTTTACTATGCGATAAGTATTCACGAATATTAAAAATGCGAGTTCGGCCCTGACTACTTGCAAACTCAGAGAATTGTACCCGCCAATCAGGCACTTCGAACCTACCTCGTTTCTTACCCCTGCGCGTCTGTGAAACTAGCTTGTCTACGAATAGCTAGCCTTAATATTGTGTGAAGTTATAGTTATAAGTATTTAATTTACAGTGCACAGTGTTAGCTAATGTGTAACCGGCATTTCGTTTATGTTAAATTTGTTTAATTGTTAATTGTTGACTTGTTACAAGTCTGTTTTGTTTGTAGTTTTACAATAGATAATTTCTAAAAATAACTACTGGTCCTTCATTCTTATTTAAATATAAAACTTTAAATAAACTAATGGTTGGTTAGAAACCCTTAATTACAGTTCACAAATCAAAGACATTCATAACCACCCATTTTGATCCTTCGAGCCGAAGAAGACAGTGAAAAGTGTGAAAAATTAATAAAAGAAAATTTAGTTATCTAAAACTTGTCTCAACTTGAGTGTTAGTGCTTGGAAAGTTAATGTTTGGCAACACTGCCCGACAACACCGCGTCTGGAACCTAGCATAGCAACAGGTGAAACCCTGGCTGCTTTTTCACATCGTGTGCATGCGCACCAAACACCTGATTTGTGCCGAACGCCGTTGGAAAAATCAGCTGATCAGCTGATAGTTGGTAAACAAATACGCTGTACAAGGTCAGAACGTTTTATTTTTTTATTTCTTATATTCATTGACTAAGTGAAATATTTATGTGTGACTCTAATTTAGCTCTTTGATGCAATAAACATTTTAGATTTTTTATCACAGTTTGTATCAATCAATAAACTTGTTTTTATATATTTAAAAATTATATAATTTGAAACTGCCACTCTCATAGTAAAATAAAAATGTCTCTTGAATCTCATAAAAATTCTCGTAACGTAGCTAAGGAGAGGATTATACTTGCCACAAAGTGGGTTAATCAAAATAAAGATCACATGACTAATAAATGGCAGTTTCAATCTCGCATTGTAACTTTAAAAGAAAATTTTGCAAAATATAATGAATCACAAGAACAAATAGAGCTATTGATTACAGATAACGATATAGATAATGAGGATCCCTTCGAATTCGAAAACGAATATTATGATTTATTGGCTTTGTTAGAAGAATGTATAGAAAAACTTACTCCTGTAACAAATAGTTCTACTAAGGTTAATGATGATCTTATTAATGTAAATAGAATAAAACTTCCAGAAATTAAATTAGCTCCATTTGCAGGATCCCCTCTAGAATGGAAAAGTTTTTTAGAGCTTTTCACTTCATTAATAATAAATAATTCTAGGTTGGCTAATAATGCTGAAAAACTTTTCTATCTAAAGTCCTTTTTGAAGGGAGATGCTCTTGAAGTAATATCTGGACTTCAGATTACTGATGATAATCTTAATGTAGCTCTTAACTTATTAAAAGAAAGATACGAGAATGTTTGTGCTCAGGCAAATAGTATTTTTCGCAATATATTGGATCAAAATAATATATCAAAATGTAATGGGCAGAATTTACGTAAATTTTTGGAAGAAACTAAAAAGAATTTGAAATCATTTCACTCTTTGAATTCTAATGCTCAACAAACGCTTGAAGCATTTCTTGTATATATATTTGAACATAAATTAGATTTTCCTACACGTAGGAAGTTTGAAAGTGGACGCAATACAAAAAAAAACACTACCCGCTCTTGATGAACTCTTAGAATTTGTAGATAAAGAATGTGTAGTTTTTGATAATTTGGCAGGTTTTGATGTTTCGCATGACAAAAGGTCTCCAAAACCCGTTAGAAGAGTTTCGTTACACTAAAACAACTCTTCCTCTACTCCTAGTTCTAAAACTAGTCAAAACTGCTCTTATTGTAGTAGTAACTCACACAAAATTTATACGTGTCAAAAATTTGCTGTCTTATCGCTACAAGACAGACATGCTTTTGTAAAAAATAACCATTTCTGTTATAATTGTTTAGGAAATAAACATTCTATAGAAAATTGCCCTTCTAGTATGACTTGTCAGGTTTGTAGAAAAAAACATCACTCCCATCTTGATAGAAAATTTCCTGATAATTTTCAACAGTCACATTATGGAAATCAACAAAGCTTACACTCTCACAATATCCGTGACAAATCTTATTCTAGAAATGAATCGAACTTTTACAGGCAAGAACTTTTTATCAAAGACGAAATCAAAATCAAACACAAAGTGATGATTTTGTCGCACCTGTTCAAAATCCCTCAACAAGTACAGCGCAACAAAACGTATCATGTACTTCTGTATGTAAAATTAATTCTCACATTTTACTCGCTACTTGTAAAGTGCGAATGTACCCTAAAAACTCACCACCTATTGTAGTAAAAGCCCTTCTTGACTCTGGCTCACAAAGTAGCTATATGACAAAATCTTTGCTTGATAGATTAGGATATCGACCCTATAAGAACACTCTCCATATCTCTGGAATATTTGATTCTCCAAATAATACATCCAACGAAATGTTAGATGTCACTTTGCATTCTATCGTAGAGAAATCTACAAACTTTCTTGTTTCTTGTGCAGTATTTGACAAAATCACTGCAAAACTTCCCCAAACCCAACTTGATACTAGTAAGATAATAATCCCTCATAATATAGCACAAAATTTGGCTGATGATGAATTCGGTACCCCATCTGAAATTGATCTTCTCATTGGTGCTGATAAATATTATGATTTACTCAAACCAGGTATGTATAAACTAGGAAGTAACCTACCTGTATTACTGAACACCCACCTTGGCTGGATTGTGTCTGGAAATGTACCAGCCCAATATCTTGTAAGCAACCCGCCCACTGTGTACGCACAATCTTTTCTTGCCACAACATCTCAACACCCTTGTGATGTCAGACTAGACTCTCTCTTGGAAAAATTCTGGCAACAAGAAGAAATTCAAAATGACCCAATTTCATTCTCTCCCGAAGACGAACTTGCGGATAAAATTTTTACTGATACGACTCGCATTCTTGGAAATGGCGTATATCAAGTGGATATGCCACTAAAATCCCCCTCAGAATACAAAAAGCTTGGCGACTCTTTCTCTATGGCCAGAAGACGTTTCTTTTCTCTTGAGAAACGGTTTGAAAAAGACCCCCACTTGTTTTTGGGCTATAAACAATTCATAGATGAATATTTGGATCTTGGACACGCTCGATTAATTCCCCTTTCTCTTGTCAATACCCTATCTGAAAATAAATATTTTATCCCGCATCTCAGTGTTTTAAGACAAGAGAGCTTGACCACCAAACTCCGAGTGGTGTTTGATTTTTCCGCAAAAACCACTATTCTTTTTCTCTTAATGATATTACTTTGAAAGGACCTCAAGTCCACCCTGATCTGTTCGATATTTTATGCCGTTTCAGATGCTACAAATATGCCCTTACTTGCGATATTGAGAAAATGTTTCGACAAATTAAGACGAACCCTCATCAGAATTTTCTGCAAAATATATTGTGGAGAGAATCTCCTAAAGAATCTCTTAAATGTCTGGAACTTCTAACAGTCTCCTTTGGTCAGACGTGTTCACCTTTCCTTAGTTGCAGGGTAATTAAAGATATTGCTCTTAAAAATGAACAACTCCCTCTTGCCTCCAAAGTACTTCTCACTCAAACATATGTGGATGATATTCTAGGAGGTACTTTGACTCTCCCGGACCTGGACGTCCTTTACTTTCAACTCAATACAGCTCTCAACAACTCAGGATTTAAACTACACAAATGGTACTCCAACTCTTTGGAATTTCTGGAGAAAATATCACACTCTCGTACAACAGATTTTGATCTCAATTTCGATGAACACCCTTGCAAAATACTAGGTTTAAAATGGAACCCAACTTCTGACAACTTACAAATTTCTGCACCCACTAATTTTGATATAAACCCTATAACAAAAAGAAAAATACTCTCTATTATCAGTTCTTGTTATGACCCAATTGGGTTAGTAAAACCTTGTATTGTCGCTGGCAAAGTTCTCATGCAAAAGCTGTGGCAGAACAAGCTAGAGTGGGACACCCCGATAATCGATAATGCACTTTTGAATGAATTCAAACTTTTTTGTGACTCCTTGTTGTCCTTAAAAAATATTGAAATACCTAGATACCTATTTTTCCACAAGGAAATAGTCGAAACACAACTACACGGTTTCAGTGATGCTAGTGCTATGGCATATGGTTGTTGTGTCTATACCCGTGTCATTTATGCAGATGCCACTGTGGCCTGTACTCTCATAGCAGCTAAATCTAGAGTTGCTCCACTTAATAAAAACAGAACCATTCCGAGACTTGAACTTAGCGGAATGCTTCTTTTGTCTCAATTAGTAGAAAAACTTCTCAAAATCTTTGAAGGTAACATAGAATTTAAATCAGTAAATTTATGGGCCGACTCCCAAATTGCTCTGTCCTGGATCAAGGGACATCCCTCCAAGTGGACGGTTTTTGTAGCAAACCGTGTTTCTACCATCCAGGAAATTTGCAAAAACTTCACCTGGAGATATGTTAAATCCTCCCAAAATGCCGCTGATATTTTATCACGAGGTATTTTCAATGATAAAGTTGTAGACGACTGGTTTAAAGGTCCCCAGTTTTTGAAAAATTCTATTGTCAATTTTGACGAACTTAACACTTTCTCTCCAATCTTAAATCCTCCTGAAGAAAAGAAACTAACTCTAACTACTCTTAAAAAAGTTGAAAATTACTGGCTCACCATTTTCTCAAAATTTTCAAAATTTAGAAAACTGCAGCGTACAGTAGCGTACATTCTCAGGTTTATTAATAACACAAGGAATAAAAACTCAAAATTTTTGGTCCCTTACTAGTAGAAGAACTCTCTTGTGCTCTCACATTCATTTTGAGAAAAATACAAACGGAATGTTTTAAAAAAGAAATTATTGAACTCTCTAATGGACAAAGTGTATCTAATAAACAGCTTCGCTCGTATCACCTTTTTCTTGATAAAACTGGTATCCTAAGAGTAGGAGGCCGGTTACAATATGCAGACATACCATTTGAACAAAAACACCCTATCATCCTACCCTCAAAAAATACAATTGTACAACTTTTAATGAAACAAGAACATTTGAGACTAGGTCACTGTGGACCTCAAAATTTATTGTCAAACCTTAGACTTAGATACTGGCCCCTAAATGGTCTGCGTGAAATTAAAAATATAATTAGATCTTGCGTCACTTGCTACAGGTTTAATGCCCAAACTGCCCAACAAATAATGGCCGATCTACCTAAAGATCGCGTCCAAATATCCCGGCCGTTCCAAAAAGTTGGTATCGACTTTGGTGGTCCGTTTCATATTAGAGCCTCTAGATTAAGAAAAGCCCCAACTATAAAATGTTACATTGCTTTTTTTGTATGCATGGTGACAAAAGCCGTGCATGCAGAACTTGTTACCGGCTTGTCCACTGAAGCCTTCTTGCTCACCCTAAATAGATTTATTGCACGACGAGGTCAGCCCACGATAATTTATTCGGACAATGGTACTAATTTCGTTGGAGCAAGGAACCAATTGCACGAATTATATACATTTTTCGAATCCCCCAGTTATGATTCAATTCGTACTTTCTTGACACAAAATGAAATTCGATGGAAATTTATTCCACCGCGATCACCCCACTGGTGAGGATTATGGGAATCTGCGATAAAGAGTGCGAAGCAGCACTTATCTCGACTTGTGGGAGACTCACTCTTCACATACGAAGAATTCAGCACCATGTTATCTCAAATCGAAGCTATTTTGAACTCTAGGCCCTTGTTTGCATTGTCCAATGACCCTCACGACTTTAACCCCCTTACCCCTAGACATTTCCTAATAGGTGCTCCCTTAACCGCCTACCCAGAACAGGATGTGTCAAATACTCCCATGAATAGACTCACCTTTTGGAATCAATGTTCTAAAATTCATCAGAATTTTTGGAAAAGATGGACAATAGATTATTTAAACCGGCTGCAAAATCGGCCTAAATGGTTTTACCCCTCAGAAAATATCAAAGAAAATGATATTGTTCTTCTCAAGAATGAGAATACTCCTCCATTGAAATGGCCTCTAGCCCGTGCTCTAGAGCCAATTAAAGGGAAGGACGGACGAGTTAGAGTCGTTCGACTTCTGACTCCTGAAGGAGAGTTTACCCGACCCATTACAAAGTTGTGTCCACTTCCTTCTCCACGGCCATAACAGGAATTAGCTACCCATGAATGAATGTTTCTTGTATATGCATAACGTTGGTCTTGCACTTTGTGTTCACCTTGAAGTCATGCCTGGTTCTTGTAGGTCTTTTCTTCTCGCTCCGGGCAGAATGTTGGAATTTCAACCAATTTCAAATCTACCCGCGTATTTTTTATTCATTTCCCGCGCGAAATATGTGGCAACTCTGGTCACGTATGCATTTTTTAACAGTAGATATCATCGCGATCAGATCGCCAAGAAGGATTGATGCCGGTCAGTGTCAGTGTGTCTAGGAAGAATCACGGATTCTCGTCTCGCTTAATTAGCAAGCAATTGATCGCTCTTATTGTCTTGTTCTTGTATTGCATCCACTCTCTCTTATATATTAATTATTAAAGTCTGCCCAATTGATTACTGTTAATAGTGTGTGAAGTTATAGTTATAAGTATTTAATTTACAGTGCACAGTGTTAGCTAATGTGTAACCGGCATTTCGTTTATGTTAAATTTGTTTAATTGTTAATTGTTGACTTGTTACAAGTCTGTATTATTTGATTTTTAAGGCGATGATTTTTAATTATGACGCCAGGGATTTCGGATGTTGTGTTTTTGGCTAAACGTAGATATAATTGAGTACTTCATAGTACTTCTAATCGAAATCCGTCACAAAGCTCGCTTTGTCGTAAAAGAATTAATTATTTGATTTTTAAGGGGATGATTTTTAATTATGGCGTAAGGATTTTAGGATGTTGTGTTTTTGGCTGAACGTAGCTGTAATTGAGTACTTCATGGTACTTCTAATCGAAATCCGTCACAAAGCTCGCTTTGTCGTAAAAGAATTAATTATTTGATTTTTAAGGGGATGATTTTTAATCATGACGCCAGGGTTTTAGGATGTTGAGTTTTAGGCTGAACGTAGATATAATTGAGTACTTCATAGTACTTCTAATCGAAATCTGTCACAAAGCTCGCTTTGTCGTAATAAAGTTATTATTTGATTTTTAAGCGGATGATTTTCAATTATGACGCCTGGGTTTTAGGATGTTGAGTTTTAGGCTGAACGTAGATATAATTGAGTACTCCATAGTACTTGTAATCGAAATCCGTCACAAAGCTCGCTTTGTCGTAAAAGAATTAATTATTTGATTTTTAAGGGGATGATTTTTAATTATGGCGTAAGGATTTTAGGATGTTGTGTTTTTGGCTGAACGTAGCTGTAATTGAGTACTTCATGGTACTTCTAATCTAAATCCGTCACAAAGCTCGCTTTGTCGTAAAAAAATTAATTTTTTGATTTTTAAGGGGATGATTTTTAATTATGACGCCATTGATTTAGGATGTTGTGTTTTTGGCTGAACGTAGATATAATTGAGTACTCCATGGTACCTGTAATCGAAATCCGTCACAAAGCTCGCTTTGTCGTAAAAAAGTAATTATTTGATTTTTAAGGGGATGATTTTTAATTATGACGCCTGGGTTTTAGGATGTTGAGTTTTAGGCTGAACGTAGATATAATTGAGTACTCCATAGTACTTGTAATCGAAATCCGTCACAAAGCTCGCTTTGTCGTAAAAGAATTTATTATTTGATATTTAAGGGGATGATTTTTAATTATAACGCCTGGGTTTTAGGATGTTGAGTTTTAGGCTGAACGTAGATATAATTGAGTACTTCAAAGTACTTCTAATCGAAATCCGTCACAAAGCTCGCTTTGTCGTAAAAGAATTAATTATTTGATTTTTAAGGGGATGATTTTTAATTATGTCGTAAGGATTTTAGGATGATGTGTTTTTGGCTGAACATAGATTTAATTGAGTACTTCATGGTACTTCTAATCTAAATCCGTCACAAAGCTCGCTTTGTCGTAAAAGAATTAATTATTTGATTTTTAAGGGGATGATTTTTAATTATGTCGTAAGGATTTTAGGATGATGTGTTTTTGGCTGAACATAGATTTAATTGAGTACTTCATGGTACTTCTAATCAAAATCCGTCACAAAGCTCGCTTTGTCGTAAAAAAGTAATTATTTGATTTTTAAGGAGATGATTTTTAATTATGACGCCAGGGTTTTAGGATGTTGTGTTTTAGGCTGAACGTAGATATAATTGAGTACTCCATAGTACTTGTAATCGAAATCCGTCACAAAGCTCGCTTTGTCGTAAAAAAGTAATTATTTGATTTTTAAGGGGATGATTTTTAATTATGACGCCAGGGTTTTAGGATGTTGTGTTTTAGGCTGAACGTAGATATAATTGAGTACTCCATAGTACTTGTAATCGAAATCCGTCACAAAGCTCGCTTTGTCGTAAAAGAATTTATTATTTGATTTTTTAGGGGATGATTTTTAATTATGGCGTAAGGATTTTAGGATGTTGTGTTTTAGGCTGAACGTAGATATAATTGAGTACTCCATGGTACTTCTAATCGAAATCCAACACAAAGCTCGCTTTGTCGTAAAAAAGTAATTATTTGATTTTTAAGGGGATGATTTTTAATTATGACGCAAGGGTTTTAGGATGTTGTGTTTTAGGCTGAACGTAGATATAATTGAGTACTCCATAGTACTTGTAATCGAAATCCGTCACAAAGCTCGCTTTGTCTTAAAAGAATTTATTATTTGATTTTTTAGGGGATGATTTTTAATTATGGCGTAAGGATTTTAGGATGTTGTGTTTTAGGCTGAACGTAGATATAATTGAGTACTCCATGGTACTTCTAATCGAAATCCAACACAAAGCTCGCTTTGTCGTAAAAAAGTAATTATTTGATTTTTAAGGGGATGATTTTTAATTATGGCGTAAGGATTTTAGGATGTTGTGTTTTAGGCTGAACGTAAATATAATTGAGTACTCCATAGTACTTCTAATCGAAATCCAACACAAAGCTCGGTTTGTCGTAAAAAAGTAATAATTTGATTTTTAAGGGGATAATTTTTAATTATGGCGTAAGGATTTTAGGATGTTGTGTTTTAGGCTGAACGTAGATATAATTGAGTACTCCATGGTACTTCTAATCGAAATCCAACACAAAGCTCGCTTTGTAGTAAAAAAGTAATTATTTGATTTTTAAGGGGATGATTTTTAATTATGCCGTAAGGATTTTAGGATGTTGTGTTTTTGGCTGAACGTAGATATAATTGAGTACTTCATCCCAGGTAGCAGAGTGACGTGTTAAAGACGTTGAAAATTGGTGTATTCTCGTCAACTGACGTAATTTGGGCTAAAACATGACGTGAAAAAAACGTTGTTAGGTGGACGTTTTTAAGACGTCATAAAAAAACGTAATATATTCGTCGAATTTTGGTATTAGTTTTCGAATAAATATATAAAATCATATTTTTTAGAAATTTGTTTATACCTAGTCAGTGCACACCAACATTACCAATAAAATTAAAACAAAAAAGTTATTTTTACTCGGAAAGATTTCGTGCGAAATCGTAGCCTTAACCATGTATTGAATAATATATTAGAAAATAAACTAAAATGTAACCAACAATTATTATTACATAGACAATAACGAAAACAGGACTTTATAAATTCCTAATGAAATTTATTAGAAATCACGGTTTTTGCGGTGCAAACATCAGTGGCCCAGTGTTGCCAGTGGCCTGATAATTATCGAAATCTAACTTAATTTTTCTTAATCTTGCTTACGAACTGATAAATCGATAATGATAACCTATAATGTAGCTAATCTAGATAGAGATAAAAATTTCAAATAAATCAATATATCAATTTTTTTCTGATAGTTTATCCTGGAATCTTATAATTTTATGGTCATATTCCAATAATTTTAGACTAGACGTTTGACGTTGGCAACACTGCGTCCACCTTTGCTTGGCTTGTATCGAAGCTTCGGCGCAATAGAAGCCATTTTGTCGTGTTTTGTTGTAAAAAAAAGTAAATATGATGAACAAAAAAAAAATAAAACAGTACTTTTTATCCACGGCTGCTGAAGTAGTAAACACAGGTCAGAAAATATTGTTCTGTCAAATTTATATGATGAAATATTTTAAAATGGGGTGCACGTGTGCGAGTGAAATATTTATTACAAATGTGCTTGGCCAATTAGTACTAATCGTTCACAGGTAAATCTATTATTACTGTTTAATATAATATACAAATTAATTAAGTTATAAATCGTTTTCAGAATTCTAACCCTACTTTTTAGGTTCAATAGGAGTCTCGTGCTCTTGATTTACAATAATTTATTTGATACCAAGTTACGATCTATAATGAATATGAGCTGTTTATCAAATATACTAAACACTATCGACAATTTAAAGTTAAAAACCAGGTAAGCCCTAAGACTAATGTCATTCATATAATTTAGCTTCTTTTATTTTCAGTACTTGAAGACAGTTCAGTAAATGAAAAGATCTTACTTGTTAGTTAGTAGACTCTAGAACTATTATGATGTCCTCTACGCCCCTATCACTGATCAATAGTTTACCGGATCAAAAATGGAAGGAAGGCGGCTTTGAATGGATTATATCCTGTCTTAAGTTAGCCAAAAAGCAGTGGTAGCATAGAACGAGCAAACATAAAACCGATGAGACAGCAAGATGGTAGCACTTATTGGGAACGCTCAAATCATTAAGTTCTTGTTGTGCCCCCTTCTTGATGTAAGGGTAACAAAAGAGGGTCTAGAAGAGAAAATATATACATATATACAACGTTGGAGAGAAGAGTTACAGAAAGCGACCATAAGTTAGACATAAAAACTTACCCAGGACGTTGGATGACCTTACGAGTGATTTCCTACAGGTTAGTGTTTCATATATCCACCTTAAAAGATGTGCAGTATTCTACCATACAATTTAAGAAACACATTAACCATTTATTTCTTTTTTAGGCATTTAAATCTGTTACTGGTTGATTTTATTAGCACATGATACAATCATCTTATCACCAAAAAAGGAAGAGAAAAGTAAGGAAGGAATTCAATCCATCAAATGTCATATTCAAGAAAGGCCTTTAACCTTTTTAAGTCAATATGTACCAAATCTGGTTAGTGGGTTGGCATCTTTAAGTAGAAAAATTAATTAAAAGAAGAATTAAGTAAACAATAGTGAGATTATTATTAAAAGAAGGTTTGTAGTATCCTTTTTATAAATAAATTGGGAATACATTACTCTATTAGGAGACTTAAAATTTGGCCTAAGATTTTAATGCCTAAAAAATTTTAGCCCGTAACACGATCTCTTAACAGGACTAATAATAATGTAAAAAGTGATAGACTTTGGCGAAGAAGATGGAGGAGGACTAGTGGTGGTTCATTCTTAGTGGCTACCCCCCTGTAGCTTCTCAGTAAAACTCAACATGTTATTATATTTTTAGTTTAATAAATTATACAGGTGTCTTGCAATATTGTGAAGATTTTTGAACTGAAATACCTTCGAAAGAGTGCCGTTTTGACTACCTAATCGTCTTTTATAATCTAAAAATGAATTTAAGTAACTTGTCCTTCCAGTTAAACAGAGCGGAAATCATTGCGAATTTTTATTTTTACATGGGACACTCCGTGTGCATGTGTTTAATGAAAAATATAGTGGGAACGGGAAAAAATGCATTCAGACAAAACTGCTCTTTTATCGTATCTTATTCGAAGTTATTTTAGTTTAAAAATCGTCAACTACTGTTGGACATCCTGTATTTGAATATAATTTGTGTAATTATTTCTTTTATGAATTCCGAGGATATTTTGTTTTTTACAGTAAAAAAATACAATTTTTTAATCTAAAATGGATGTTTAATTATATGTTTTAAATACGTCAAAAAAAACGTAATTTTTACGTAAAAAAAGACGTCATTGGTCTGTGACTTATGACCCTGTATATCACGTGTTTTCCGCGTCATTCATATACGTAAATAATGACCAATTTTCAACGTCTTTAACACGTCACTCTGCTACCTGGGATAGTACTTCTAATCGAAATCCGTCACAAAGCTCGCTTTGTCGTAAAAAAGTTATTATTTGATTTTTAAGGGGTTGATTTTTAATTATGACGCCAGGGTTTTAGGATGTTGAGTTTTTGGCTGAACGTAGATATCATTGAGTACTTTATGGTTCTTCTAATCGAAATCCGTCACAATGCTCGCTTTGTCGTAAAAAAAATAATAATTTGATTTTTAAGGGGATGATTTTTTATTATGACGCCAGGGTTTTAGGATGTTGAGTTTTTGGCTAAACGTAGATATAATTGAGTACTTCATAGTACTTCTAATCGAAATTCGTCACAAAACTCGCTTTGTCGTAAAAAAGTTATTATTTGATTTTTAAGGGGATGATTTTTAATTATGACGCCAGGGTTTTAGGATGTTGTGTTTTAGGCTGAACATGGATATAATTGAGTACTCCATAGTACTTGAAATCGGAATCCGTCACAAAGCTCGCTTTGTCGTAAAAAAATTAATTATTTGATTTTTAAGGGGATGATTTTTAATTATGGCGTAAGGATTTTAGGATGTTGTGTTTTAGGCTGAACGTAGATATAATTGAGTACTTCATAGTACTTCTAATCGAAATCCGTCACAAAGCTCGCTTTGTCGTAAAAAAGTAATTATTTGATTTTTAAGGGGATAATTTTTAATTATGGCGTAAGGATTTTAGGATGTTGTGTTTTAGGCTGAACGTAGACATAATTGAGTACTTCGTAGTACTTATAATCGAAATCCGTCACAAAGCTCGCTTTGTCGTAAAAAAATTAATTATTTAATTTTTAAGGGGATGATTTTTAATTATGGCGTAAGGATTTTAGGATGTTGTGTTTTTGGCTGAACGTAGATATAATTGAGTACTTCGTAGTACTTATAATCGAAATCCGTCACAAAGCTCGCTTTGTCGTACAAAAATTAGTAATTTGATTTTTAAGGGGATGATTTTTAATTATGACGCCAGGGTTTTAGGATGTTGAGTTTTTGGCTGAACGTAGATATTGTCACAGGGAATATTTTCACAAAATATTCCGATTAAAAAAAATTAAAATTAAATATGTAAATCTCGCCTTGTGCAGTTCATTGGTTCACTGAACGCGTTTGTTTAGTTAATGTAGAAACGTGTTAGAACTGCACAAGGCTAATAACTGAATGGCGGAATTACAATATGATATATAAATACGAACATGTATTGTTGAAAGGAGGTCAGTCAAGAAAGTCTTTAGACTTTACTTTTGACTGTCGGCACTCTGCCGACAGTTTGAGTAACCGACCCTAGTGACATGTCTCCTTAAAGTCTCCGTTAGTGTAGTGTTAAGTTAGTATGGTAAGAATATTAATTTGTATATATTAGTTAGGTATTTATTTGAGTGTTTGTTTTTTTATCTTATTGTTGTTATATATTTTATTGTTAATTATATATTTATTTCTCTACCATCTGTTTAATATATCCATCCCCTCTTAATATCGTAACAATATAATTGAGTACTCCTAAGTACTTCTAATCGAAATCCGTCACAAAGCTCGCTTTGTCGTAAAAAAAATAATTATTTCATTTTGAAGGGGATGGTTTTTTATTATGACGCCAGGGTTTTAGGATGTTGAGTTTTGGCTGAAAGTAGAAAATTGAGTACTTTTCAGTCCTTGTAATGGAAGTCTAACATGAAGCTTACTTTGTCGTAAACTGTAATGTTTTTTTCATTTTTGGTGAGATTTTAGAAAGTTTATTTTTTCGTTAAAACCAAAGTACCTTTTAGTCCCCCAAACAGCTATATTTTATTTTTTCTACACGAAATGACTTTTTTTATAAAAAATATGTTTGCTGACAACTGTCATACTTTCATAATTAATATGTCGTCTATTTTTTATCCATTGTTAATTTTTTAATTCTTTACGTAGTCGACACTTATTGCAAATGGCGTCATTATCACCATAAAACGCCAGTTTAATTAGGTAAGAAAATGCTTTTTACCTTAATTCGTAGCTCGAAGGACCATTTTAATGTTGGGAAAACCAAACATCAAGTTACTATTTACAAAATTTACATTTATTAACACGATTTTTACATAATTTGATATCCATAAGCATAACGTCTTGCTTATACCATGACACCACGTTCTTTCTACAAGAAGGAAGTTTCATCTCCAAATAGGAATCCAAGTATTGTTTACTTCCAACTTTCGATCATAATCAATGTTTACTAAAAAAAAAATAAAGATTTTCATATAATATTCAATAACATTATAAAAGTAGTAAAAGGAATAATCTCTGCGCGATTTTTCAAGACTACGGCCCGTTTTGTCAGCGGAAGAAAGCCCGATTCGAAAAAATCGGAATTTTTCCAATATTTTTTCAACGAGCCGGTTGCGATATGGATATCAATCAACGCGTCTTGACTTACACAACACCTTAATTGAAATCAGTATCGACAAATTTGCTTTCCTCATCGAGATATCTCGAAAAGAAGTTTCACTTAGTAGGCCGGACCCGAAATTGCCATCTTCTGATAGCCTTTCTTTTTTGAATAAAAACCGATGGCCGAAAGAATTTTCCGTATCGGCCGTACCGTTCTCGAGTTATCGTGCGCACAGACATCCACACAGACTTTTTTTTCGCCGAAAATCAATTTAAGGTATTCAAAATTGGAGTTAAACAAATATTGACCCGCTCGAGTAAGTGCGTTAACCAAAAACGTACAGGGTGATTGCAATGAGTGCAAATATTTTTTATTATTTGTCTCCAAGTAATTTATAAAGAAATAGGAGAGAAAGTATAAATTATTTATCTCAAATGAATGTCTGTCAACGGGTCGGATTTTAAAGCGATTAAGGGGTAGTTTTCACCCCCAAAGGGATGAAAACAATTTTTGTTACTTTTACGACTCCCTTTATTTGAACTGACATAAAAAAGTTAAAAAAAAAACTTACAGCATTTTTCAATTGTACGTCAATTTAGAGGTGGGTCTCACGTCACCCCTTAACAGACACTTTGTGCTTAGTTTTTTATGGGAGTACTAAATTTCTTTATTTTCATCACAATTAGCACATTATAGAGCATAATTTGGGGGTCTCATAAAACGTGAAAAAATCCCCAAAAGGGTGGTTTTAGCGATTTTAGGGGTGACTCAACCATTTTAGAGTCGCGGGACCCCGATTTTCATTATCAGCGTTCAAAAAAGCATATTGTAAAAGCAGTCTCGTTGCGTAGGGCGTTCCGAGTAGTGATGGGAGTATTCGGATGGGAGTATTCGGAACCATCCGATTATTTATAAGTATTCCGATTATTTGTAAATATTCCGATTATTTGAAAAGATTCCGATTATTTGAAATATTCCGATTATTTGAAATACTCCGATTATTTGTAAATATTCCGATTATTTGAAATATTACGATTAGCTCTTGAGATCACGGTGTTTCGTATTCCGATTATGAAAAATCGGATGGTTTGGAAAAATCGGAAGGTTTAAAAAATTCGGAATATTTTAGAAAAATCGGATGGTTTATGTCTCGTTGTTTCGTATTCCGTTTATGAAAAATCGGATAAATTTGAAAAATCGGAAGGTTTAGAAAAATCGGATGGCTTATGTCGTTTATGAAAACAAAAAAATCGGACGATTATAATAAATCGGAAGAGTACGGCAAGTTGTTTTGTAATTTGTTTGGATTGGAGTTTGGATTACAATATTATAAATATATTGAAATCGGTGCATCGTAAAAAGAGAAAACTATTATTTAAGAAATTAAGAAAGTAATTTTCATTTCTAAATCTAAAAATCCTTCTTTTTGTAAAGGAAGGTTTTTTAGGAATATTTATATAAACGTGAAGTGATGTTTAACTTCTTTTGTTGACATTCTACTGTTTCCTTAACCTATTATTTCCGTTCTGGATTCTACTCATTTCATTAGTATTTTTGTTTTCTTTCACCCGCAAATGTTGAATATTGCAGTTATAAGCAGCTGATCAAGTAGCACACAAATATCATTTTCCACGTGTCGTTTAGTCTCTCTTATCGATGTTTTACAAAAACCCATACATTAGGCAGTATTTATTGACTCTGTTGTGATTGTTCTTTCATTCCGAATAAGGTAAATTAAGTGCAAAAGTCCGTTAATCATTTAAGTAATAATTTAAATAGTTAGTTATTGTGATGATCAAATATTTATGTGATGTGTCAAATACTTATATCAAGTTAGGTTTACTGTAATCAATAAACTCATATCTATCTACTAGTATATACGCCTAGATTCAAATAAATAATAATAATAATGTAAATCATAATAATAATTACTAATAATACAAATTACTACAAAAAATATAATTCCAAGTTCCCCACTTGTTTACCGATCAGCTGCTAACCGCCATGTTGCTTGTGACGTCACCTGACCCTGACTAGATGCAATTAAAAAATAATCGGAATATTATTCCCATTATTAAAATCATCCGAATACTAGTATTCCGATTATTAGAATCATCCGATTAATCCCACCACTAGATCCGAGCGTTATATCCGCGTTTTAAATGATGGACTATAGTTCCAAAACCGAGGTTACCTTAGCTCTAAACACAATGCGAATTTCTATCGAGACCTAGCTTTTGTTCGCGACTTCGTCCGCGTTGATGTTGGAATAAATAAAAGTTTCCTTCTTATATCTGTTTCCTTCCCCTACTTTTTAAACTCTGTGATGAATATTTTACTGAATATTGATCAATAGTAGAATATCTCAAAAACTCTTAACTGGTGATAGACGCTTGAAAATTATTACGTAGATTCTCCTAAATAAATGTATTTTTAAAAATGAAGGAGAGAGATCCAATAAAATCATACAAAAAATATGCGCTTAAAATTGGTATGTATATTTCCTTTGATAAATAAACAAACAAGTACTTCAGTTTTTGATAAAACTGAAACTTAATTTTATTATTTGTGAAAAATGTAGATGATTGTCTATCAGTGCGAATTATTTCAGATTTTTTTATTTTCACAAAAATTATTAAATTTGAATACCTAATTTTCTTTTTCCTGTAAAATATAGATAAGTATCTATCGGTATGAATTAATTACTTCGACCTGAAAACTTCGCCATTAGTCTAAAAGAAGGTCACATAAAATTATTAAAAAATAATATTAAAAAAAATGGTTTTGAAATTTGCAAACAATGACCTTGGATTTGATATAACACTTGATATAGTAACTCCACTTGGAGGTGTAAAAATGGGCATGAAAGTTTGAAGTAAACGGGTACAGAAAATAAACTTTTATTTATTCCGACATCAATGCGGAAGAAATCGCGGGAAAAAGCTAGTAAAATAAATAAAAATGAATCTTCATACCGGATGTCCCACTTTTCGGGGTTTTGATCGCTTACTACCCAAATAGTAGGGGAATAGAAACATGCCGTTTTCCCCAGTTTTATTGAAATCAAAAAAATTTCAATAATGGGATCATTTATTGTAATTGCGGTCAGACCGGAAATTAACATTGTTTTTTAGAGATAGGGCAACTTTGTAATTTTAAATAGAACACTCTGTATATTTTTAGAATAACACAAATTTCAATTTTTAAGCTTTGCTA
This sequence comes from Neocrepidodera transversa, assembly GCA_963243735.1. Classification (NCBI taxonomy): domain Eukaryota; kingdom Metazoa; phylum Arthropoda; class Insecta; order Coleoptera; family Chrysomelidae; genus Neocrepidodera; species Neocrepidodera transversa. The sequence continues at coordinate 114,755 of CAUJLB010000046.1, forward strand.
CTTTCGCTGCAAAATATTTCCAAAATTTAATTCAAACAACGTTAAGCATTTAAGGCAATTGATAATAAACAGCAAAACGTTAACTTAAATAACAAAGTATATTAAACAGTATTTTGAATTAATATGAATTTTTAAACTTCTAAAGAAACAAAAATTATAGATCATTAAAATAAAATTATGTATAAATATTATAAAAATTATACCTCTCGCATTCTCTTGTTGTAAAGCGCGCTGTTCGATAAGATCTCCTAACTCTCCTGCAACATCTTCATCTTCTAACAAAAAAAAATATAAGAAACATATTCAATATTAAGATTGAATAACTAACCTTCGCTTTCCGGATCAATGTTGGGATTGGCTGAATCCCATTTGTCCAATATCTCCTGACTTTCCGTAACGCAATAAGCTATTTTTTGCAAAAACTCCATAATAGTTATTGTTTACGTTTCGAAAGGTGATGGTGCTTCTATTATGGCAGCTTTTTGCCTCGTCGGGATCGAGCATTTCTCGCTCCTGCATTTAATTGCATTACATTTATGTGGTCCTTGGCCATACATTTTGTTAATTTTCCTAAAATAAATAGCTTCACTTATAGATGGTTAAACATGATTAAGTTATTTCAACATATAAATGAATAAGAATTGAAAGTTTTTGTAAGCTTATAACAATTTTTACCTCTCGCTCTTTAGATAAGAGAGGTATAGTAATGATGCTAAAAATTGGGTAGCGAGTTTTCAATGGATAAACACGTTTTAAGGTCCCTAGAAGTTTTACACATATATTTTGTATACACTACAGTTTATTCTCGTATCATTAAAACTTTCAAAAAGTTTGCAATTGTTGCTAGATTTACAAAAAAGTCAATTTTTTTCATACTTTTTTGTGTTAACGTGTAAATTTTTGATTAAAAAATGGCGAGAGGTCATGTGCTGGCCACATCAGATTTTTTCAGGTTTTTTAATTTCTTATCTTTCTTTTTTTGTGCTAATTGAAAGTAATATTTGGCGCAGTCCAGTCCTTTTTACTTTCCGAACAACAGAGTTGTATAGAAGGAAAGTATTGCGATCATGATATTTTGACCATAACCAGATTTTAACGGATCTTTACGTTTTGAGGTCACCTAAACGGCTGAACCGATTTAAATGAAATTTTCGGTATATTGTGATTGCGCGCAGCGGTCAAATACCTCCTGTGGTACTGAAATTTGCCCTTAAGTCGGATGTTGTGATTGCGCGCAACGGAAGGATTAAGGCAATTATGACAGTAAAACAAAAATCTGTAATATCTGCTTGTGATAGAAAGAATCTGATATTTAATCCTATAGAAATTGTGTGTGATTTCGAAGAAGCTATACATAAAGCAAGCCGTAACGTTTGGCCTCAGCTAAAGATAACTGGTTGCAGATTCCACATCAGCCAAGCTTGGCTGAAAAAAATACAAAATATTGGACTCAGAACAGAGTATTCTGACAAGAACAGTGAGTTGGGGAAATGGTTACGCTGGTCTTTCGGCCTCATATATTTAGACAGTGCTGATGTTTCGGAATGCTTCGTTGAAGACTTGATTGCTGAAGCTTCCAACGATAGCCGTATAACGTCCTTCTGCGATTATTTAACGGAGAATTACATTTCTGAATCGGCAAGATTTCCTCCAGAGATGTGGGCTTCATGTAGTCCAAGTCGAGAACGGACAACCAACGCTTGTGAATCTTTCCATAGCCATTTTAATAAAAGATTTTATTCTTCGCATCCTAATATTTTTGTATTTTTAAATGAATTAAAAAATGTTCAAGTAGGATTTTATGTGCAATTAAATAGCTTACATTTACAAAAAAATATTAAAAACATTAATTATGACAGAAAATTAAAATATGTAACAAATTTGATAGGTAAATTTAAAAATAAAGAAATATCCAGAATAGAATTTGTAAAAACTATATGCTATAAGACATGTTTAAATTAAATATATGTACGTTATACAATATAAATTAAAATAAACAATATTTAGTTTTTTTGTAATCACTATTTCAATGTAGAAAGTACCCACTTTTTATTATCTTAATTATTTAAAATTAGTAAATTTTCCGTTTCATAAGGAATGGTCAATATTTTAATCATGAGCCTATTATCAACTTTGAAATTAGACAAAGAGGACGCCACCTATACTCAACTAGATGAAGAAAAGTATCCATTTTTTTTAAATCTCGGCCATTTTTTAATTTTTTTCAAGAGTTTATGACACACTCTGTAAATTTGAACAAAAAAGGTATACTTGTTTTAATAGCATTCAAATGTTCCACACACAGTATCTATTTAATTTTCTTTACCATTTTTTTGTTCAAATTTACAGGGTGTATCATAAACTCTTGAAAAAATTTCAAAAATAGCCGAGATTAAAGAAAAATGGATGCATTTCTTCATCCAGTAGAGTGTAGGTGGCGCTCTCTTGATCTAATTTCAAAATTGATAATATATTTATGATTTACTAACTTAAAAATATAACCATACCATAAATTCAAGTCAATACGTTAAATAATAAAGAAATTATTGCAAAAAAAACGAAAAATAAATTTTAATTTTAACAACCTATATCTCAGTAGTAGACCCAAAGTTATTTAGTAAAATATTAATGTTTTGAAGTCCTGAACCTATGATTAAAATATTGACCATTTCTTATGAAACACCCTGTATAAGAAGTACATAAAACTTCCGTTTACTGTAGTTTCCGACTTTGCGCGCAATCACAATATACCTTTTTAAAGGCTTGCGCGCAATTGCAACATTGGATTAGGACACCCACTGGAGAACCCTGACCGCTGCGCGCAATTGCAATATGCCCGAAATTTTATATACATATTTAGGGTAGCAAGGACACGACCTGTATAGATTTTGGAGTTAATCGGACAACCGGAAGTGACAGTTGCTATAAGTATTTATTTTTCATATTTTTCTTAAATAACCAAAATAATGCATTTTTATGAAAAATTACAGGATATGAAAGTTGTAGAACATAAAAGTTTCTACACATTTTATTACTACCGTTTTTTTGAATTCCTTATAGTTTCGCCGCTAGAGGGCGTGAAAAAAAATTTATATAGACATTTGCGACTTTTTTAGATTTTGAGACAAAATTATGGATTTTTATGAAAAATTACATATAATCAAAATTGTAGAACATAAAATTTTCTACAAATTTTGTCTTTACTTTTTTTTCGAGTTCCGCATAGTTTCGCCCCTAGTTTTTATTTTAATTTTTAAGCAATTTTTATCTTTAGTAAATTATTATTTTTTAGTTAAATTGTAATATTAATAATTTTAAAAAATATCTGTAAATTTGTAATAATTAATTTTATATTTATAATTTTTTTCAAAATTTTATTGTAAAAATTGTGGAATTTTTTAAAAATTGGCTAAGAAACATTTAAAATTATATTACGATTTTAAAATAAATTGAATAACTTCTAAAATATTAAAGTTATTGAAATGGGATTTTCACCATTCGAAAGATACTATAAAACTCTAAATTAAAAATGCATTTTAGTTTCTTAAAATTTAGATTTGTTATTATTATAGATAAAATAAAGAATATTTTTTAAATTTTTTGTAATTTCGCTTTATCAATAAGTATAAAATAAATGAAAAAAGTAAATAGCATATCCGAAAAGGATCCAAAAGTACTATGTGTGTAAATTATTTCATAATTTTAACACAGTATTTGTAAAAGTTATAGCAGAAAATGTAAAAAATTAAAACAATTCAATGGATATCACAAAAATTTGATTTTTTTTTAGTTTTTTGAACTAACTTTATTAATGCATTTTGATCCAGAAAACCTAAAAAAAGGTCTGTTTCCCATTTTAAATAAAATTGAATGAGATATTAATTATTTATTGATTTTAAAATTATTCAAAAATAGGTTTAATTTTTTTTAAGGTTAAAATTAATATTAAAAATTTTAAAAAAATTACCCTTAAATTTGTAGTAAAAAACTCTATATAATTGTGATTTTTTTCACAATTTTATTCAAAAAATTGTAGAATTCCTAATTTTTTTTTTGAAATTTAAAAAAAATTGAATAACTTTAAAAATATTAAAGATATTAAAATGGGATTTATACCATTCGATGGGTAATATAATTAATTATTTTAATGCAGAAAAACTAAAATAATCGATTAAACAATTACTTTACTAGGAGTGTTCGGAAAGTTGGGTGGGATTACCCCCTCATTTTTTTAAATACATAAAACTTGGTTACTGGTTTATTTATATTGATGCAATTATGATAAGTATGTTACTTTATACCAAAATGTGAATTTTAAAACAAATCATTAAAAGGATTTCACTTGTATACCTAAAAATTTTGTTTTGTGCCGGAATGGGAAACGTACTGCGTACCGTCGCTTGTAACATAATTGTGTGCAAAACCGGCTAATAAAAACTAGTCATTATTTAACTGTGATAATTCTAAAAATCATGGTCACCAATATATCTCTTAAACGGGTTCATAGATTTATACTAAATTTTGGTCGATTATAATAAAGCTATTTTTGGATTATTGGACATAAAAATCCAATATGGCCAACATCCTATTTGACCAAAAATTAGATGAAAATTTTAAATTCAAATAGAACATCCGGTATATACCAGGTGTACCGAGTTCATATAGGATTCTAGGACTTCAAACACATATAGGTGGACTGGCAAATGTCACTTAAGACGACATTTTTGTTTTACTTAATATTTTTTTTCAATTATTTTTTTTTTGTTTCTTAATAATTATTTATATTTAAAATATAATATTGTAAATATTCTTTATTTGTAACAGGGATGTCTTTAGATAAATTTTGTATCGAAATTAAAAAAAAAAATAAAATTTCTCCTTCAGCTGAGAAGAAAAGGAATTGTTATGTACATCATTTTAATGGTAATTAAATGAACGATTTTTATTTTCGGGTGGCCCATCTATGTGTAGTGGTAAGATAAAGATGTATCCTATTAGTTATTAGTACTTAAATTTATTTTACTTCAACATCCTGTAGATTTACTTCAACCTATTTATTTATATCGTAGCCGGTAAGAATTATTAAAATGGTTTTTTATTTATAATTATTAAATTACTTGAAATAAGTCAAAAATTAACCATGTATAAACACCATAAATTCACACTTAATAGCGTTATAAATAAATCTGCACTAACCTTGTGAAGTCAGGTACTGACTAAGTTCAATGGTTAATGAGGCACATTTTTTTATCTATCCTTTTTTTCACTTTTAAATATGACAGCTCAATTCCACAAACATCTTTAAAAGAAAAACGTCCTCTTGTGACAACTCTATAAAATTAACGGTTTAAGAGATATGTGCAATTTTATGTGGCACAGCACATCAATTTCGCGTTCACCATTTTTTTTTAAACACTTACGATTAGAGGAAACATCTCTGATTACTATTAAATTATTAATAAATCAGCAGTCTACATTTAGAGTAATAAACTTCTACACTTTTTATAAATTTTATTTATTTACAATAGTGATGCAAGAAAAATTGAATGAAAACGAATAGGAACATCTTAATTTAACACAAGTAAAAATACGAAAATAACAATAAAAATCTTAAAAAAAAAGTATTTAAAAAAAAATGGTGAACGCGCAATTGATGTGCAGTGCCACATAAAATTGCACATATCTCTTAAACCGTTAATTTTATCGAGTTGTCACAAGAGGACATTTTTCTTTTAAATATGTTTGTGGAATTTAGCTGTCATATTAAGAAGCTAAAAAAATGATAGATAAAAAAAATGTGCCTCATTAACCATTGAACTTGGTCCGTACCTGACTTCACAAGGGTAGTGCAGATTTGTTTATAAGTGCGCATTTATGGTGTTTATAAATGGTTAATTTTTGATTTATTTTAAATAAGTAGTTTAATAATTATAAATAAAAAACCATTTATAATTTTTAACTTTGGTGCCCTATAATTCGTTAACAAATGGCGTAAGGGAGAAATTTTATATGAAGTACCATCATTAATTTTAGCCCCTCTATCATCTCCTAAGTTTTGGGTATGAACTCCTGCGACACCCTGTATATAGATAATTATTTATATTAAATAATTCATAACCGCTCGTAATAAATTCGTTTCTCCTTAACCCGTACGTCCCGGTCGATTATTATTTAGACGTACGACACCAAATAGGGTGGCAGGATCTATTAAATAAAAAATCTGATGTGGCCAGCACATGACCTCTCGCCATTTTTGAATCAAAAATTTACAGGTTGACACAAAAAAGTATGAAAAAAAATTATTTTTTTGTAAATCTGGCAACAATGGCAAAAGTTTCGAAAATTTTAATGAGATGAAAATAAACTATATGGTATACAAAATATATGTGTAAAACTTTATTGCCGTTTTGTATAATAATGGAGTCATTACCCATAGCAACTGCCACTTCCGGTTGTGCGATTGGCACCAAAATCTAATCAGATCTAATCTAGGGTATCAGAATCCTGTATGCAAAATTTCAAATTTTTTTATTCAGTAGTTTTTGAGTTATCGTTACTACAACATCCATCCAAACACACACACACACACACACTAACACACTAACACACACACACACACTAACACACACACACACAGACATCATCGCGAAAATATTAAAATCGTATTCTAGGGACCCCAAAACGTGTTTATCAATTGAAAACTCACTACCCAATTTTTAGCATGATTCCTATACCTCTCTTATCTGAAGGGCGAGAGGTAAAAATTGATATTCTGATTTTGTCCAATAACTAAAATTTATTCGTCCCATTACTAACAAAATTGTCTAATAACTTTTTTGTCATTTTTTTTTTAATTTGTAAAAAATAATTAATAAAAGTAAAGAATACAAATGCATACATATATTTAGTATTGTACTGATTATTTCACTTGATTTATATCAACCAATGAAATGTCACAATTTTTAAAATTCTGACCAATGGGAATCAAATATCAGCGGCTATTGAACTAGACCTAATATCAGCGACTATCGCACTAAAGAAATAGTCACTTTTATAGCTCACCACAGAACACTGTCAACCAGAAGCGAATGTAAGGCCTTTTGCCAAATAATTTTTATGCGCATGCGTAGTCACTCCCTCTACAAGTGGTGCATAAGTCAACGCGATCGGTTCGAATATTTTGCCTTCGAATTAGGGAAAAATTATTAATCGGCCGCTAAAGTTCCTGTTAAAGTTATCCTCTTGTTAGTATAAATATTGTAATTATAAATATTGTTGGAGACAATCTCCACCACTATTGTTAATTCCATTTTTGACTATGTTAAGTTGGCAACAGCGGAACACGAAGTTCCCGCCAACTCGTAAAAGAAAAAAGGCAGTCGAGATTGAGAAGTTGCTCTATTTGACGTGTTGTTTTGTAACGACGAGAGTCGGTTTTTTAGTAAAGATTTTTAATTATCAAGCTCTGCCTTCCGGGCATCTTGACTCGAATGTCTGGCTTCTTGCCATATCATTCAACCTTGTAAGTCGTGTATAAAGTTGTAAATAATGTATAGTGTAAATAAAAAGGTACAACAAAGTGCAGCGTCTCTCTTCAACGCCATTTTGCCGAGACCAACGAATCCCTAGAATCCTACAGTCCACTTCCATTTTTAACCTCCTGATAATGTTTCGCACAAATATACTGTTAGTGATGCCTGCAAAAAAATCAAATTAACATGGATTTTTTTAAGACACTAAAAGTCTTTGTTAGTCAATTTATCCAGGAGATAAGTGGTAGTTATAACCTTAAAATTTTATAAACAAAGTGTGCTAAAAAATAGAACTTTTTAATAATGAATTTTCCAGCAAACGTTCCTGTTGATGTAAACGTTTTTTCTGATTCCTCAGATTTTGACAATGATTTAAAACGATTATATGAATATTATTTGGCGAAGACCCCGCATTGATCAGATCATTTAAACGTCTGGGATGATGTCGATTTTTTTTAACAAGGTACTTGACTATTGTTGTTTTAAAAAATTATGATTATTTTCAACTATTAGTACCATTACGATTTTAAATTTAAATAAATAAAAACAACGTTTTAAGATTTCCACAAAAATAATAACAAAAGTTATTAATTTAATAGTGACTAGTTTCGTTACATAGTAACTTCATCAGACTAATATTATTTACAAGAAAATCAAGAAATTTATACTAAAACAACTAAGTATAAGTATAAGTATATGTTTTAGTATAAATTTCTTGATTTTCTTGTAAATAATATTAGTCTGATGAAGTTACTATGTAACGAAACTAGTCACTATTAAATTAATAACTTTTGTTATTATTTTTGTGGAAATCTTAAAACGTTGTTTTTATTTATTTAAATTTAATAATGGATTTTCATCAAGTAAAAGCCGACACAGTTAAACATTACGATTTTATGCTACAGGTTCTTTTCAGAATTATGTGGATGATCCGTAGTTGAAGTGCATCAGTCTGTAATGTACCAACACTCCGTATAATTTTTGTTATTAAATGCATAAATACCATAGACAGAAATCTTAGAAAATATTGACTTTCTAACGATAAAATTATTCCTAAGTAATTTGATAAGTAATTTTACACCAAGATAAATTAAAATAGTGATTTTCCTTGTTTGGACCTTTGTTCGGTCTTATGATAAGAATCAGTTTAAATAGTATGTAGAACCCAAAAAGGAGGTGGTTCGTTATAAAATATTAAAGGAGTTAGAATAATAATTAAGTTGTAGTAACTAAGTTCTTTTGTTTATGTAACAATAAATAAGTGATAGTTAAAAAGTTGCTTTCATTCGATTCACATTACAAGTCTACAGCATGCAATATTATTAAAAAAGTAACATCATTTTGCAGTTTTTTCTCAGTTAACACCATAGTTGCTTGTGATAATCAATCAAGAGGTTATAAAACTGTTTGATAGTGGGTATGCTGTGGAAAAATTTTGGACATTTATAATTAACTTAGTTAATAATTTAACCTTATGCTGAGGAAAATTTGGCGATCTAACTTTCTTTTTACTTTTAAAATCTATCATATTTAAGATTCACACAATAAAACAGAATAGCCAGATCTATGTTTTTAAAGTTTATATTTTCTTAACACAAAGTACGTATTCAACTTCTGTTTCCCAATTTTTATCTTTATTTGTATAAATTACAAAACGTTAAGGACAAGTTGACACGGGCAACTTAAAACATAGCGTAACCGTATTTTCTAACAAATTTTTAGGGTTATTTTGAACTACAAAAATATGAAAGAACTAAAATACATCATTGCCACATTTTAACCGTTTGGTACGTACCCAAAGGTTAAAATTGCAATAATAATACGAACTAAATATTACCAGAAGAGTAAAATTTATCCCGCTGGTTAGAACCAGTGACTTTACACCCGATTATTAGAGAGATTTTAAGCCTTTTAATTATTCGCTTTTCTTCCGTTATCGTTATTGTGAGCATGCGCAATGCAGGTTTGTCGTTCCTTTAACTTTAATAACGATAACCGATTCCGTTACTTACGGAAAATTAAAGATAGAGTTTGGTTATGTCTATCGTTATGCGTAACAAAGGGCCGTTGCCACACGTTTCAGATTTTCGAGCATATTAGATAATTTTGAAAAAGGAGATGCATGTGCTGATTAAAATATTTAACATTAAAATATTTAAAAAAATATCTCTTTCTTTAACCTACGGAGTATTTGTTATATTTTTTCTTTATATCGTAATAATATTGTTCAATGTTTAAATATCATGTTTAATTTTTTTGCAATGTCGTGATTGTAAAATTTAAATTGAGTATCTGACAACGCGCAAAAGTGATATTAGATTCTTGAGAAAAACATAACCTAACTACTGTTAGAGTTCTGTCAGATTTGACGTTGGCCTGCGAAAACATATTTTAATTGGTTATACTTTGGATACTTTTTAGGTATGTGAATAGTCCTGATCTTGTCCTGATATTATTAGGAATTCGAAGAACCCTTGCTAATCTAAATATTTCCGGTCTTTTGAAGCTGAAATATAGTTTCACAAACTTATCCCCTCAAGCATTAAGATCAAATTCTGGGATTTACGCTATCCTACCACAAAACACCAGAAATTCTGAGGTTAGAAAAACAAAAACAAAATAACTATCGCCTGTGACCTGTCACTTTGTGAAGTTTAAAGTTGTGGTTTAAAATGTCTTAATTTCATTGCCGTGCTTATTGTTATGGTTAGCAAAAATAACCACAAGAGCGCCAAAATAAGAAATTTTTTAAAAGGCTTAAAATCTCTCTAATAATTTTGCCCTTAACAGGATAATGTGACAAGTGTTAAATTAATGTGGATTAAAGAAAGATAGTCTTCTAAATTCTGAACGAAAGTTAGGTATAGAAACTAAACAAATGTTTGATGCGTCAACCAGCTGTCAAGAAATTTAGTGGATAATGATAATTTCAATTTTTTAAATTATAATTTGTAGTTGTTAGTTTACCAAGATTGCCTTCGCTATTGCTATTTTGTTGTATTTAAAGTGACTGTTTTTATTTGTGTGATACTTGTAGTTTTTTATATACTTTGGACAATTTATATTTTGAACTTTTTTTGTGTAAATGTGTCTCGTCAGGGAGAAACTCATATATTTCGTGGATATTTTTCAAACACCAGAGGCAAAGAAAGTATTTTCAGCCTCTTTAAAGATCCGCTGGTTAAAAAATTATAAAATTAAATGCCTTCGTTTTTGATAAAACTGTGTTCACTTTAAAAATAAGAATATACTTTTAATCAATTTTATTCCAATAATCTAAAACCTTTGGTATATGATCAGCAAAGTTTTTTTTAAGGTAACAAAACTTTGTACCTATATTTGGTGAATAAATGCATCTAATTTGATTTTATTTTTGTTTATTAATATCATAGTTATTTTTATTTACTTATAACTATTAAACTATAATTAATAGTTAATTGAGTTCACGTTAGTGTTTATTGTCAAGATGTATTTTTTATTATTGAAAATAAAAAAAATCTGATGTGGCCAGCACATGACCTCTCGCCATTTTGGAATCAAAAACTTACAGGTTGACACAAAAAAGTATGAAAAAAAATTATTTTTTTGTAAATCTGGCAACAATGGCAAAAGTTTCGAAAATTTTAATGAGATGAAAATAAACTATAGGATATACAAAATATATGTGTAAAACTTTATTGCCGTTTTGTATAATAATGGCGTCATCACCCATAGCAACTGCCACTTCCGGTTGTGCGATTGGCACCAAAATCTAATCAGATCTAAGTTAGGGTATCAGAATCCTGTATGCAAAATTTCAATTTTTTTTATTCAGTAGTTTTTGAGTTATCGTTACTACAACATCCATCCAAACACACACACACACACACACACACACACACACACACACACACACACACACACACACACACACACACACACACACACACTAACACACACACACACACACACACACACACACTAACACACACACAGACATCATCGCGAAAATATTAAAATCGTATTCTAGGGACCCTAAAACGTGTTTATCCATTGAAAACTCACTACCCAATTTTTAGCATGATTCCTATACCTCTCTTATCTGAAGGGCGAGAGGTAAAAAATCTATAGTGAGTTCCGTTTTAAACCATTTAGTTACTGATTACAAAATAAAAATAGAAAAAATCTGATGTGGCCACCACATGACCTCTCGCCATGTTTGAATCAAAAATTTACACGGTGGCACAAAAAAGTATGAAAAAAATTTACTTTTTTGTAAATCTGGCAGCAATGGCAAAAGTTTCTAAAATTTTAATGGGATGAAAATAAACTATATGGTATACAAAATATATGTGTAAAACTTTATTGCCGTTTTGTATAATAATGGCGTCATCACCCATAGCAACTGCCACTTCCGGTTGTGCGATTGGCACCAAAATCTAATCAGATCTAAGTTAGGGTATCAGAATCCTGTATGCAAAATTTCAATTTTTTTTATTCAGTAGTTTTTGAGTTATCGTTACTACAACATCCATCCAAACACACACACACACACACACACACACACACACACACACACACACACACACACACTAACACACACACACACACACACACACACTAACACACACACAGACATCATCGCGAAAATATTAAAATCGTATTCTAGGGACCCTAAAACGTGTTTATCCATTGAAAACTCACTACCCAATTTTTAGCATGATTCCTATACCTCTCTTATCTGAAGGGCGAGAGGTAAAAAATCTATAGTGAGTTCCGTTTTAAACCATTTAGTTACTGATTACAAAATAAAAATAGAAAAAATCTGATGTGGCCACCACATGACCTCTCGCCATGTTTGAATCAAAAATTTACACGGTGGCACAAAAAAGTATGAAAAAAATTTACTTTTTTGTAAATCTGGCAGCAATGGCAAAAGTTTCTAAAATTTTAATGGGATGAAAATAAACTATATGGTATACAAAATATATGTGTAAAACTTTATTGCCGTTTTGTATAATAATGGCGTCATCACCCATAGCAAGTGCCTCTTCCGGTTGTCCGATTGACACCAAAATCTAATCAGATCTAATCTAGGGTATAAGAATCGTGTATGCAAAATTTCAAATTTTTTCATTCAGTAGTTTTTGAGTTATCGTTACTACAACATCCATCCAAACACACACACACACACACACACACACACACTAACACACACACACTAACACACACACACACACTAACACACACACACACACACACACACACACACACACACACACACACACAGACATCATCGCGAAAATATTCAAATCGTATTCTAGGGACCCTAAAACGTGTTTATCCATTGAAAACTCACTACCCAATTTTTAGCATGATTCCTATACCTCTCTTATCTGAAGGGCGAGAGGTAAAAACTAAAAGCTAGAGCCCTATTTTTAATTATCAACTTGTACTTGTATTACATACAAAATATGGTTGTAATATCAAGTACACTTTTAGAAGTAAAGCTATGTCAAGTACAATTTTAGACGTGTTAGTTTTTTACCTCTCGCCCTTCAGATAAGAGAGGTATAGGAATCATGCTAAAAATTGGGTAGTGAGTTTTCAATGAATAAACACGTTTTAGGGTCCCTAGAATACGATTTTAATATTTTCGCGATGATGTCTGTGTGTGTGTGTGTTTGGATGGATGTTGTAGTAACAATAACTCAAAAACTACTGAATAAAAATATTTGAAATTTTGCATACAGGATTCTGATACCCTAGATTAGATCTGATTAGATTTTGGTGCCAATCGCACAACCGGAAGTGGCAGTTGCTATGGGTGATGACGCCATTATTATACAAAACGGCAATAAAGTTTTACACATATATTTTGTATACTCTATAGTTTATTTTCAACTCATTAAAATTTTCGAAACTTTTGCCATTGTTGCCAGATTTACAAAAAAATAATTTTTTTTCATACTTTTTTGTGTCAACCTGTAAATTTTTGATTCAAAAATGGCGAGAGGTCATGTGCTGGCCACATCAGATTTTTTAGTGTAGTTTCCAGTGTCTTAGTTATTTCAGAGTATCTGCAAGTGGTGCAAGGTCACCAGATTTTGACAAAGGTGCCGACGCTAGCTTTCGCTTCTGGTTGATCCTTGTTCTGTGACGTCACATAAAAACGTCAAATACTTCTGTTAGTTTTTTTGTGTTTTCCACTTTAATTAGTATTCAATTTAATTTCGTATTATTATTTTAGCTGTATTCCTGATGTTTGTGTTCTGTTAATAAAGTTTTTTCCTCACTTACTTATCCGCAATTAATTTAATTTTCACGGGAAATAATCTTCCTAAATATAACACGACCATGATTAATACTCTGCTATTTTTGTTGTTGCTAAATTGTTTCGAAAATTCCATAAATTTATTTTCAACCAATTAGAAGGCTCCTTTTTGTTTACGTTGCTTATATCAACGGGAGACTATCACGATAATTTTGTTAGTTCTGTGACGAACCAACCCCCGGTATATTATTTTTATTTTTTTTAACAATTTCTAATGGAATTTTGTCTCGTCTTATTAAGTTTGTTTCCAAGAATTTTAGAGAGATAATCAAAACGTATTATATTTAATGTGTTCTGTTTATCTAGTTAAAGTCAAGTTGTTTTTTCCAAAAGACATTCATCTGTCGGTACCTGTTTCTACAACGGATAAGATACACACTTGAACCATTTGAAATGTCCCAACTTAAATTACAAAAATTAGAACGTTAAAAAATAATTCTTTTCACGGATAAATATTGAGGGTAGATAACATGCATGAGAACGAACAGGAAATATGGACCACACAAGACGCTAGATATTTCGGCGTCTACCCATTTTTACATCTCTCATCGTAAACGACAATTTCTTCACTTCGTTGGATTTATTTTACCTTCGTAAAAATAAATCAGATCAAGTATTTTCATATTTTAATTCGCCAACTTCTTATGGTCCCTAAGCCAAAGGTTAAACTAGTAAAAGGAATAATCTCTGCGCGATTTCCGTCAATTTTTTTTTCAACGAGCCGGATGCGATATGGATATCAATCAACGCGTCTTGACTTGCAAAACACCTTAAAAGAAATCAGTATCGACAAATTTTCTTTCATTATCGAGATATCTCGAATAGAAGTTTCACTTAGTAGGCGGGACCGGGATCCATTTTCCGGATCGGCCGTACCGTTCTCGAGTTATCGTGCGCACAGACATCCACACATCTAGACTTTTGTTTTCATTTGGAGCAAAAAAAATTTTGAGATTTTTGCACGTTTCAATACTACGGTTTGCCCTACTTCACCAAAGGTGAAGTATGGCGGGCCGTAGTGATACGTATCGACTGAAACAAAAGATTTCCATCTTTCGTTGGTTCGTGGGGGAGGGTGTCATTTATCAGTTAATTGTACCATATCCTAAATAACATCTTTTTTCATATATTTTTCTAGAATAGGTATATTGTTAGCGTTACGCAGAGACGTACTGTGTCAATCGCATTATCTTTTTTTAAATTATAGTCCAATGAGTATTTAGTCTGAACATAAGGGATGCATCGCTGGTATTGATACGGTCGCATTCTAGTAGGATTGTCCATACAAAAGATATCATTGATATCCAACAACAGTAATAAAAGATGATATCGCAGATATCCATTAAAAGAGCAATATTGCGAATAATGCACAGAGAGACAGTGCACATAATCTGATGACATTTACGGTATTTACTTAAAGTTATTAAGAACTTTTTGTACATATTCGTTGATAAATGTCCCGGGGGTGGGTATTCGTTGGATGGAGTTTTTATAAGCTCAACAAAGGCTATTTACAATTTCTTTATGGTCAACACAATTGGTTAATTTATAATTAATACATTCATTACGATGGTGGTTAGGTTTTCCGGTTGTCCGGTTTTCCCTATACCTTTTATGCCAAATGGCGCCATCATTCTTCAATAAATTTTCTTAATGAATAAATGTTTTTTTGAGATTTTTGTGTTTTGATTTATGTTGACTTGTCACCAAACTTTAAAAGAATTTCTGAAGTTATTACAATTATTAATAATAATGCTATTATTATTACTACGATTATTAAACACAACGTGGGTCCTAACTTAACAAAACTAGACGATCAGGTATATTTTGTGATAAATTTGAGTACGGAAGTTTTTTACCGAAATGGCCATCGGTTTGTTACTTTGTACTCGCCTTTTTCATGAGATAAACAGGCCAGGGGGTGGGAGGTCACAGTTCCTATTAACTTAATGGAATTAATAAGTGATAATTTTTCTGTAAAAAATGATGCGCCTTATATCTATTGGCAAAAGTCACTCAAAATAAAATCAAAATACATTTTGTTGTTAACTTTTTACCTCTCGCCCTTCAGATAAGAGAGGTATAGGAATCATGCTAAAAATTGGGTAGTGAGTTTTCAATTGATAAACACGTTTTGGGGTCCCTAGAATACGATTTTGATATTTTCGCGATGATGTCTGTGTGTGTGTGTGTGTGTGTTAGTGTGTGTGTGTGTGTGTGTGTGTTTGGATGGATGTTGTAGTAAGGATAACTCAAAAACTACTGAATTAAAAAACTTGAAATTTTGCATACACCATTCTTATACCCTAGATTAGAGCTGATTAGATTTTGGTGTCAATCGGACAACCGGAAGTGACAGTTGCTATGAGTGATGACGCCATTACTAAACAAAATGGCAATTAGGTTTTACACATATATTTTGTATACACTATAGTTTATTTTCGTATCATTAAAATTTTCAAAACTTTTGCCATTGTTGCCAGATTTACAAAAAAGTAAATTTTTTCCATACTTTTTTGTGCCACCGTGTAAATTTTTGATTCAAAAATGGCGAGAGGTCATGTGCTGGCCACATCAGATTTTTATTGATACGAACATCAACTTCTATTGTAAAATATAATGCGTCATATTTAACTAAACTCATCGGAAATATGTTTTTTTAAGTTTCTTTTGAAACTATGTAGACATGTAATATCAGATGTTATGGTTGAAAACCTATTAATGTTTTTAATGTTCCTGAAATTTTAGTAATAAACCTTAGTTACTAACAAGTAAAATCAACTTCTATTGTAAAAATACAGTGCGTCATATAAAACTAAATTCATCGGAAATAGCAACTCCAATTTGTGAAATTTTCTTACCACGCAGCAGAATTATTTTCCGATAATTTTTTTCTCGGCTTCTATCATAGATAAATAAAAAAAATCTGATGTGGCCAGCACATGACCTCTCGCCATTTTTGAATCAAATATTTACACGGTGGCACAAAAAAGTATGGAAAAAATTTACTTTTTTGTAAATCTGGCAACAATGGCAAATTTTTTGAAAATTTTAATGATACGAAAATAAACTATAGTATATACAAAATATATGTGTAAAACCTAATTGCCATTTTGTTTAGTAATGGCGTCATCATTCATAGTAACTGTCACTTCCGGTTGTCCGATTGACACCAAAATCTAATCAGATCTAATCTAGGGTATAAGAATCGTGTATGCAAAATTTCAAGTTTTTTAATTCAGTAGTTTTTGAGTTATCGTTACTACAACATCCATCCAAACACACACACACACACTAACACACACACACACACAGACATCATCGCGAAAATATCAAAATCGTATTCTAGGGACCCCAAAACGTGTTTATCCATTGAAAACTCACTACCCAATTTTTAGCATGATTCCTATACCTCTCTTATCTGAAGGGCGAGAGGTAATAGAGATATCATTGTTTACAAAATTCTGGACGCCAACAACACCTCACAGTCTAAACCACCGAGAGGTATAAAGTCACAATGATCGTTCATTGTTGCCAAACTTATTTTTAAATTTGAGTATTTACTAAAGTATATTTCAATAAAGGATCAGAAAGACTCTTTAAGTCGCTTAAATGATTGTTTTAAATTTATAAAAGTTTAATTTTTAAATCGATGCTAACAGTGACAAATTTAATAATCCATAATCCATAACAGTAATACATTACAATATATAGTTTAGGTTCTTAATTCATATATAATTTAATTTGCCATTTGGTAACTGCGATCACTAAAGTTTCTTTCAAAATGACAGATTTGTAAGTTTAATAGTAAAATATTAAGGCCATCTTACATTAAATGTCATTATGTGTCATTTGGAATAATCGAATATTTAGTGTTTTTGGAGTTCATTAGTGATTTAGAGACTTACGTTAGATAAATATGGTTAAACAGGCCAAGTGAGCTATTTAAATCAAGTTTTATCGTTTCACAAGTAAGTTTATTAAGGTTATATTTCTGAACCATGGGCGTTCGTACATGTTTTTGAAAAAAAAACTACTGCAACCACAAATTTTTCAAGAATCCATTTCAAGGTAAAATTTATCAAAATAAGTATATACACATGTACATAATTTTATAATATATTCATGAATAAAATCAATTTTTTAAGAAATGTTAGCCTTATTTTATGGTTCCTCCTCGATAGTCTACAGTGTTGAAGATATTAAGATATTATAATGAATTTTCATTAATTAAATGCCTATACAATTAAACAGCATAACTGATATTTATGAACTATATATTCCTTTTTGTTTCGTTACTACAAAAAAAATGAAGAACATTTCTACCAAGCTTCTCGACTATTTAGTAATTTATTACATGTTTATTGGAGTTTTGTTGCGTATTATACTCTACTGTATTTGGTTAGATTATTATTTTTTTGTATGAATGTAATTATTGGTATTTGTAAAGACTAACTTAAACTGTTGTTTTTAAGATATTACATGTCCTCTAAGGTACAGGTAATTCTAGTTAATAGTTAAAGCAAATATTGGAAATTTTACTGTATAATATAAAAGTTTCTTTCTTTTAACTGTTAGCTATAATTAGTATTTTGATGAATTTTTAATAAATCTTTATTTTTTCTATTTTATTATTACTTTTTAAGTAATTTCCTTTTCATTCTACCTACCAAGAGATTCATTTTTCGTTGTCTGCAATTTTAAGTATTAATTTTCGCCATATTGAAGAAATTTACCCTTTACCGTTACGCCTATGTATTTACTTTTAAAAGTGACGTCATACTCACTCCCAAACATCCCCACTCCTACTTTCTCCTTTCCTCTCACCTCACCTGGCCATGTTTAATGTTGGCGTGTAAACAAATAGTAAATTATGAATGAGTCGTTGGGGATGTGGCTTCTATCAACATAAACATTCGTGACCTTGAAAAAAATTATCGGTAATAATTCTGCTGCTAGGGATTATAAGTGAATATTTTATTAATTGATTAAAGGCCTTGGGCTTTAATCAAATTATTACTGCCAAAATTATGTCTCATCAAACTAATATTATACATTATCAACATCTTGGTATATTACCATTGATAATTTTCTTAAGTTTGCACGCATTAAAATATAATTTTGAGATGAGAAATCTTAAATGTCCAATAATGATTTACCTTATTTTAAAATGAAATCAAGTATTGGCGTCAAGTGGTATTTCTTTTACTTTTTAATTAAAAGTTAAGAAGAGAGGATAACTCTTAATCCTTGTATGTATAATGTATTGAGAGTAATACTTACCCAGAAAGACCCAAATATTCAGGTGTATTTCACCAATTTGTCTTTTTAACTTATTATGAAAGGACTCTATATTATTATTGGTTCTGCGGTTCAGACCATATACCGAGAGCTTTTCGGTGCCAACTATTTGTATCCAGTACCTAAAAACAAGAATCAGAATTTTATAGATAAAATTAATTTTTTTTTATATTTCGGTAACTTTAAATATATTCCTCAAAAAGCGTTTTTGTATAACACATATACAGTCAAGATTACTAAATTGATTTGCTCTTTTAAGATACACAAAACCAATTTTTTTTATTTATCTAGTTATTAAACTATATACCAAGGGTATATTAAATTTTCAGAATAACATTTAAAATTTAAATAATTGTTATCTTTAAATCTGAATAAATCATTGTAATAAATAATAAAATAATGCATTTTTGGTTATTCATCTGCCTCCTAGAACAGCTGTTTCTATTATTACAATTAGAGACTTCATACGCAGGATTCGTAGGTATAAATTAACATAATATATAGGGGGTCTAAAATTTTAAGGGATAACATTGGTATATCAGAAAATACAAGAGATACGGAGGCGGTTAAATGGGAAAAAATTTAATTAGTTAGGAGAGCAGTACATTGGCCGTAAAAAATCTACAGGTCTTTTGCCCTTCACCCTTCACGAGTTATAAAGGGAAAACTAAAAATGCTGCTTTTGGTTTTTAAGCCTATAATTTTTATTTAAATATCAATGAATAGAACAGGAAACTTTTATCATATCCCAAATTTTCTATGAAACTGTAGTAATAAATCTTTGATATGAAAAGTCAGTGATATATCATATGGGATTTTTAATACAAATCCCGATGCACGTCATAGCTCATTTATGTCAGGACGCTGCAGTGTTGCCTGCTCGACAGAATAGTCGATGAATGTAGGAATTTTCGAAAATGTAAGGTTATGTTGTTTGGCTTTGTTATTATTTTGAATGTATATATTATATTCAATTATTTTGAAATAAATAAACAAGAAACATAAAAAAGGTAGCAAACTGTTTATTTTTATTAAAATAAAACAATGTTTTGTTTAAAAAACACATATTTTTACTTAAAAGAAACAATTCAACTACTAATGTTCGTAATTCCTACAAAAAATAATTCTCTTCTAATTCAAATCGAAATCACTTAAATCACTGTCATCACTGTTAGGTTTAATTATAATGGGATTAATTTCCATTCTATCAAAAACTCTTTCTCTTTCATACCATTTTTGTACTTCTTTTTCTGTATGTTTAATAGAATTTTTCCATACTTCGGGAGTAATTGTTCTAAGAGCTTCAGACCACATATTTAAACAACCTTCTTCTTTGTTACCATCTCTGCAAATATGTTTATTATAATATTGTTTGGATTGTCCCCAAATAAGTTCTATAGGGCTAAAAACGCAATGGTATGGACGAAGACGTAACACTTTATGTCCATATAGTTCTGCTAAATTATCCACTATAAATACTTTTTGGGGGTTTGTGTCTGAAAAAAGAATATATTTTATTTCTACTTGCTGTTTTTTTTATCATATAATGCCAACATCACTTATATTCTAAAACATAACATTTTGATATTTTTTAATATTTCTTTTGAGTAAAAAAAATTACAAAAATGGCATTTTTGGTTTTCACCATTTAACTTGGAATGGAAAAACCTGTATGTTTAATTACCTTCGTATTTCATAATTTCGAATAACATAACACATAATAAGAGAAACAAATATACCTAATAAATATTTGTAGTTTAGATCAAGAAGTACATGAAAATCACGAATCTTTAGTCTATGATTGGACATTTAGGCATTTTTAGAACGTTTTTAAGTATTTTTTTAATACTTTTGCAGTTATTCAAAATATAGCGATGTAAAAATTGTGTTTTTCTTTCATTTACGAATTAAAATCCCAAAATATTTATTCTCAGATAACAAGCAGTAAATAGATGTTTATATTTGCTGTTTAACTTTTTGCAGAAGTTCATATTTAAACATGTTAACAGAAAATAAACAAAATTTCGTATTCCACTCGTATCCAATGTTACTGTGTTAGTGACTTTTTTTGCATGAACATTTTTTGGGTGGCGATTTTAATAATTCATGATTCTTGACTGCTTGCGAAATACTACTGACAGTATAAATATTTAAGTGTAGGACTGCTGCAACACGCTAAAACAGACAAGAAAACAATTTCATATTTCTAGATATTTATATAATCTTTCTAACTCACCTCTCTGACCGCAGTTAAGGGTAAAAGTGGTCCATCATTATCACGCTCCCGTTCAAAGTACTGTATTAACGAAGATACAAGCTCCTTACAGCGTCTAATTAGTTTTTTTTTGCATTTTGTTGGTATGTAGAAATACACGACAATAATCAAATTATTCGCACCATGTTTGTTTTGAAAAAAACAGTTTTTTTTATGAGTATAACTGGCAAAGCACAAAAATAAAGACAATATTATAAAATTACGAAAACGTGGAGAACACTCAATCAACTTGTTGACATAACCTAAATCAGTTATCACTAATAGGCATGGTTGAAGTATATCAGGTTAGACATTGCGCAGGATATGTGACGTCACCTGGTGTCCATCAATTTTTAATGTGTCATTATATGAGGTTATTGCCTTCTTTCACATATTTTTATTTAATTTCACCTTTAAACATTAAAAATATATTGGTCTGTGTTTGGTGTAAAAGTAATACTCGCTCTAAAAACAATACAAAGTTTTTTCGATTTCCAAAGTGCCCTTTATTAAAAAAACAGTAGGTTATTAGATGAATAAACATGTTTAACATTTTTAGACTTTATTTTAAATAATACAAAAGAAGTTCTGTAAGATGTATTGTGTAATAGATTTAACTAGTTACTTATTCATTTATTATACTCCTTTTCCTTAATATCTGATAGTAATGGAATGTTAGGAATGTATAACAGAGTTGCCACATTATCCAATATTTTTAAGAATTACTTTCATCAAACAAAATTATGCAAATCAAATCTTTAAAATACATAATTATTGGTCAATATTATAATATATCACATTTAAGTCATTTGTCTCATAATAATAATAATTTATAATACTAAAATTTTAGGGACCTTATTGTAATGAAGTTTTTATATACAGCTCCAGATGTAATTTGATTTATTATTGCATTTCATTTTTTTAGTAATCTTTTCATAATTTATTCAACATAAATTATAATTGGAGTTGTCTGGGTTGATCAAAATGAATTTTATTATTCAATTTAATATTTTATTATAATAATTCAAATTTTCGCGATTTATTTCAGTAAACAGGTCATGCATTGCTGTTGCTTTGCTTGTGCTCAAAAGGGCCGCGCATATATCCCACTCTTGTTTTAATAGATTGGAGGATGAGAATATCTTTACCTTAGACAGAATTTGAAAAGTTAAAATCACTTCTCTACAGAGACTCCTACCGATAGCTGATAATTGAAACACCGCTAGTACCTCCGAATCTAAATTAGAATTAGTTATCACCGTTTTTATCACCGTTTAATTTTGATTCCGACAGTTTTAAAAGTGAGCACTTGGTAAATATAAAGAAACCGAAACGACAATTTGCGTTAAATTTAAGTAATTGATTGATTTTCTAAATTAAAGTCGCGTAAATCGAATATTATATCTAATAGAAAAATTAAAAGGAACAGTGTAAGTGAATTACGTTGTTTCTTTGACCTTTCTTAAGGAAAATTAAAAGGTTGTCCATAGTAGTAGTGAATACGCTTTGTGACAGACTTTTACTTTCCAAGATATAACCGAAATTCCGTTGTTATTTAATTTTTTTTATATAAATAATTATATTGTCGTTGAGTTTTCTAAAATTTAATATACGAATCTTTAATACGAATGTTGCACTAGTTTTACCCACATAAATATTTAATTATTATTAAAAGAATCGACATTTTAATAAACAAAGTATTAAAGACAAAAAGCGATCAAAACAAGGCATACCGTTTACTGAACACCGAAACTTTTACTTTTTTTCGATACATTATATTTTTCTGTTTGTTTTCACGAGGGTGGGCATTGAGATATTTTTATTAAATTAAAAATCTTATTATATTTATATTCTGACAATATACGTCTATATTTTGTTTAAATTAAATTAACTCTTTTTATTTCCTTGTAAACTTCCTAATAAATTAAATTGACTCAAATACAGAGTGATTCATTTAGAATTTAAGAGAAAATATTCTTAGACAGAAAATTATTTCAGTAAAATACCTTCATACAAAAATACAATAAGCTATAGAAAATAAAGAACATTTATTAAATCATAAATATTTTAATAAATAAAGTCGCCACCGAATACCAGAATAAATGGCGTGTAGTGCTTAAAGCCCACTATACACCATTACTACCATCTTTTAGGGTACTTTCAATATCGACCCCTGGTTATTCTTTTTCTTCACTGTGGCTACCTAGGCACGTTATTTATTTAAGTAACGTACGTGTATCCTCCACGTTAAGAGAGGGTTGGCGCTCGAGGCAACTCCGAAACTGTTTCGGGTGTTAATTGCAACGTCTTTCAGTAAGAAATCCCTTTGCAGAAAGAAAGCGCGTTACATTATTTACATGTTTTTATAAGGGCTTCTACATGAAACAGTTATATATACGTAATTTACTTCACATCGACAACACAGTTATGTCGTTCATCAGATTTCTAAAGCGTTGAAATGTGTTTTAAAATTTATTTTCTCTCTCATTTATTGTCATGCAATAAAAAGAGAATATCTGATATGTACTTCGTATGGAAAAGGCAACGTCGCTTATATGTTAAACGATCAGTGCATAGTTAGGGAGTGGCTTTGAGATCATGTGCGGTACGTATTGGCGGGAACGGGAATACATGATAAATTATTTTATTTATTGTTTTTTTGCGGACCTATGTAAAAATGAATCGGCAGTTATCCAGCTGTAACAACACTTCTGCTAAAAGACAACATTATTCTGAAGCGAAATTTAACTCAATTTGAGAAAAAATTTTAGGTTATTCAGTGAATCAGGCGATAAAATTTTGTGGGAAATTAACGAAAGCTTCAGAACGCATAATTTACTGACCTAACTTTAATTAAAAATAAATTGCATTAAATTAAAATGTCGTATATCTTTGTAAAGCGATAAAATTGTCCGCCACTGGAAAAATTTCCTCTTTCCCCTTAACCGCCGAAAATCTCTACTGCTTTGGAGCAATGACAGATGTCAACATTCCTTTCACATTCCTTAAGACATTCCATTACTGTCAGTTTTTAAGGAAAAGGAGTATAGTTAGCATTTTATTCAATAATAACAATAAAGCACTTATGAAAAAATTTTATAACATTTATTTTCTCCACAACCATTCCTGAATGTATGAATTCCGAAATCATTTTTAATAATAGAATGTAAACATTCACACTCTAGAGTGTGAATATTTATTCTATAATACTTGCCTCTTATGCATTTTGCATGTATTTTCATTCTTTATTAAGGTAAAGAATGGATTTTCTGTAATCGAACTAAACAATATGGATTGCCATGGATTTCAAAAGTGTCACTGTCAGATATAAAATGGCGACGGTAATAATTATTTTCAAACAAGTTTTATTTTAAACAAAATAATCAGTGAAAAATCAAGTGAAGTAGATATAGAATTTAATAATATCTGAAATTGTAAATTATGAAAAAACACCAATGCACTAGATTTTAATTTCGGTAAGTGTACCATAACACTATAAATATTAGTACAATGTAATACAAATATGTCAACAAAGAACTTGTGTTCAGATTTAATTTAATTTTGATTCATATTTTTTGATCGTGGAGAAAATATAGTCTGTTACTCTGTTAGAATGAAAAAATTCGACACTCGTGGTTCCTCACGCTCGCTTTCGCTCGCGTTCGGAATTTTCCACTCGTGTCGAATTTTTCATTCTAACCTTGTTACAGAATCTACTATTTTTTGAATTCTGTGGTGAAGCGTGAAAGTGAAAGGTGTTTTACGTTAACTGCGAGAATAAGTGAAAAAAACCGTGAGTGACCTACTAACAACTCCTTTGTTTAAATTACCCATCATATCATCTTGTTGTTTTAGTGAGTAATAGTTAATTTTAAGGAGTAGCATTTATTAAGTAAGCCGATGGCACCGGATCACGGAGGGGCCGCCGCCCCTCCTGTTCTTGAATCTGACAACAACATGGAGCATGACGAAAATACGGTTAATAGAACAAAAAATGATCAAAACACAAAGTAAAAAAACATTTTAACAGATAAAAAAGTAAATCAAAACCAGAATAAAGAAGAAAATTTTGTGTAATAATAGACTTGCCAAAGGCCCTTTTTTGGTAATGGTAGAAGGCGCTGATCAAACGTATAAAATCGGTAAATATAATCAAATGAAAATTGCTAAAGAAATATTTAATTTAAAACTTTACAATATTTTAGATGTAAAAGTCAAAGGTATTAATAAGATTGGCATTAATTTTATAATGGCCGCGGCGGCTAACGAATTTGTCAACAAACCCCTACTAAACCCAAATGATTACAAAGTATACATCCCGAGAAATCACGTTACTTGCAAAGGCATTGTCAAAGGAGTCAATCCTGAATATAGCGAAGAGGAAATCAAAAAATTCAGCAAATCATCCATCAATATAACTAGTGTAAAAAGACTAAGTAGAAGACAAGTTAACCCTGACGGTGAAATAGAGTATGTACAATTTTATTCACATTTGAAGGAGTAATATTGCCTATTGATGTAAAAATATACTATTTGCCATTTAGAATAATGCCGTACATCACAAGAGTAACACAATGTTATGGGTGTCTACGGTATGGACATACCAAAGTACAGTGTCGCAGCAAAGAAAAATGTCAAAATTGCGGGATCACTTATGACGATGGCACCAATGTTAGTTGCGCGTTAAAATGTTTATTCTGCAAAAGTGACCAACACAACTCCTTAGACAAATCTTGCCCTGAGAAAGACAGACAAAAAGCTATTAAAGCCACTATGGCCTATGAAAACAACATACTTTGAAGCCTCAAATTTGCACCCTCCCATAATTAACCATGAGATATTCGCTTATCACCCAGTCAACTTTCCTAACCTATCCCAAAAAAAAATCAATACATCAGATAATTATATAGAGATAAATCAGAGAAGAGCAGTAGCTTCAACTCTAAGTCAGAAATTAAACTCTAAACGCTCTTATGCCCTTACAACCAAAAGCCCTCCTAACAAAAAGCTAACACTGTGTACAATAAACACGATCATGACAGTTTTCTGACAAACCCCAATGGCCGCAATCATTTTGAACTAACCAAATCAATGACATATAATAATGATAACCTACCATGCTCTAGCGTAACAAATATTGAAGCCCCCTTTAGGGGTTTTACCCAGCACAGTGGTGCATCGCAAAATTCTAATATAGAAAGCTTTTACAATAATTTTATTAAGTACTCTGAACAGGAGAAAACTCAAATAAGGGAATTAATAAATAAATTTTATAATGAACAATCGCTACCAGGATCTGGACCTTCCAGATCGGTACTAACCCATAGATAGTCAAATCAACATAACAACTTGCATCAAACCAAACCCCTATCGTTAATAAATTAAAATTTTAAATTCAAACCCAAAATCCTTGTCCCAACTGTACCTTTCTAAACTTTAAGCTCCAAATCTCCAACATCAACTATGCATAGTAAATTAAAAATAATTTAGTGGAATATTAACAGTATGAACTCTAATAGAAGTAATTTCATAAATCTTATTAGGGACGAAGATCCAGATATAATTCTTTTAAATGAAACTAAGCTTAAAAATATACACTTTTTCAAATTAAGACACTTTAACATAATTAGAAACGACCAGGAAAATGGAGCCGCTGGTGTAGCTACTCTTATTAAGGATAACATAAAGTATGACATCACTTCATTTGGCAATATATGGCAAACAAATAAATTCCGATATATCATTATAAAAATTGTGGATCTAAATATAATTAATGTATATTCTAGCCCCACAAACAAAATTTATAAAACATTCTTTAATAGACTCTTTAACTTTTTAACGGGTAATAGCATTCTAATGGGGGATCTCAACTCACACCATGCAGGTTGGGGAAGTGAGATTAACAATAGTAATGGAAATATAATCATGGACATAATTGACGAACCTTATCTACCTTAACGACGGCAGACCTACAAGACAACCTGTACCTGGACAAAGACCCAAAAAAATCTCTTGTGCATGGTGGGACGAATAATGTTCAAAAAAAGTAAAGGAACGTAAATATGCATTAAACCAGTTTCAGAATAACTTCAATATGGAAAATTACTTAAATACTAAATTAATAATTGCTCAAACAAAAAGGTTCCTCAAAAAAAAAAGAAAAAACAAAAATTTCAAGCGTTTTGATCAATATTGAATAGAAATACGGACACCAAATATATTTGGAACACTATTAAAAATTTCAGTATGCCCAAACTCAGTCGGACAATAAAAAATTTCCAAATAGTAATATATGCTTAAGTATACTGGATAGACTAACCCCGTATTTTATTGATCCCAACTTCGAATTCAGCCTCGCCAACTCCTCCTCGGAATTATTCACAATGATTGAATTAAAAAATGGTCTTTTCAAAAAAAAACACAGCCAGTGGCTTGGATGATATTAGCAACGCAATGATAAAATACCTACCCAACAATGCCTTAAACGTTTTACTTAATATCCTTAACTCATTCCTTATGGGATCCACGATACCCTATTCTTGGAAAAAACAACTCATCCTAGCATTCCTTAAACCTAATAAAAATCCTCTGGATCCGAACTACAGACCTATAGCTTTGTCTTCCTGTGTAGGTAAACTTCTGGAATCTATGATTAAAAATCGGTTAGAATGGCACGTAGAAAATTTAAAGATCTTCAATTTCCAACAGGTTGGCTTCAGACGAAATATGGGTACTCTAGAAAGTATTGCCCTCTTTACATCTCACATCCAATGGGCCTTTTCAGAAAATCAATCCTCTGTGGCGGTTTTACTCGACATTAAAGCTGCATATGACAATGTTAATATTCATTTATTATACAAATACCTATGTGAACTCAACATCCCGACAGACTTATGCAATATAATTTTCCAATTTCTTTCTAATAGAGAACTCTTTATTATTGACAACCATGGTAAAATACATGGACCACAAGTTGCCACAATTTAAATGCCCCAAGGCTCTCCACTAAGTCCGATCCTGTTTAATATATATTCAAGATCCATCTTTGCTTGTATACCAGAAGACTGTTTGTTGCTTGCATATGCAGATGATATGGTAGTTGTACACAAAGGTAAAAACCTAGCCCTTATGGCAGATACAATCAATTCAACCCTCCATAAAATCTCTGATTGGACTAATAAACACAATTTTCAGCTTTCCTGTGAAAAATGTGAAAGTATATAGTTCAACCAAGGTAGGCATAAGGAATCATACCCAACATTACACATAAACTCACATGCGATCTCAACCAAAAACAGTGTCAAATACCTAGGGGTAATATTTACTAATAATCTAAACTGGACCTCTCACATTGACTATATTATTGGCAAAGCACACAAGGGTATTAATATATTAAGGGCACTCTGCAAAGTATGGTGGGGTGCAGATCCTCTATCCTTATATATGGCTTATAGCGGAATTGTAAGATCACACCTAGATTATGGCACAATTTTCATTAAACCATGTAGCAAACTAAATCTCATCAAGTTGGACAGAGTTCAATTTCAAGCACTTCGAGTAATAACCGGGTGCATGAAATCGACACCAACCAATGCACTCCTGGCAGAAACATGTGAAATATCCCTGGAATTCCGTAGGAAATGTCTGGCCATCGGGTTTATGTCAAAAATCTGTCAATACCTTAATCATGATCTAACTAAAACACTTTTAAAATTTAGGCATCACTGCAGATATAGCCAGAGCTTTTGGAGAGGCAAAGAATACCCTCTTTTAATCGAAGCATATAATTACATTGAACCGCACCTCAATAATCTATTTCGCGACGATACCCTCCCCTGTTTTTCATTTGACTATAATATGCAAACATCAACTCTACCCATTTACAAAATTCCTATTGACAAAGACAGCATTAATCATAATACAATATTTAATATGTTAACAGAACATGTTAAACAGGACAATACATTTGTATATATATACTGACGCCTCTAAGGGAATAACGAATAATGACGAATAAAAAACAGGTATAGGGGTATATATACCTGATCTTAAATTTTCTTACTCAACAAACATACCAAAACACATAAACATTTGCAATTCAGAAATCTCAGCTATCAATAAAGGTGCAACTGTATGTCTAGCAGAAAACATCAATAATATAATAATATTCGCAGACTCTCAAAGTGCGATTATGAAATTAACAGATACCAAAATCAACTCTAAATCAAATCATATGTCCTTAATGACCAAAAGACAAATAATTGACGCGAATAAAATCGGTTTCAATTACAAAGTCGCATGGATCCCTGGTCATGTCAACATAAACGGAAATGAAAAAGAAGACAGCTTAGCCAAAGTCGGACAAATTATCTGAGTGCCAGCGCAGATCCAATACAGTAGAGAAGACATACTCAACACCTTGAGAAGGCAAATATACAGAGGTCACAGTGTATACTGGAAGGAATTGTCAAAAACCAAGGGCAAATGGTACGCACATATCCAACCTAGCTTCCCCACAAAGCCATGGTTCAAAAAATTTCGAATCACTGATAGAAGACATATTACAACAATCATACAAATGCGCACTGGACACTGTCTAATGGGGGCCCATTTAGCCAAAATCAAATTTAATGAATACCCTTACTGTGAATGTGGTCAATATGAAGACTTTAATCATATATTCTTTGAATGCCATATTCATGGAATCGAGAAATTTAACCTATATAATGAAATAATCAAATTGGGATTACCAAGTCCACTAAACATATCATGTGTATTAGTGAAGCTCAACCATCAGGTAATGCTACTCCTTTTAAAATTTTTATCAATATTCAATTAGGGTGCTATTATCCGAGGAAACATTTCTGGTTGTGAATGCTCCGCCGTTGCCCCGGAGCGGGAAAAGTTTTAACCCATTTGTTTAACTAACATTTTTCACTCATCTTCGGCCATACGCTTCAACCTAAACCAACAATCACAGAACCCAAGTTTTTATAGTATATGTCTATTTCAGCTCACACAGAAAGAATAGGGCATGAGGTAACTCAGACTCACCACTGGTGACCCTTAAGTGAATATAACAAAATGTGCTGGCCAACTGATCAGTAGATCAGAGCCATTAACAGAAGATCATCATCATCATCTACTATTATATACCAACTTGTATGACTGTAAATCTAAGTTATACTCGTATTTAAATTTGCCATATTCGTTCTTTGAGTGCAAATTAAGCACTAGGTATGTAAAAGCCTAAGTAACATAAATCTGCAATAACAATATACCTCAAAAAGTTCCACTGATAATTCCACGGATGAGGTATCATATAGGTGAAAATTTTTTAAATTTTAGTTTTAGCGAAAAATGTCATTCTTGTTAAAAAGTTTTGCTTGTTCTGAAACCTAAAATACAATCATCCGATATCATTTTTCTTCAGTAGTATACGATGTTTGTCAAAAAATATGAATTTTACTCAAGAGTAAAGTACCTCTAAATTTGACAGCATCGAAAAATGTTATTTAAAAAAGTTGATCAGAACTAAAAACTAAGTTCAAATATGCAATTACACCCATTAATTTTCATTGAAAAAATAGATTTTGTGCTTGTTTAATATCGTTTCTATTTTGAATGAACATTTATCTCTTGTGATTATAAAAGTCATGATAATCTTCTTGTTTCTTAATATTTTCTAACAATTTTGCAATTTAAACACGTAACTTCAGTAAACTTTGTATTGTTACGGTACCTAGAAATACATTTCAAAAATGAATACATTTTTTCAATGAAAATGAATGTAATTGCATATTTAAACTTAGTTTTTAGTTTTGATCAACTTTTTTAAATAACATTTTTCGATGTTGTCAAATTTAAAGGTACTTTAATCTTGAGTAAAATTCATATTTTTTAACAAACCTCGTATACTACTGGAAAAAATCTGATGTGGCCAGCACATGACCTCTCGCCATTTTTGAATAAAAAATTTACAGGTTGACACAAAAAGTATGAAAAAAAATTATTTTTTTGTTAATCTGGCAACAATGGCAAAAGTTTAGAAAATTTTAATGAGATGAAAATAAACTATAGGGCATACAAAATATATGTGTAAAACTTTATTGCCGTTTTGTATAATAATGGCGTCATCGCCCATAGCAACTGCCACTTCCGGTTGTGCGATTGGCACCAAAATCTAATCAGATCTAATCTAGGGTATCAGAATTCTGTATGCAAAATTTCAAATTTTTTTATTCAGTAGTTTTTGAGTTATCGTTACTACAACATCCATCCAAACACACACACACACACACACACACACACACACACACACACACACACACACACACACACTAACACACACACACACAGACATCATCTGGAAAATAGCAAAATCGTATTCTAGGGACTCCAAAACGTGTTTATCCATTGAAAACTCACTACCCAATTTTTAGCATGATTCCTATACCTCTCTTATCTGAAGGGCGAGAGGTAAAAATTGATATCTGATGATTATATTTTAGATTTCATAACAAGCAAAACTTTTTATCAAGAATGACATTTTTCTCTAAATCCAAAATTTAAAAAAATTTCACCTATAGGATCCCCATCCGTGGAGCTATTTCAAATCACTTTTTTATAAAAATTATTTTTTTGATTAAACATTTATAAAATCACTCAAAGTTAATCTAAAGTATTTTATTTGTTACATATTTGACAATTAGTTTAATGATAAAATTAGCCATAACATAATTGAGCATTTTCTGGTTTTTACATCTTGCAATTAAATAGTTTTTATAGTATAAAACACATCGGAATCGTAAAAAAGTTTATACCTTTATTAAAGTAGTTATCACTTTTTAGTGTACAATACTTTACAATACATTTTTATTAAATATATAGCCATAAAAAAATAAAAACCACACGGAAGACATAATAACCTTAGCAATCCAATGTAAAATTATTTCGTTTGGACTCCAGCTGACGTCATGTGCAAACTTGGACGAATTTGGGACGTCTGAGTGTCTAACCTGTGTAATTTTTAAATCATGACCAATAGGTGAAAATTTTCAATTTACAATTGACAACAGCGCATCAAGGCTTACCAATTACTAAAATGTCATTTATTCTCTATAAATACGAGTTGTCAAATTTATTTAATAAAAAAATATGGTTTTTTGAGTACTACACATATAATAATATTTTATAAACTTTATATTATCAAGAATAAGACGTGAATAAGCTAATATAATTGAGACCATTCTAAAACTGTCAAACTAATAACAATTGCATTTTTCGGTTTTCAGTACTGTAACTACGTTCATGGATACTCGTGAATATTCGTTAGTTTCGGATTATTTTACATATTTAGGGAAATTTTAATTAGTTGGTAGTAGTACTATAATGAAAGAATGACATCACTTGTGACGTTCATTGGGATTTGTATTAAAAATCCCATACATTACATTTTCTACGACGTTTTGTATGATAAATAATCATCGCATTATCAATAATCTATACGGACCTGGATCTTATCTTAAGCAAAAAAGTGAAAATTAGAATAACGAATAAAATAATTTAGGGAATAACTACAAATACTCAAAGTATTACTAGGTACATATCTATTACAAATTATTTATACGAAAATTAGTTTTGCCACTGACCTTGCCTTTAAATTCTTTATCAATATTTTCTGAACACGACGGCGGTCGATTATTTTCTGCTTGTTTAATTTCTACTATTTTGATATTTTTTTTGTTTCCCTAATAATGCATCATCATTTATATAGAAATTTTTAGGTAATGTTATATTCATTTCGACACCATTAAAACAAATTTACAAAAGAACTACGATAGGACATTATCCATCTTGATCTCTCCATCATGAAATGGATTAGACGAAATTATGACGTCATTAACGTATTTCTTAACTAATTCAGATTATTTATTACTTTTGGCAGTTAAGTTGTCATATTTTGATTTGTTGAGTATTTTTGATTATTTTCGCCTTTTTCAATTAATTGTTCATTGTCAAAATGCCTTCCCGGTATAATGAGAAACAGCAAACTTTAATTTTGAAGTTGATTAATTACTTTTCAAGAGAAAGAGATGCAGTCTACAACGTAAGTATCTACCTATATTATGCAAAATGTAAGTATTTATTGATTTGATTTTATTAAATTTTATAGCGTGTTGCTGATGCTCTAGAGATATCTATTAGAACCGTTCAAAAAACAGTTACTAGTATGGAATAGAAACAGATAAAGACTACAAAATCAAAGTTCATGCTCGACATGTTTCATGGAAGCACTATTTCAGGCACACAAAACAATTAATCAATAATGACTGGGAAAAAGAAATATACATTGATGCATCTCATTTTCTACCTGTTATAGATCTCAATGAATCGGACTCCCAGAGTGATGATGAAGATGATTTTGACAGTGATGAAGCTTAGATTTTTCATTTTATTTCATTACATGCTATTTTAGTTTACGTTTCTTATCCGTTTTTTCGTTCCTTTTTCCCATTTGTATTGGGAGTTTTTTCAGAAATATATTATTTATTGCCTATTTTCTGCCATACATGTGTTTTTATTTTCATTTTTTAGGAATACTTACGAAAGTATTTCTCACAATGACACAGACAATAATTACTATACAATTTTTAAAAATATGAATAGTTATATCCCCAAACTAGAAATTTGAAACAACTCAGTTAAAAAAAGGAGGTTTCAAGTTAAAAAAAATTACTAAATTATGTAAAAAGGTACGCAACCCATAAAGCAAAATACAATTTTTGGCATTACCAATTTATTAATACAAACACACCTTAACATGGCTCATTGAAAATAATCCTTAACATATGTCATTAGTTATATTTTAATTTTGAGGTTATGTGTAAAATGACATTCAAATAATATACGACCAACGTAAAACAGCAGAATACGTCACTGATTATGACGTAACCGCAAAGGATGGTTAAACAAACTCTATTGTCACTGATGATGTTAGTTATTTTAGATTAAACGTCGTTTAAATGACAAGTGTTCACTGAATTCGAATTTTAACGGTTTATAAATTTTTGTAATAAAAAAGACAGGGCCGTATTAAAAAAAATACTTCATGGTAGCCGTTAAATTATATGCCTAAAATCAGAAAATAGCATTTTTAGTTTTAACTGGATAACTCGAGAATAGCGAAAGTCCCTGTAGACGTTTTTCGGCCAATGTAATGCCCTCCGAACTAGTTAACTTTTTTCCATTTAACCGCCACTGTATTTCTTATGGTTTCTGATATAGCAATGTTATCCATTCCAATTTTAGACATCCTGTATACATTATATACAGAGTGGCCTATTTATCTGAAGACAGCTATAGTTTTAAGAAAACGATACATTTTAGAAACATATATTTCTTTGTTTTAGTTCAATTTGATTTTTTTTTATAAAAATCTATAATTTTTCTTATGAAATCTTATTACATACAAATTCATTGTAAAATAATGGGATATTTCTACGACCTGTGTTACCGAAAGTAATAGACACTTGATGAAAAAAACTCTTTTACCTTTGTACACAGTTAATGGTTCTTGTGAGCACAACCCCATCTACTCCAGCTTTTGCAAGTACACACTGATAGCCTTCCTCTATTTTCGTAGAAGATAAAAGAGGCAAAGCCATCAGCAGTTTTAAGCACTACTTTCCTCTCTTCTTATTTGTGGAAGGTAGCCAAATTTTTTATTGTTCTTCCACAAAGCCTAAAATATAAGAACCAAATAAAGATTTATGTTTACTTGGCAGATTCAAATTACATGTTTGTTAATTTTATCGACTTTATTTATGTATGTGCTATTATTAAAAAAAAATTAAATATATAAATAATAAGTTCAACTTGAAATATAAGTCCACCTTTTTTACATTATTTGAGAAAAAAATGAATTTATTTTTATGAAAAAATTGTTTTTTCTGTTTTTTTCTTTAATTTAACATGAAAAAATTGATATATAAAAATTACTGCATCTATGCAACTTGTAGTGCGCTACGTCACTTATGTACATAGCTGTAGCATAATATTAACGTAGGCCAGTTTCTCTAAATAAAATTGAGAATTTCAAATATAGATGACGTTTGTTTATAAGGTGTCGTTTGGTCAATGTGTTTTTATTTGTGTTTACTTTTACCTTTGTTTACGTATCTTCTGGGTCGTGTTGATGACATGAATTTGATTGTTATAGTAAAAATCTGATGTGGCCAGCACATGACCTCTCGCCATTTTTGAATCAAAAATTTACAGGTTGACACAAAAAAGTATAAAAAAAAATTATTTTTTGGTAAATCTGGCAACAATGGCAAAAGTTTCGACAATTTTAATGAGATGAAAATAAACTATAGGGCATACAAAATATATGTGTAAAACTTTATTGCCGTTTTGTATAATAATCGCGTCATCACCCATAGCAACTGCCACTTCCGGTTGTGCGATTGGTACCAAAATCTAATCAGATCTAATCTAGGGTATCAGAATCCTGTATGCAAAATTTCAAATTTATTTATTCAGTATTTTTTGAGTTATCGTTACTACAACATCCATCCAAACACACACACACACACACACACTCACACACACACTAAAACACACACACACACTAACACATACACACACAGACATCATCGCGAAAATATTAAAATCGTATTCTAGGGACCCTAAAACGTGTTTATCAATTGAAAACTCACTACCCAATTTTTAGCATGATTCCTATACCTCTCTTATCTGAAGGGCGAGAGGTAAAAAGAAAAGAAACATGTAATGTGCCGTGGCGTCTAAAATACAAAACATTACAATAGTTCAAGCACTGTATGTATCATGTGAGAAAATAAAGTAGTATTAAATTTAATTAAATTTTTTGAGTTTTTTTAAATTATTCAGCATTATGGTCATAATTATTAATGAAGCATTTTCTAAAACGTAAATTAAATAAGAAAAAAAAATTGAAATTATAAAAACCAAGGACAATAAATTACATTTTGACAACCCAAGTGCTAATCAAACGAAAATAAATTTTATTTCAAGTTGCCACCATTCTAACCGCGTTGATCATAGGTAGAGATCCTACAAAAACCAGAGTATGATAAAAGAAAAAAAAATTAATTTTCAAGTCTACCTAGCATAAATAAGAAACATTCTATTTTCAGTAGGTAATTCAAGGGATTAATTACATTAAATTAAAAGTATTAATAAAAGTGATTTGCTACCGAAGAAAAGACGATAAGACCGAACACAAGAACGAAAAAACTGTCACTGTAAATAGTTTGTTGTGACCTTCGGAATAGTTTACAGGTCACCTATAGAATAAATTGTTTTTCTGGTGTCACCATCTTTTAAAAATACTTTGCCTCCCATTACCCAGACAAACTTTTTACCACGCTTAGCTTGTGCTAATTTAAATAACTCATAGGTGGTAGGTCCTCAAAAATCATTACTCCTGTCCCTTTTAAAGTTTTCTTTGCTTGGAAACATTCATTTTTCTAAATACTTGAGAGAAATTTAACTAAAATGGTTTTTGTGCCTGTTTTGCGATTAACTGCACCTACTCTGTATACGTCGTCTATATCATAACATATATACAAAATATTCATTCTTTTGGAATTCCTATTTCTTTGGATTCCCTACTTCTTTGGATTTTTAATTTTGTAAACTGATAAAACAAACAGCATAAATATTTTGATTTAAGTAGGGCTAACGAAATTAATAAAAAGGCCAGGAGCCGCTAAAATCACTCTCTTCTCTCTGACTTACTGCCGCCTTCTCCGAAAAAGTTAAACATATTGTAACGAAGTTATTTTTCACCCTTCATAATTAGTACAATTTTTATTTTTTTTTTAACCGTAAACACCCTCTCTTATTTTATTTGTTTTAAATCAGTTAAATTACTTTATTCGATTTAGTTAATCGCTACTCCTTTGGAAATACTGTATTTAATTTATTCTTACTCCTGTTAGTTGCTACTCCTTTGTAGTTCTGTAAATTAATTTTTAACACAAATCAGTTTCGTTTTCTGCCGCGCATATTTTTATTTTAGTGGGGTTTTGCTAAGTGGGGTTTGAAAAATTTGATAAAAGGCAGGAGCCACGAAGATTCTGGGCTTTTTCTCTCTCTTTCCGCGTAGATCTGTTAAAATACCGAAACCGACTCCGAATCTGTGATACCATGAACCGGCATTAACTCTTTTGCTGCCGATTTGTAAATGAACAATAGTGATAACCGACCGTAAGTGACCGAACTGATTTGTGTGTGTTTCCGAGGTAAGAAATTCTATTGTATAAATTTGAGGAATAATATTGGATATTGAAATTTATTTTAATTCATTTTTTTTTAATTATTATTTGCGTAAATAAATATCACTTGGCTACGTCGATGTTTTAATTAGTAATCAGTCTCCTGCATATTTATGTCAGATAAAATATTTCATGCTTGCTTAAATAAATGAGGTTTAGCCCCGACAAAAAAAAATCTTAAGGGAAATTAATTTATTTAATTCAAAGTTTTTGAATTAGCGACCCTTGTGTTCGCTGCAACTAGCAGGAGCACGAACGGCCGTTCTTTCAACGAACTTTGAGTTCTGTTTGGGAAATTTAATTTGTTTAATTCAAAGTTTTTGAATTAGCGACCCTTGTGTTCGCTGCAACTAGCAGGAGCACGAACGGCCGTTCTTTCAACGAACTTTGAGTTCTGTGTGGGAATTTAATTTATTTAATTCAAAGTTTTTGAATTAGCGACCCTTGTGTTCGCTGCAACTAGCAGGAGCACGAACGGCCGTTCTTTCAACGAACTTTGAGTTCTGTTTGGGGAATTTTAATATATCTAGTTCAAAAACTGCGTTAGACAGTCAGACACCTCTATTAAAAGATCAGTTTTATTCGCAAGAATCTAGTTCAGTTAACCTTTTGAGATATTTATTCTATACAAGTTCTAATACCGGTTAGTTATTTTTTTTTTAGTTTTATTTCGACATAAATACAAAGGAACACCCCTGAGAGTCATTTGTGCCTAGTATCGCTTTTCCTGTGTAGATATCATTTTCACCGCTAGTTATGCATTTTACCTTCACCTGCTTTTTGTAGAGTTACACGCTATCTTATACTGATCTTATTTATCCTATCATATACCGATGAATTTTGCTTGCATATTTAAAAAAATAAATAAATTTAGTTTGCAAATAATCTGGGGCTTTTGGTTATTAATTGCTTAAGAACACGTTTTAATATAGCTTTCCGTAGTTAGTGGCAAGAGTTAATAATTCTAGAAATCAATAGTCACTTGTAGTTATTATTATTTTAACAAAAGCAACCGGTAAATTCAGGTTCGGCACTGTGAAACAATTAAAGCCTGTTTTACACCGTGCATCGCTAAACTGTCTACGACAACAGACCCCTGGAATTACTGTAACCTCCATCTGTTGCTACCCTGGTACTCTTGAGGCAGTAGATCGAGAGTCAGTGGAGTAAACCATCCCAAAAATCTGGCGCCCGAGGCAATCTAGTAGGAAACCGAAGCCGTGGGTGTCATAGTGACGGCAAATTTCATTTGGAAGAAAGAAAACACGTCACAAAATGGCGCCCGAGCAGGGACCGTTGTTTTAAAAAAAAAAGTACCGCTATTTGAATAATAACGTATAAGCCTGTAAAAGTGTGTATAAGAAGAGACCGTCTACTGACCGCTGTGAAAAAGAAAAAGTGATATCGTGAAAACTGCTAGAAAAGAACCGTACACAGGTCTAAGAGACCATCGAAAATTGTACCTAAGACCGCTGTAGATAAGCCAGTGAAATATAAGAAAAATTATCAAAGTCCGTTGGAAAATACAAAATTTACGTGAAAAGAGCACAGACCGAGAGACAAAATCGTACAGACCGCTGAAACGAAATTAAAGGGTAAACCGTTGTTAAAAAAAAAAAATATAAACCCAGACCGCTGTTTTATATAAGAAAAATCAAAAAGGGGCAAGCGACAGAACAAGTTACCGCTGTAAAATAGCAAAAGAGCACCGATTATATCTTTTAAATAAAATTACTGTCAGAAGAAAATTATCTGTTTAAGATTTGATAGATAAAATCCGCAAAATTCAATAAATCTAAACCGAGAACACTCAGTATATGTTTTATTTAAAATAAAATAGTGATTTTATGTGTATTGCAAATCTATTTCATTTAAAGCCGTTTTTCAATTTCTGAACTCCTGCTAAAAGATAAGAAAACCAGTTTTTTTTTGATAACGACATTTGTGACTTTTATTTCAAAATAGCAGATTTTACCGGTGATTTTAAATAGCTTTATTTCAGATCGAAATAAACAATAAAATTTTACATGTGATTGGAAATAAATATTTTAATATTTATTATACCCTTGAATATTTTATTCGCATTGTGGTTTTGAACTTTAAAATTTTTTTTTATTCTTCTGGATATTTGACTTGAATTTACGATACGGAATACTTGTGATACCGAATAAACAATTTTTTTTTTTAGTTGTTTAAATCTGGCATAATACTTTGAAAACTTTTCGTTAATTTGTTTTATAAAGAAAATTTTAATTTCAATCTGAACCGACAGTGGAAAATATTGCATTAATTATTTTATTGTACCGGACTTGTTTTGTTTGAAATACTTCATTTGCAAATCGTTTGATTTTTTTTTGAAAATCAGTTTCAAAAGTCTGAATTTTTTTTTAGGAATTTATTTGAAAAGGTTTCACATGTATTATTAAATCTATTCGCGTTAACACCTAAAAGTTTAAGGCCTAAACACCTGCTAAGCAGATAAGGAAACTCGTTTTTTTTTGGTTCATTTATTTGTTGCTTTTATTTATAGATAGCAGATTTCTTTTTGCGTGGTTTTTTAATTGGATTTATTTGGAACCGAAATAAACGAAATAAATTTTACCTGTGACTGAAAATAAAGATTTTAATATTTACTATACCGATTGTCCTCTGAATATTTTTTTTTATTCGTGTTTAACAAGTACTATTTTGAATTAAAAGAGACTTTAATATACCAGCTGAAATTGATTAAGGTTGATAACGCACCGACTTTGGTTTTGTAAATTTGGAATTTTTTTTTTGTCGTTACTTCTAGGTATAATAAGTTAAACAAATATTATCTTTAAAATTTCTTGAAAAGATTTTATATTGAGTGGTACCGGTTATCCTATTGAAGTAAATTATTGTCTAGGAAAGTAGTTTGTGTAAAAAAAAAAAAAAAAGGAAATCAGTTCATTGTTAATAGCAAATTATTGATTGAGGTTTATTGCGAAATTTATTCCAAAATTTTTTAGGGCTAGACCGAGTATACTTCAAAATTATTTTAGAAAATTTTGATCCTATCTAAAATTGATTTTTTTTTTCCCTTGATTTAAAATTTTTTTTTTGTCGTTCAGTGCCGTTCGTTTTATTATTTTACAAGGATAAAACTTTACATTTTAGAATTTTATCGCAACGATTAGACACTAAAATTTTGATTTTGAAATAAACTTCTAATTAATTACTACCGTGTTATACCAATTGGACTTAACTGTAGAAGAGTTTTTTATATATACCGAGTAATTTCCACCAATAATAAATCAATCCGAGGATTCATATACTGGAATTGATGTCAAACAGTGAAGATAGCGACACTCCTGTGAATACCGACGTACTAGTAAGCTGGGTTTACAAATTAAAGAAGGAGGGCCTTACTACCGAATTAATTAATCGACAGCTATCACCGTCTGGAGGCGTTAGGGAAAAACGCAGACGTTTGGTGGAATTTCTCAAAAATTCCCCACGCGTACAAAAGAGTACATTTTCTGGACAAACTAATTCTGTAGCAGCACCGAACAGTACCGCTACTTCTCCAACGAAAACTGATAATAGCACGATAAAAATGGCAACTCCACATCCGCTCAATGTACATGATTGGAAAATATCTTTTGGAAATCGTGACGAGCCAGTAAGCTTTCTAGAACGACTAGATGAAATATGTATTGCTAGGAACATACAACAGGATCAATTACTTCCGGTATTACCTGAATTACTGACTGGCGAACCAGCTTTGTGGTTCCGTAATAACCGTAGTCGATTTACAAACTGGGACGACTTTGGAAAAGACTTCCGTATTTTCTTCTACCCAGTAAACTACCTAATTGACTTAGAGGCTGAAATTGGAAGACGATTACAACGCCGTAATGAGCCTGTGTCTTCATACATTACCGATTTACAAACTTTAATGCGGCGTCATGGGAAACTAACGTCCGAACAACAACTAGCCTGGTTATATCGTAATCTGTTACCCGAATACCGGCAGCAGATCAGGAAAAATGACTTCAAGGATTTTACTTCTTTCTGTCAAGAGGTGAAGGAATTTGAGTTACTTCGAAAAGAACTCCAAAATATTCCAAACACCAGTGGATGGCAAAGAGGAACAACTCAACGTTTTCCGTCTACAAATACATCCAGGAATGTACCGAATGTGAATACAATTCCACTTCCGTCCCGAGAGCCAGTAGCTAGTACTAGTTCTCCTAGAACAAATGTACAAGCCCACCGAACACCTGTAGCTAGAAATTCTGAGACACTTTGTTGGCGTTGTGGTGAAACAGGCCATGTCCGTTCACAATGTCGGAATCAACACAAACTGTTCTGTTCCCGCTGTCGTAAGGAAGGAGTCCTTACAAGAGACTGTTCCTGTTCGAATCAGGAAAACTAATCCGAAGCTGTCCCGCAGAGAGGCCGCCGCAGCTTCCCCATCTCTTAGCCTCTCAAGAGCATCCGTCACACGAACCGTCAGATCCACGACCGCAAATTGATGTCCATATTGAAAACTTCAAGTTTAAAGCCTTGTTGGATACCGGAGCTGTCCGATCATATGTTGGAGGTCAAATTGTGAAACACTTTTCCCATAGAAAGCGGACTGCAGTCTGTGAGACTTCGAAAGCACGTCTCGCTAACGGAAATTTGGTTTCTATCACCGACACATATGATCTAAAGTTGATGGTAAATGACATCATTATGGAAGAACCTCTGGAATATTTTCCAGGTCTGATCGCTGATTTGGTTTTGGGACTGGATATACTCAAGAAGTATAAATTTTGCTTAGAACTAGGAACAGGGAAGATCTACCAAGAAGGCAAACTCGTAGACTGTCAACTGCCAGATACACTGTCTGATACTATAGGAATTTTAGAAGTAGTAAGATCACCGCCAGAAGAGCACGACCTCGGACAGTCTTACGAACTGAATGTAACTGATACCGCTAGACGAAATCCGACTGTTAATACTGCTAGAAAGAATTTGGCTATTACTGACTCCGCTAGAATAATTTGTGAAGAGGCTAAAACTGATAGGATATTTACCGATAACTCCCAGTCAGGCTTGGAAGGAGTCCAAGATGATGTAAAGGGGTCTAGTACAAAATATCCTCTAGTAACTGCCGCTAGGACGATTTGTGAAAAGGTTAAAACTGATAGGATATTCACCGATAACTCCCAGTCAGGCTTGGAAGAAGTCCAAGATGATGTAAAGGGGTCTAGTACAGAATATCCTCTAGTAACTGCCGCTAGGACAACCTTGAAACATTTTGAAATGGCCAAAATTCCTGACCGCTGCGAATTTAATACTTTTATCGGAATTTCACGCTCTGATCTAGAATGTTACGAGGAAGAGGAAGGACTATCTGGTTTAGGATGTCCTGTAGAAACTATCGTGCCGTTACAAGACCGAAATCTGACCGAAATACAGGAAGAAACTTTGAAAAGTTTCCTAGACAAGGAATTACCGAAGTTTGAGAAAATTCTGGGACCGACAGACGTAGTACATCACGAGATCCGTCTTCTAGACTGCACCCCGATTAAGCAAAGATATCGTGCACAGAATCCTAAGATGCAGGAGGTCTGCAATGCAGAGGTGGATAAAATGTTACCGGAAAAGAATCTTAAACAGCGACCTCCGAGAATCATGTCGTCTAGTTCGTCCTTCGGAGTATTAGATAACCACGATATAAGCGACGTGGGTGAAGTTGAATTGCCGTCCGATCCCGAACCCTCGGTTACGGGATCCCCTCCAAGATCGGTCCAGAGCGACCCTGACCGGACCATACCCGAAGATGCACCATCTGTACCTAGTACCGAACCGCGAATACAGCCGTTAGTCGACCGATCATTCGGTGGGAATGAGGCAACCGTCCCACAAGAAGACGACGTCATAAAAAGGGGCCTGGAAGAATTGACAGCACCGCTGGAGTTCCAGTCGGCGACCGCCGTTACTAGCCGACCGGCTATTGCTAGATGGTCAGATTCATGTCTGCGACCACTAACGACAGAGGGGGTGGAAGACCGCCGTGACCCCGATATCTTCCTCCCAGTGAGTCGCGATCTGTGTTGGAGGTGTGGATACCCCGGACACCGTCGTGACACTTGTACCCGAGGAAGGGCTATCCTGTTTTGCTCGCACTGCGGCCGTTATGGTCAGATGTCCAGGACCTGTACTTGCCGCCGTCCGTCACGTGGTGCATACAACGTCCCGACTAAGCCACCACCTGCACCGAGACTGGGGAACCGTTCCATAGCCAGTCAAGCATGCTTTGTATCTAGCTCCCGTCAAGACAAAGGCGTGCAATGCGATCTCTGCCTGTGTTCCAGCATTCCGGACGCCGATGCCGACGCTCGCGTCCCGTATTCCAGAGGCCGCACCTTCACCGGACGAAGAAGCCAAGGATCCCGTTCCCGGCTCCCGTACTCGAGCGAACGGACCCGGATTCTAAGATTCCAGGAGTAAGGAATAGGGGAACGTTGGCCCCGAAGAGATTCTGTCCCGAAGTTCTCTGCGGAATGAAGAGGGTGAATATCTTTAATCGTTTTTTTTGTTTTTTTTGGTTGGTTAACCCGAAGATAACCGGTTTTATTTAATTTGTTTAATTATTTGTATTAAGGTGTACCTACCCCAAATATAGGGTTAGACCAATACCGGGGTAGGCGCCTGACAGGGTCT
This sequence comes from Neocrepidodera transversa, assembly GCA_963243735.1. Classification (NCBI taxonomy): domain Eukaryota; kingdom Metazoa; phylum Arthropoda; class Insecta; order Coleoptera; family Chrysomelidae; genus Neocrepidodera; species Neocrepidodera transversa. The sequence continues at coordinate 159,158 of CAUJLB010000046.1, forward strand.
GTTTATTTTGGTTAGTTTTAGTACGTTTTGTCTGGTTTAAAAAAAAAAAATGTAAGCTGCGCTTCCATTTTTTTTTTACCGAAGTAAGAGGGGGATGTAACGAAGTTATTTTTCACCCTGCATAATTAGTACAATTTTTATTTTTTTTTTAACCGTAAACACCCTCTCTTATTTTATTTGTTTTAAATCAGTTAAATTACTTTATTCGATTTAGTTAATCGCTACTCCTTTGGAAATACTGTATTTAATTTATTCTTACTCCTGTTAGTTGCTACTCCTTTGTAGTTCTGTAAATTAATTTTTAACACAAATCAGTTTCGTTTTCTGCCGCGCATATTTTTATTTTAGTGGGGTTTTGCTAAGTGGGGTTTGAAAAATTTGATAAAAGGCAGGAGCCACGAAAATTCTGGGCTTTTTCTCTCTCTTTCCGCGTAGATCTGTTAAAATACCGAAACCGACTCCGAATCTGTGATACCATGAACCGGCATTAACTCTTTTGCTGCCGATTTGTAAATGAACAATAGTGATAACCGACCGTAAGTGACCGAACTGATTTGTGTGTGTTTCCGAGGTAAGAAATTCTATTGTATAAATTTGAGGAATAATATTGGATATTGAAATTTATTTTAATTCATTTTTTTTTAATTATTATTTGCGTAAATAAATATCACTTGGCTACGTCGATGTTTTAATTAGTAATCAGTCTCCTGCATATTTATGTCAGATAAAATATTTCATGCTTGCTTAAATAAATGAGGTTTAGCCCCGACAAAAAAAAATCTTAAGGGAAATTAATTTATTTAATTCAAAGTTTTTGAATTAGCGACCCTTGTGTTCGCTGCAACTAGCAGGAGCACGAACGGCCGTTCTTTCAACGAACTTTGAGTTCTGTTTGGGAAATTTAATTTGTTTAATTCAAAGTTTTTGAATTAGCGACCCTTGTGTTCGCTGCAACTAGCAGGAGCACGAACGGCCGTTCTTTCAACGAACTTTGAGTTCTGTGTGGGAATTTAATTTATTTAATTCAAAGTTTTTGAATTAGCGACCCTTGTGTTCGCTGCAACTAGCAGGAGCACGAACGGCCGTTCTTTCAACGAACTTTGAGTTCTGTTTGGGGAATTTTAATATATCTAGTTCAAAAACTGCGTTAGACAGTCAGACACCTCTATTAAAAGATCAGTTTTATTCGCAAGAATCTAGTTCAGTTAACCTTTTGAGATATTTATTCTATACAAGTTCTAATACCGGTTAGTTATTTTTTTTTTAGTTTTATTTCGACATAAATACAAAGGAACACCCCTGAGAGTCATTTGTGCCTAGTATCGCTTTTCCTGTGTAGATATCATTTTCACCGCTAGTTATGCATTTTACCTTCACCTGCTTTTTGTAGAGTTACACGCTATCTTATACTGATCTTATTTATCCTATCATATACCGATGAATTTTGCTTGCATATTTAAAAAAATAAATAAATTTAGTTTGCAAATAATCTGGGGCTTTTGGTTATTAATTGCTTAAGAACACGTTTTAATATAGCTTTCCGTAGTTAGTGGCAAGAGTTAATAATTCTAGAAATCAATAGTCACTTGTAGTTATTATTATTTTAACAAAAGCAACCGGTAAATTCAGGTTCGGCACTGTGAAACAATTAAAGCCTGTTTTACACCGTGCATCGCTAAACTGTCTACGACAACAGACCCCTGGAATTACTGTAACCTCCATCTGTTGCTACCCTGGTACTCTTGAGGCAGTAGATCGAGAGTCAGTGGAGTAAACCATCCCAAAAATCTGGCGCCCGAGGCAATCTAGTAGGAAACCGAAGCCGTGGGTGTCATAGTGACGGCAAATTTCATTTGGAAGAAAGAAAACACGTCACAATATACCGACCGACCGAAGTTCGATTTGTGCTGTGCTGTGCTTTATCAAAGGTAAAAATATTCTTTTCTTTTGTACAAATTTGTTTTTATTATTATAACGATTGAACAATAATACATATCATTTGACTGCACTGAATTATTAATTGACATAGGATTTCCTGCGTATTTGTGTAAATAAAATATTTCATACTGTTTTTTTTTAAACTAATACAGTTGTAAACAAATAAAATCTAATTTCTGACAGAAAGTCCGTTTAGTTCGAAGATTTTGAAGTAACGTCCCTTGTGTTCGCCGTAGTCCGGGGACACAAAAGGCTGTTTATTTTGTAACGCGCTTTCTTTCTGCAAAGGGATTTCTTACTGAAAGACGTTGCAATTAACACCCGAAACAGTTTCGGAGTTACCTCGAGCGCCAACCCTCTCTTAACGTGGAGGATACACGTACGTTACTTAAATAAATAACGTGCCTAGGTAGCCACAGTGAAGAAAAAGAATAACCAGGGGTCGATATTGAAAGTACCCTAAAAGATGGTAGTAATGGTGTATAGTGGGCTTTAAGCACTACACGCCATTTATTCTGGTATTCGGTGGCGACTTTATTTATTAAAATATTTATGATTTAATAAATGTTCTTTATTTTCTATAGCTTATTGTATTTTTGTATGAAGGTATTTTACTGAAATAATTTTCTGTCTAAGAATATTTTCTCTTAAATTCTAAATGAATCACTCTGTATTTGAGTCAATTTAATTTATTAGGAAGTTTACAAGGAAATAAAAAGAGTTAATTTAATTTAAACAAAATATAGACGTATATTGTCAGAATATAAATATAATAAGATTTTTAATTTAATAAAAATATCTCAATGCCCACCCTCGTGAAAACAAACAGAAAAATATGATGTATCGAAAAAAAGTAAAAGTTTCGGTGTTCAGTAAACGGTATGCCTTGTTTTGATCGCTTTTTGTCTTTAATACTTTGTTTATTAAAATGTCGATTCTTTTAATAATAATTAAATATTTATGTGGGTAAAACTAGTGCAACATTCGTATTAAAGATTCGTATATTAAATTTTAGAAAACTCAACGACAATATAATTATTTATATAAAAAAAATTAAATAACAACGGAATTTCGGTTATATCTTGGAAAGTAAAAGTCTGTCACAAAGCGTATTCACTACTACTATGGACAACCTTTTAATTTTCCTTAAGAAAGACCAAAGAAACAACGTAATTCACTTACACTGTTCCTTTTAATTTTTCTATTAGATATAATATTCGATTTACGCGACTTTAATTTAGAAAATCAATCAATTACTTAAATTTAACGCAAATTGTCGTTTCGGTTTCTTTATATTTAGTGCTCACTTTTAAAACTGTCGGAATCAAAATTAAACGGTGATAACTAATTCTAATTTAGATTCGGAGGTACTAGCGGTGTTTCAATTATCAGTTATCGGTAGGAGTCTCTGTAGAGAAGTGATTTTAACTTTTCAAATTCTGTCTAAGGTAAAGATATTCTCATCCTCCAATCTATTAAAACAAGAGTGGGATATATGCGCGGCCCTTTTGAGCACAAGCAAAGCAACAGCAATGCATGACCTGTTTACTGAAATAAATCGCGAAAATTTGAATTATTATAATAAAATATTAAATTGAATAATAAAATTCATTTTGATCAACCCAGACAACTCCAATTATAATTTATGTTGAATAAATTATGAAAAGATTACTAAAAAAATGAAATGCAATAATAAATCAAATTACATCTGGAGCTGTATATAAAAAAAAATTCATTACAATTTAAAACACTTCGGATTAAGAACGGAAAACTGATTTTTGGGGATTAGACTCAGAAGTTCGGGAATTTCGCCCTAGTGATATCCGTAGCCCGGGGTCATAGGGGGCCTCTTATTCAGAGAACACTGAGTCAAATCTAGAAAATCAGGAATTTTCTTTTTTTTCAAATACCGTTTAAACATTTTGTTTAATTAATTAAATCTTTTAATCAATAAGTGTAATCACACTGTTTTAAAGTTAATTTCATTAATTTTGATTTATTTATTATTCTAACACAGGCATATTTGCGTTGAAGACGCAAATACAACGGAAAACCTATGTCATATTGCCTTATAACGCTTTCCTGAGTAGATATCATTTTCACCGTCACTGCAAATTATTTTCACACGCTTTTTTTCTAGAATTTCACGCTATCATGCATTGCTTTTAGTTAATTATTGCATACCGGTATATATTTTTTTTTAAAGAAGTTGATCTCTATTTTTTTTTATTGTTGATTAACACCGCAAATTTTAATATAGCTTTCCATAGTTGACAAGAATTAATAATTATAAAAATAATTACTTATTTGCAATTTTTCATTATCTTAACAAAAGCAACCGGTAAATTCTGGTTTGGCACTGTGAAACAATTAAAGCCCGTTTTACACCGTGCTCCCCTATTCAGTCTACGACAACAGACCCCTGGAATTACTGTAACCTCCATCTACCCTGGTACTCTTGAGGCCGTAGATCGAGAGTCAGTGGAGTAAACCATTCCAAAAATCTGGCGCCCGAGACAATCTAGTTAAATACCGAAACCGGTACACATATTATAAACAATATTAGCTTTTAGTATGTTGGGTTGTAACTTATTTTCGAAATAAAAATGTATTGAAAAAATATTTGACTATAAATACGATGATGTATTTTTGTCCCCTAAAACAAATTAATTCATTAATAATTAATATCTGAAATTTAAATAAGTTTTAATTAAGTCTTTTTTCATTTCTTAAAAAAGATAAATTTAACAAAAGTGAATTTTGGTTTTTAAACTTAACAATTCGATTAGACTATTTTGCAAATTAGACAAAACTTAATTTCTCTAATCAATAACTTTGTAAAACAAACGGCACCCTGTGGGTTAGTCTAATTTATTTGGAGGTGGTTAAAGGGGATGAAAAAATTTTTTTGTGATTTTTCCCGATTTCCGGCGAAACTTGAAAACATTCAAGAGCAAAGTTGTTGCTTATGAAAAAACTTACACCATTTGTATACGTTGGTCACTTTTGACCATAGAAATTTACGATAAAAATGCGAAATCATTTTTTCTTCTTTTACATCGGACGATACAAATGTGCAAAAAGAATAAAAATATTATAATTCATATTTTCCTTATTTTTTAAATATGCAAATATTCATAGTAAACATGGTTAAATACAGAGTATTTTTTAAACAAAACTCTTCATTGTTTAATACACCTTTTCAGAGTAAGACATCTTGTAGTTGCATAGCTTGCTGTGCCATCTATTAGTTTACATAGCAGGTAATAGAAGCAAACTGTATTTCAAAGGAATTTGTTATTTTTGGTCTGTCTAAGTTTACGGCATCGACATACACTTGTTCTTTTTTTTAAATATCATCCAAGTTCCTCGTCGAGTGGGCGAGGACAAATTTCTTCTTTTTTTGTTATTAAATCCCCAGTGAAACCCACCTTCATTTTGTAAATATTGTCTAGTTTTGTTTTGTTACATGTATTTCCAAGAGGTTAACAGATATTGATAAAATGATAAAAAGTAAAATTAAGAGGTAGGTGTGCACCTTTATTTTAGTTTTATTTTTCTTCGTTAAACAGTTACCTTTCTTCCATAGTCAATCAATATAAATGTAAAATAAAAATAAATTACTAAATTTTACACAAATGAAAACTGTAATTAGTTTTTACACAATAAAGGTGGGTTTCACAGCGGAATTAATAACAAAAAAAGAAGAAATGTGTCCTCGCCCACTCGACGAGGCACTTAAGATGATATTTAAAAAAAAGAAGATGCCGTAAACTGAGACAGAATAAAAATAACAGTTTTCTTTGAAATACAGTTTGCTTTTATTATCTGCTATGTAAACCGATAGATGGCATAACAAGCTGTGCAACTACAAGATGTCTTACTCTGAAAAGGCGTATTCTTCATTGTTTAATAATTGATATATGTTTATTAGTTGTTGTCCGATTTCAATATAAACGGGACAAACTTCGGCGGTGGAATATTTACTTAATTTTAAGACTAAAAGTCTTTATGAACCCATTCTCTAAATTGAGTATTAACAAAGTTACAGGATGTAAAATTTTCAGAAAAAAATAACATTTTTTTGTATAACTCCAAAACGGCTTTATATTTTTTTATGAATTTTTTTGTGTCAGTCTATATTAGTTAGTCTAATATCACAGCAATAATTACCAATAATAACCTAACAAAACAGTCAGCTGATAATGATAATAACACTAATGACAGGTCATATTTTTAATAAATTTCATTTGTAATCTTGGTTGTATAAATTGTTAAAAATGCTAACAAAAAAGCACCACTTTTCACGCAGAAAATGCCTGAACTTGTGTACCGCAAGTTGCATAAGTTTTTTTTTCTAGAATAGAAATCTCTAGAAATATAAATTTTTGAGATTTAATATTTTCAGAAATTAATACTGGATGCCTCATTTAGGACATCTCCTGTTCACGTTAAAATTGGTGATCACAAATTGTCAAAAATGTCAAAAACACACCTTCACTAAATGATTGATATCTTCTTTATTACTGCTTAGATTTAGTTCAAAAAAGGAGATCTCTGGCCTGTGATGTAACTTGATCACAGATCCTAGGCGGTCGATTTCGACGACTTAGGACGAGGATTATAACCTCTAAAATATACGTCATTTGACATTTACTTGAAACAGTTGCTAGAAAGTTAATTAAAGTGAATGTAAACAAGACAAATAAACATTTTTTCTGTAGAATATTATATTTCACATTAACAAAAATAAAAAGACTTTTACGTATTAATAGAGTGATATTAGTTTGCAAAGTTCGGTTGTAATTTGTAAGTTAAAGTGATGGATCTAGAAGCAGATATAAATATTGTGGATAATGTGGATGTAATGGGTGGATATAGACGAAGAAATAAATGCTCTCCCAAGACAAATTCACCCTAGAATGAATTATTTCGAAACTGTATCAGAGGAAGAATTTTTTAAAAGGTTTCAATTACAAAAAGGGACCACGTTACAATTACTTGCCCAAAGAGCTTTAATTGAATTAATATATGTGTTATGTATTGTTGCCTAAACTGTGAACTGTCTATTATGTAGGTTGGCACTTCTGTTACTAAAAGGACAATTGACGTTAACCTAAAAGTGGACACATGTGTATGTTTGCATTATATTATTATATATTAATAATAAATAGTAAAACACTATCGACTAGTATTATTTATTGAGTAATACACTAAATTGGCGACGAGGATGTCGGACATTGGACGAATAAAAGAATTCGACCCTTCCAAGGAGTCATTTGAAACCTATGTTCAAAGGTTAAAATTGTACTTCACGGTGAATGGAACGAAGGAAGACATGAAGAGGGACACTTTTTTATTATTAATTGGTTCACAACATTATGAAACACTAAAAAACCTTGCTATTCCAAAGGAACCTATAGATCTTACGTTCGATGAAATTGAAAATATTTTAAAATCTTATTTCCAACCCGCAAAACTACAAATTGTGGAACGTTTTGAATTTTCAAAAAAAGATCAAGTGGAAAGTGAATCTGTAAAAGACTATGCTATAACTTTAAAAAAAATGGCATTATCATGCAATTTTGGTTCATTCTTAACAGAGGCGCTACGTGACAGATTCGTTTCAGGATTAAAAAACGAACGTATTCAAAGAGAAATACTTTTGAAGGAAAGAACATTTGATGAAGCACTACAAGTGGCTATTAATTTGGAATTAATCGAAACGAAATCAAAGGAAATGCAAGTTAAGGAGGTCAATTATGCAAGAAAAGACAATAACACCAAAAATAAAAGTTATTTGAAAGGAATGGAGGTGGAAGAAAAGAATAATTGTTCATGCTGTGGCAAGTCCCATGCAGGAAGATGTTTATTTTTAGATTATCACTGCAAGAAATGTGGAAAAAAAGGACACTTACAAAAGATGTGCAAGACCAAGAAGAAAATGATACATTATGTAGACGAAGACAGTGCAAGTACTTCAGCAGGTAATTGCGAATCATATGAAGAGTTGTATTATGCTTGGGACACTACAGTAAGTCAAAACCCTTTCTTAATTAACATTAAAATAGGATCAAAGGTAATAGAAATGGAAGTAGATACTGGAGCTTCAGTGTCACTAATCAGTGAAAAATATTACAAAGATAATTTTAGTGAATTTGAATTAAATAAATCAGATGTAAAATTGAGTACATTTTCAGGTATTAATTTAAATGTATTAGGGAAAATTTATGTTCCGGTGCACTATAAAAATAAAAAAAAAGAATTAAGTTTATTAGTTGTTAATGGTAATTCAAAGAAATGTCCGGTATTAATGGGTAGAAATTGGCTTAAAGATTTAAATATAAAATTTGAAATAGCGAATAACTTAACAACTAATAAAATTAAAGATGGAGAACATTGTATTGATAATATTGTAACTGATTTTTCAAAAAAATTTTCTGTGTTTGATAACTGTAATGGAAAATTTAATAGTTTTAAGGTGGATATTGTTCTAGAAGGTAACCCTACACCTGTATTTTGTAAAGCCCGCCCTGTTCCCTATTCCCTTAAAACAGCAGTATCAACTGAGCTAAATCGACTAGAAAGTTTAGGTATACTCAAAAGAGTTACTCACAGCAAATGGGCTACTCCCATAGTTGTAGTAGAAAAGGGGTTAGGGGATCAAAAAAAAATTAGAATTTGTGGGGATTACAAGGTAACAATAAACCCAGTATCACGAACAGAACATTATCCACTTCCAAATCCTAATGATGTAATGGCTTCTTTGAGAGAAGGAAAGGTTTATACTTTAATTGACCTTAAAAACGCGTACCAGCAATTAGAGCTCTCAGATGAAGCTCAAGAATTGTTGACTATAAATACCCATCAAGGGTTATATGCATATAAAATGATGCCATATGGCATTAAAAGTGCTCCAGCGATTTTTCAGGCTACTATGGATAAACTCTTAAAAGGTATTAAAAATGTTATATGTTATATTGACGACATTTTAATTTGGGGTGATGAACTAGAGGATGCAAAACAAACAGTAGAAAAGGTACTAGATAGATTAAGTAAAGCTCAATTAAAAATATCTTTTAATAAATGTAAATTTTTCACAGAAAGTGTTGAATATCTAGGAGTTAAAATCTCCAGTAATGGCATAAAACCCACCGAAAAAGGAACTTTAGCTATTTTAAATGCACCAAAGCCTGAAAATTTAACTGGTCTAAGGTCATTTTTGGGTTTACTAAATTTTTACGGAAAATTTTTACCGAATTTATCAACAGAATTAAGGCCACTTCATAATCTGTTGGAAAAAGATCAAAAATGGAATTGGACTAAACAATGTGATGACTGTTTCACTAAATGTAAGCAGCTTATCACGGGAAGTAATATACTTACATTTTACGATCCTCACAAAATTTTAATTTTAACTTGTGATGCATCACAATTTGGAATAGGAGCAATTTTGGCTCACGAAGTAAATGGAGAAGAACGTCCAATATGTTTTGCATCACGCACCCTAAATAAAAGCGAGAGAGGGTATAGCCAGTTAGAAAAAGAGGCTCTAGCCATAATATGGGGAGTTAAACGATTTCATTTATTTTTATATGGAAGACGATTCTTAATTAATTCAGATCATCAACCTTTACAAACAATTTTTCACCCAAACAAAGGAATCCCTGTCTTAGCTGCAGCTAGAATTCAAAGATGGGCTTTAATTTTGGCTACTTATGACTATAGCATAAAATATAAATCAGGTAAAAGTATTGCTCATGTAGATGCGCTTTCAAGGCTTCCATTACCTGAAAGTGAAGCAGAGTCAGTAGCTGAACTTAATTATTTTTCGTGTATTGAAGAAGAACCCTTATGTGCATTAGACATTGCAAAACATACCTCAAAAGACACAATTTTAATGAGAGTTTGTGAGCTTACTTTAAATGGTTGGCCAAATTATATTAATGATGACTTATTAAGGCCTTATTGGATAAAGCGTAATGAAATAACCCTAGAAAAGGGATGTCTTTTATGGGGAAGGCGAGTTATTATTCCGGAACTATTAAAAATTAATATATTAGAAATGTTACATGAACAGCACCCTGGCATAGTTAGGAGTAAAATGTTAGCACGCAGCCTGGTGTGGTGGCCTGATATAGATAAACAATTAGAAGAGTACATTGATCAATGTACTATATGTCAAATGACAGCAAATTCTAAATCAGAACCTGAAGTTAATTGGCCGTCGTGTTCAAGAATTTTCGAACGTGTTCATATTGATTTTGCCATGAAAAATGATAAAAACTTTTTAGTGCTAGTTGATGCTTATTCCAAATGGGTAGATGTCAAAATCATGAAAACAACAACAAGCGAGGCAACCATTGAGGTCTTAAGGACAATATTTGCCAATTTTGGATTACCAGAAAAATTAATCTCAGATAATGGCCCGCAGTTCTGTTCCGAACAATTTTTAAAATTTTGTAAACAAAACGGCATATGCCACATTTTAACTCCACCTTATCATGCAAAATCAAATGGCGCTGCGGAACGTACAGTGCAAATTTTAAAAAAATCTTTATTAAAATTGGAATTAGATGACAAAAAACAAACAATTCAATTTAAAGTGGATAATATTCTTTTCTCATATCGAAATACTCCACAAACTGCCATTGGCAAAACACCAGCAGAAGTCTTTTTAAACAGAAAACCTAGAACTCGACTTAGCATACTTAAAGAGGTTTTATGTAAGCCAAGAGAATTTAAGCAAACAAATTCTTTTCAGCAAGGCGACGTGGTATTTGTTAAAACTAAGAGAGGAGAAGAGGAAAGTTGGTTAGAAGGGAAAATTATAAAGCAAAATAGTAATTACACATATATAGTTCAAAGCCAAGGTAGAAGTAACTTAGTTCATATTGATGATTTAAAAACAAAAAAATTAAATATACCAACTCTATCTAATCAAATTATTCAGGAAAATCATGCTGTGCTTGATAGTGCTGTTAATCCTCCCAAGGAAGTTATAGATTGTAACAAGTCTTCAGAAACTGTGCCAATTGTATCTGGTGAAGTTATCCCATCAAAAACTATCATTCTTGAAACCAAAGCAGTCAGATCAAATGTGAATATTAGTGATAACGCCCCGGATACAATTGACGGTGAACAGATTTTGAGGCGCTCTAGTAGAAATATTACAGCACCAAAAAGATTAGATTTATAAGTTATTATACTTAATTAAGGGTAAAAGGAGGGAGTGTTATGTATTGTTGCCTAAACTGTGAACTGTCTATTATGTAGGTTGGCACTTCTGTTACTAAAAGGACAATTGACGTTAACCTAAAAGTGGACACATGTGTATGTTTGCATTATATTATTATATATTAATAATAAATAGTAAAACACTATCGACTAGTATTATTTATTGAGTAATACACTAAAATATGTATTACAAATAGTACCAATAAATACAACTTTCAGAAACAATTCATTAAGTCAAATGAATCAATTACTTTTAACAATAAGAACTTTTGCTACTGGCGGTCATCTACTAGCTACTGGAGATTTTATAGGAGCTGATAAATCCAATATATCAAGAATTGTATCAAAAGTATCACGAATAATTTCCAATTTAAAAGAAAAATACATATAATGCCAAGAAATGAAGTTGAAATTGCTGCTGAGCAAAATAAATTCTTCGATTTCCTCGTGTTGTGGAGACAATTGATGGCACTCCCATAAGAATTTTATCACAAGCTTTGATTTCACCACTTATTTTTTTTCAGTTCCTTATAATCTATGTACATATTTTTCACAGTGGGTCTCGATGGAGAAATTTTTAGAAATAGAAAAGGCTACTTTTCACTAAATGTCCAAGCGGTATTGAGTGCAGATCTACTTTTCAAGCATATTGTAGCCAGGACTCATGATGTGACAATGTTCAACATTTCCAGATTAAAAGCACAGTTTGAGATATGGCATATGGATGTAGAATGAAGTTGAATAATATCTTCTCAATTATCACCCGATGAATTGGAAGTGATGCAACATCACTTCCAAGAAACGCTAAGAGATGAAAATATTCCAATTTCAGTCAATAATAATGAACATTTTGATTACCTATGATATCTTGTAAATAATTATTTTGCCAGAATGTAGGAATATTCATTTTTTATTTATTTATAAATTTTATAATATTAGAATTTTCAAGAAATAATATTCTATATCCTCTCTGTAGATTGGTACTTATAATTAATTAAAAAATTTAAAATAAAAATGTCTTTCCTTGAATTTCACTTTGTCGTATTTATGGACTTGAATAATTTCCGATATTTTAGTTTTTACCAAATTTCAATTTTTTCCTCAAATAATTCATCGTTATCGGTTCCAAAATTGATAAAGTATAAAAAAATAAATAAAAATTATACAATTTTGAAAGATGAAAAATTTGAGGAAAAAAATTGAAATTTGCTAAAAAATAAAATGTAATATCGAAAATCATAATTTGTGTATAAACATCCTTGATTATAAAACAGAAAAAGAAACATTCAACCAAAAATTGCATGACCTGCTTTACCGATATTAACAATCAGCGCCATCTATTATACAGTAGTTTGACAATATTGCAATGTTGCCATTGTAAATTCAGATAAAATGCATCCTACGTAAAATGACGTTCTATAACGTTGGTGCAACACAACTGTATCATAAGTCCATCACACATTTAGGCCGAGCCTAGATAGAATGCATCCTAGGATACGTTGGTGCAACCGGGCATAAGGGTTCTAGGAAAATGAAATAGGATTATTTAAAGATTTTATAAATTTTAAATAATATTTTTGTAATCTCTTCAATTGTGGGTTATTCCTAGATACAATGTAAATAAAATTATTGTGAAATGATTGAATTTATGAATGGGGTTGTAATAGTATAATTTTTAATCGGTATTTTATGTAGCTATATAATATTTTTCCTAGTGTTGTTTTTGTAATATTATATTTCTTGTGATTTTTCATATTTTTACCTCTCGCCCTTCAGGTAAGAGAGGTATAGGAATCATGCTAAAAATTGGGTAGTGAGTTTTCAATGAATAAACACGTTTTAGGGTCCCTAGAATACGATTTTAAAATTTTCGCGATGATGTCTGTGTGTGTGTGTGTGTTTGGATGGATGTTGTAGTAACGATAACTCAAAAACTACTCAATAAAAAAAATTGAAATTTTGCATACAGGATTCTGATACCCTAGATTAGATCTGATTAGATTTTGGTGCCAATCGCACAACCGGAAGTGGCAGTTGCTATGGGTGATGACGCCATTATTATACAAAACGGCAATAAAGTTTTACACATATATTTTGTATACCCTATAGTTTATTTTCATCTCATTAAAATTTTCGAAACTTTTGCCATTGTTGCCAGATTTACAAAAATATAATTTTTTTTCATACTTTTTTGTGTCAACCTGTAAATTTTTGATTCAAAAATTGGGAGAGGTCATGTGCTGGCCACATCAGATTTTTTTTCTATTAATTATGAGTTTTTACCTCTCGCCCTTCAGATAAGAGAGGTATAGGAATCATGCTAAAAATTGGGTAGTGAGTTTTCAATGGATAAACACGTTTTGGGGTCCCTAGAATACGATTTTGATATTTTCGCGATGATGTCTGTGTGTGTGTGTGTGTCCCTATATTAGTGGCAACTTGTGTGTGCATAGACAGTATTAGTGGCATACGTGTCTTTTGTGGCATACATGCACACGTATGCCACAATTTTAAATAGAATTTTAGTATTCTACAGTTCGAGCTGATTCGATCTGTACCTACTTTGTAATTTTTGTGTAAATGTCGCCACAAGTGATCATTGAGTTTGTTCAGATTTTACTATATTTGTGGCTACTGAAAAGTTGCTGCGTTGAGCGCCCTCTAGTGGAGTGTTATTCTTCCGGTTTGCTCATATTAGTGGCAACTGAATATATCCGTCGCTTTCGTATTGATGACATCTTACTTGAATTTGGGAATATTAGAAAACACTAATTTCAAATAAGTTGAATTGCTCGCACTCTTACGTTTAGTAGGTATCATAATATTAGTGACAACTATGACGTAACATCGTACGCTGTATTTTATGGTTAAATATTTCACCCTTGTATTTGTCGTAAAATATGGTACCTAGTTTGTTTATTTTGAAAAATGTATACAGGGTGAACCGGATTTAATGTGCGTATACAGAGATTTAATCGCAATAGATACAATATCGGTTAAATGAGAAGAAAGAAGAATTTAATGCTTTTTTCAAAATATCAGGTCCGGTTTCTAAGATATTTGGGACGATATTAACGATTTTCGTTTCAATTAATTAGCGCCTTAATTATTAAATATAGAAACAAACTTTATATAACTTTTTTTTTGAAGGCCAAATATGGATTAACATAGCGTATCCAATTTTTTTAAACAACGTTTCACCTTTGAAGGGCCACCCTCATCTATTGTTTTTTAAATATAAACCTATCTAGTCAACTGGTGCCTTTTGGACCAAACTTTTTTCTACTCCTCCGAAAAATATGAACAAGGTGTCATCTGATGGAGTTTGTTTTTTGCAAATATCTCAAAAACTGTACGACATTTTTCAAATTTGAAAAAAGATTCAAAAAGAGGAGGAAAGGAGGAAATTTACGAAAAAAAAATCTCTACCTCCCGCAAATGTCGGATCAATATTTATAATTTTCCCAGAGTGTTGAAAATACAGCCGAAAACGGTGACTTCGGCTTGCGTAAGCGCTGTCCACTTTGGACATTTAATGAATAAATATTATTTAAACTTATTAAATATGAAAATTAAAAATTGAAGATATTCAGGCATCCACGGGATAGATTTTTATCACGATTTTTTTATAAATCTTGTAATAATTAATTAACAATTTTTCCTACTTGAACCTGAACATTGTAAGTGCGATAATTGTTAAATATCTAATCTGAATTTTTTTTTCTTTTTAGACCTATTCTTGCAAGGTCTCAAAAGAGATTCCCGTTGGAAAAATTAAAAAATTGTTATTTTTCACTTTGTTATTAACAATTTACTTACGTTAAAAATTGAAATGCTTGATTAATCATTGAAAAAAAAATTTTTTTATATATATATATTACTATTTATTCGTTTTCAGAAGTCACATGAAAATGATTTTTTAATTTTTTATTCCTTATTGTTTACAAAAATTGTTATAAACAAATGCGTTGTTTATAAAATAATTTAAAATTTCTTTTTAGAAACATAATCTTTGATGCAAATTGTGATTTTGTACAAAAAAATCGTTTCTTAAAATTTTTTTTTGCTTAAAAACGTATTTGTTAATTAACAATTTTTTTTTCTATCACCTGTAAATATTAAGGAACCATTTTTTTTAATCATAATTTATCATGCTCTTTGATAACGAAAAAAAATTGTTTTTATTAAAATTTTTATTGTTTATTTAATAAACAATTTGTTATAAACAATTAAATTTTTACAATATTTTTTTTTCTATATAATGGAACAAAAACAAACATGTGTTATTTTTTGAGAAAAATTATTTATATGGTGAAAAAAAATTGTTTATTAACACATACGCTTTTAAGTGATAAAAAAATTTTAAGGAACGACTTTTGTTAAATCATAATTTGCATCAAAGAATATGTTTCCAAAAATAAAATTTTAATTATCTTATAAACAACGCATCTGTTTATAACAATTTTGTAAACAATAGAAACTAAAAATTTTTAAGTCATTTTCATGTGACTCCTAATCATAAAAATAGGAATCAATAGTAATATGAAAAAAAAAATCCTTTTTCAATGATTAATCAAAGTTTTTAATTTTTAGCCTAAGTAAATTGTTAATAACTAAGTGAAAAATAACAATTTTTTTAATTTTTTTAACGGCAATCTCGTCTGAGACCTTTCAAAAATTGATCCAAATAAGGAAAAAGTTTCACATTTGTTGTTATTTAACAATTATCGCACTTAAAATGTTCATGTTCAAGTTGAAAAAAATTGTTAATTAACTAATGCATGATGGGCAACTTTTGTGATTTTTGTAAAAATTACTTTTAAATATATAAGGTCAAAATGTATTATCTACACTGATTAATAATTTTAAATCCTAACGCTTTTGGACCTTACTGACTTTTATTTTCAAATCTCGCAGGCTATGACGTACTACCTGTAACTCCTTCCCTTTTGCAGATTTAGTTTGAAAGTGTCTACTCGACCACATATTATATTTGGTGGTAAAACTAAAATAATCGGTATATCGATTTTTAGTGGTTTTCGTTAATAGTTAATAAGAAATAACATCCAAAAGCAGAAGAATTTGGTTTAATGTGATTGTGCGTTAGCAACACTCTTCTCACATACTTAAAGTGCAGGCTTAACTTAATTTAAATTTCATCGATTTTTATAATCGTGTACAATAAAATAATCCACATTAGGTAGATTATTTGATGTAGCTTTTATATATATTTATTCTCCATTTTCAGAACACTCCCACAATGACAAATAAAAAATCACAATCATAGTATAAAGATAAAGACGTAAACAAATTTTTTTTTTCATAGACAGTCCAGTTTTCATAGTAACGTTAATAGTAAGGTGTACCAATCTTATAGAAATATACATAAAGAGCCAGATAAATCAAATCTCAGATAGTACGTCATTAATACATATTATCATATATATTAGATTTCGTTATACAAAAGTAGCCTATTTATAGAAAAATAAATAAAAATAAAAATTTTTTGATTGCGGATTATTGTTCATAAATCTATCCAGTAGATTCCTGAATTTTTTCAATTTTTAATTTTCATATTTAATAAGTTTAAAAAATATTTATTCATTATAGGTAAAAAGTGGACAGTCCCAGTTTTCGGCTATATTTTCAACACTCTGGGAAAATTTTAAATATTGGTCCTACAGTTCCGGGAGGCATAGTTTTTTTTTGGTAAATTTCCTCTTCGTTTTAAATCTTTTTTCGAATTTGGCAAATTGTCAAATAGTTTTTGATATATCAAAAACTATATTTGCAAAAAACTAAACCCCATTTTTATTTTTCAGGTAATTGTTAATAACTTTTGCAATTTTTGTAAGCGGGTCTTGGAATTTTTTCAAAAATCATCTATACACGCTATTCCGAATCGAATAACACCTCGATCATATTTTTCGGACTCGAAGAAAAAAGTTTGGCCCAAAAAGCACTCGTTGACTAGACTATGTACTTTTTATTTAAT
Organism: Neocrepidodera transversa; assembly: GCA_963243735.1. Lineage (NCBI taxonomy): Eukaryota > Metazoa > Arthropoda > Insecta > Coleoptera > Chrysomelidae > Neocrepidodera > Neocrepidodera transversa. Next base: position 176,328 of record CAUJLB010000046.1, read on the forward strand.
TTTTAAAATCTCCATTTTTTCCTTTATCCAACCATGTAAAATATTTAATTTTTTTATTAGGTTTTGTATATCTTTTTAAATAAAATTATTAAAAATTGCGTCTATTTTGAGCTTAACGCCCTAAATACTTCAACTTAATTTGCATTATCTCAATTTAAATTTTCATAAATAACTACAATCAGAAACAAACAAAAAATTATTTAAATTTAAATTATTGAATGATAACAAATAACTAGAAATTATAATTATTAAATGGTTATTGTGAATTATTATAATTATGTAAAAATTGCTCAAATTGTCCTTCTTATTCAAGATATTTTATAATTCTTGTACTCATATTTTCAGGATAAAAATGAACAGGACTGTACATTGAAAATTCCATTTAAAAAATAATAGATGAGGGTGGCCCTTCAAAGACGAAACGTTGTTTTAAAAAATTGGATAAGCTATGTTAAGTCATATTTTACCTTCAATAAAAAAGTTATATAAAACTTTTTTATAGTAATTAAGGTGGTAATTAATTAAATCGAAAATCGGCAAACTTCGGTTTTTCCTAAATATCTGAGAAACCAGATCTGATTTTTGAAAAAGAAAAACATTAAATTCTTCTGGAAAAGACACATCTTTTTTCCCATTTAACCGATATTGTATCTATTGTGGTGTACGAGATATCTTTGTATACGCAAATTAAATCTGGTCCACCCTGAATTTTCACAAAATACTAAATATTCGGGACTTTGTGTTTTTCAATTAGAGTTAACATTTGAGTAAAAGAAAATTAACTTATTGTTAAATAATGAATTTAGATCATAGAGTGAATTTTCTTAATAAAATTAATGTAGCTATAATTAGGGCACAGCGCTTTTTGTAGTAATATCACAAAGAATTTAGTTTCTATTTATTGAGATGGCAAATAATACCTAAAATTTATTAGTTTGTACCTCAGTGGCAAATAATGCCAAAAATTATCATTAAATTAAATTTAGCCAGTTTGAAAGATAAGTAATATTAACTGTTGTTATAGTTTAGGTACCTCAGAAGCAAATTATATGTCAAAATGATTTCTCAAAAAAAAATCGAAACAAATAATGTTGAACAGTGCTTTAGCTCAAAGTTAATTCAATATTTTTACTGTTTAACTGTGTCGGCTTTTACTTGATGAAAATCCATTATTAAATTTAAATAAATAAAACAACATTTTAAGATTTCCACAAAAATAATAACAAAAGTTATTAATTTAATAGTGACTAGTTTCGTTACATAGTAACTTCATCAGACTAATATGAATTAATTAACAAAATCAAAAACATTACCATCCCAAGCAATGCAAAATTAGTTTCATTTGATGTACAATAGGTATTTGTGTATTAAGAGCGGAAAGTGATACTTTGCCGCTTGAGGCAGAGAGTTGCCCGCGCGATGCGTAGTGGAGCGCGGGCAATCTGCCGAAAGCGGCAAAGCACTTTCTGCTCGAATTGCACACAAGATTTTTTCTACGATCACATTATTTTTAGACAAATAATTAAAAAAAAAAACATGAAAAATACACTTTTTCATATTTATCTCTGGATTTAGTAGGCAGAAGATTCAGAGAAATATTTTTAGCAAAATCTGCTACATCTGGAGGTGTGCTTGAAAATTCACATTCACTCTCACTCTCCATTTTTCGAATAGATTTTTCATAAACTAAAAATGAAATAATGACGTTTCATTAATTTCATAGTCTACTATTTGTACAAAATAGTAAGTAGGCACTTAAATTTGCAATCACTATTGCATATAGGTGTACCTAGGTGTATCTAGGTGTACCTTCTGACTGTTTAATTTTTACTAGATAAATTATATAAAATAAAGTTTAATTTCGTTCGAAATATCTTCAAATATTAATATTTCAACTAAAATATTCAGACTGCCCTACATTTTGTTTTAATATACCTATTATTTACTACCTTTCTTTAGTTTATTGTAAATAAAAACAGGCGAGCGGAAAAGTACGCGCTAGAGCGACAATAATGTCAAATTATTACAGATCACGGAAAACATCAACTTTGTGGTTAGATTTGAGTGTGCAAAAGCCTACTTTGGATAGTGATCGTAGGAAAAATTTATTTCCCAGTATCCCTCCCACTGAGACTATCTCTTTGGTAGAGAAAAAACTTATTGATTCAAACACAAACCCAGTAATAATTAATGATATAATTAACCTTCTTACTATTTGCTTAAATCAAAATTACTTTCAATTCCAAAACAAAATTTATTCGTGTAATAAAGGGCTAATAATGGGTAATCCGCTTTTGGCAGAATTATTTATGGATTCCTTAGAACATACTATCTCTAAGAACCCATTATTCAAAAAATGTATTTACTGGTATAGGTATGTTGATGATATTTTGGTGTGTTTTGATGGAACAAATAGACAAATTAATACTTTTCTTCAATTTATTGATACTCTTCATCAGTAGTAATATGACACATATAGAACACAACAGTTTGAGCACACTTTCGTGATTGGCCGCGCGAAATAGGGGGCGGGGCCTGAGCACATGTTGGGAAAGAAGAATTGACAGAATGACAGAATGACAGAATTGACAGAATTGACAGAATGACAGAATTGACAGAATGACAGAATTGACAGATGGCGCGGGAAAACGACTGTTGATCGTAGTAGCAGAACCATGTTTGAATTATTATTATTCCATAAGGAAACATTAGCTTAATGACAGGAGGTTGCGGTACAGTTTAGAGGGGGATGGTCAGCTCGTTGAGATAGGGTAAGAGAAAAGGGCGCGAAATATGGTGGCCATGACAGCTCGCGACTTGAAAAATAAAAAATAATAATAATAATTAACAATAAATACGAACAAAGTTATAATATGAACCTATTAAGGTAATAGTTGATTGGAAAATAACTTTAACAAAAGAAAACATACCTTTTAAAAAACATCACACACATATAAAAACTACTAGAAGCAGAGGGTAAATACTGAACTAGGTGATGGTTAGAAAAAAACGATAAAATAATCAAGAAATGAATAACTATAAAATTTCAGTCTCAGACACATAAACAAACAAACAGGAAACTGATAAGGTTGAAAAATAACTCAAAATCCGTTTATTTTTATTTATTATCCTTGAGACTTTTTTATCATTTCATTATTTTTAGAATAGTCTGTATTTTAATAAATTAAAAAAATAGGAATAAATTCATTTTTAATATTTATAACTTTTTTGAAAAATAATGTATATATTATTCTCTATGATGAGGCATCTCCAGTATCTCTTGGGACTTCTAAGATGAAGGTTGTGTTAGTAATAATGATCCTGTTTGCGACAGCTAGAGGGCTTGTCGAAACAGATGATGATATTAAAAAATATTTAGAAAAATATAATTACATACAAAGCAATACACAAATGGATTTTACTACAGCTTTGCTAAATTTTCAAGAACGTTACAATTTACCGGTAGACGGCCGCGCAAATCAGGAAACTCTTCAGCTATTGAATAGACCTAGATGTATAGTTGGTGAAAATTATTACAGAGTCGGAACCAAATGGACAAAATTGTCTTTAAATTGGTATTTTCCACAATCTACCCCTGAAGCACTTAATCTAGCTACAAAAGCTTTTAGGTTATGGGAAGAAAATTCCAAATTTAAATTTACACATGTAAACAATCCATCACGTGATAAACCAGATATAACAATTACCCTTGTCGGTAATTCTCATCGTTATCGCTATAACTGTAAAGGAAACATCCCTTGTAATTTTACTTTTGATGGACCAGGGGGTATTTTAGCCCACGCGTTTTTTCCAGAGGACGACACATGTATCGAAATACATATGGACATCAATGAAAATTGGGATTTAAGTTCAACAGATGATGGACGAGTTAATTTTTATGCTGTTCTTGTCCATGAAATTGGTCATACCTTAGGATTAAAACATAGTGACAACAACGATGCAATTATGTTTCCTTGGTATAGCGGTAATATCAATTTCAACGAAGATGATAAAATGGGACTAGAAGCACTATATGGACCTATAAATCAATATGCTCCTATACCAAAATATGCAGCGAATACTATTATACCATTAACGAACAAAACAACACCCAAAATAAAAGCAACTAATATTATTCCATTAACAACCAAAACAACCCCCAAAACAAAAACTACTAATATTATTCCATTAATAACAACCAAAACAACCCCAAAAACAAAAACTACTATCACTAGTTCAGTAAAATCTACGGATCTACATATACACCAAGTCACAACACAGAAACCTCCCAATACGAAATACAATGAAAAAATAAAAAATTTCTGTGAGATGGAATATCCTAATCTAATTTTTATAGCGAGTGCACCAGATTTTCCTAATTACCGGATGTATATAATAAGAGATCAGCGCGTCTGGATATATGATTTGAAAACTCATAAAGTACCGTCATTTTCTGAACAAATAAACTACTATATGCCAAAGGAATTTTCGATCGTGTCAAATTTACACATTTGCCAAAACTATAGAGGTGATCTATTAGTTGCAAATAATAATAAGATGTATGTTGTAGCATTTCCAAGAATACAAATTGAACAAGATATTTTGATTAATCTACCAACCAATTGTACAATTAACACGATTTTTCAATTAAATTCTGGAAAACTATATATATTCTATAATGGGGATACATTTATTGAATTTAGTTCTGATGATTATGAAATTATTAATCGGGGTAAAATTGGCTATTCATTTCCTGGACTGCCTAGTATGATTACATCCGCTTTCAAATATATTGATGGACATATATATTTTTTGAATGAAAATATATATTACAAGTACAACGAATTCACTAGAACAGTTGTTGAAATAGGGGATTTTAATTGGAATTTACTAGGGATACCCTGTCCTGATCAGGGGTTAATTAAGCAATTAAAATCCTTATTATTTAAAATATCATCTATTTATAATTAATGTATTTTGAAATAAATATAATTAAAGAAGACATTTATTTTTATTTAATATCCTTAAACAAAAACTTTTAAATTATTCATTTCTAATAGATTAGCGAGATTTGCAAATTATTTGCAAAAATACTGGGTGTACAATTATATTTATCAAGAATTGTGCAGAAAAATTATACATGATATTAAAAACACTCAGTACATTTTTGATATCATTAAACAAAAACTTTTAAATTATTCATTTCTAATAGATTAGCGAGATTTGCAAATTATTTGCAAAAATACAGGGTGTACAATTATATTTATCAAGAATTGTGCAGAAAAATTATACATGATATTAAAAGCACTCAGTACATTTTTGATATCCTTAAACAAAAAACTTTTAAATTATTCATTTCTAATAGATTAGCGAGATTTGCAAATTATTTGCAAAAATACTGGGTGTACAATTATATTTATCAAGAATTGTGCAGAAAAATTATACATGATATTAAAAACACTCAGTACATTTTTGATATCATTAAACAAAAACTTTTAAATTATTCATTTCTAATAGATTAGCGAGATTTGCAAATTATTTGCAAAAATACAGGGTGTACAATTATATTTATCAAGAATTGTGCAGAAAAATTATACATGATATTAAAAGCACTCAGTACATTTTTGATATCCTTAAACAAAAAACTTTTAAATTATTCATTTCTAATAGATTAGCGAGATTTGCAAATTATTTGCAAAAATACTGGGTGTACAATTATATTTATCAAGAATTGTGCAGAAAAATTATACATGATATTAAAAGCACTCAGTACATTTTTGATATCCTTAAACAAAAAACTTTTAAATTATTCATTTCTAATAGATTAGCGAGATTTGCAAATTATTTGCAAAAATACTGGGTGTACAATTATATTTATCAAGAATTGTGCAGAAAAATTATACATGATATTAAAAACACTCAGTACATTTTTTATATCCTTAAACAAAAACTTTTAAATTATTCATTTCTAATAGATTAGCGAGATTTGCAAATTATTTGCAAAAATACTGGGTGTACAATTATATTTATCAAGAATTGTGCAGAAAAATTATACATGATATTAAAAACACTCAGTACATTTTTTATATCCTTAAACAAAAACTTTTAAATTATTCATTTCTAATAGATTAGCGAGATTTGCAAATTATTTGCAAAAATACTGGGTGTACAATTATATTTATCAAGAATTGTGCAGAAAAATTATACATGATATTAAAAGCACTCAGTACATTTTTGATATCCTTAAACAAAAAACTTTTAAATTATTCATTTCTAATAGATTAGCGAGATTTGCAAATTATTTGCAAAAATACTGGGTGTACAATTATATTTATCAAGAATTGTGCAGAAAAATTATACATGATATTAAAAACACTCAGTACATTTTTTATATCCTTAAACAAAAACTTTTAAATTATTCATTTCTAATAGATTAGCGAGATTTGCAAATTATTTGCAAAAATACTGGGTGTACAATTATATTTATCAAGAATTGTGCAGAAAAATTATACATGATATTAAAAACACTCAGTACATTTTTGATATCATTAAACAAAAACTTTTAAATTATTCATTTCTAATAGATTAGCGAGATTTGCAAATTATTTGCAAAAATACAGGGTGTACAATTATATTTATCAAGAATTGTGCAGAAAAATTATACATGATATTAAAAGCACTCAGTACATTTTTGATATCCTTAAACAAAAAACTTTTAAATTATTCATTTCTAATAGATTAGCGAGATTTGCAAATTATTTGCAAAAATACTGGGTGTACAATTATATTTATCAAGAATTGTGCAGAAAAATTATACATGATATTAAAAGCACTCAGTACATTTTTGATATCCTTAAACAAAAAACTTTTAAATTATTCATTTCTAATAGATTAGCGAGATTTGCAAATTATTTGCAAAAATACTGGGTGTACAATTATATTTATCAAGAATTGTGCAGAAAAATTATACATGATATTAAAAACACTCAGTACATTTTTTATATCCTTAAACAAAAACTTTTAAATTATTCATTTCTAATAGATTAGCGAGATTTGCAAATTATTTGCAAAAATACTGGGTGTACAATTATATTTATCAAGAATTGTGCAGAAAAATTATACATGATATTAAAAACACTCAGTACATTTTTTATATCCTTAAACAAAAACTTTTAAATTATTCATTTCTAATAGATTAGCGAGATTTGCAAATTATTTGCAAAAATACTGGGTGTACAATTATATTTATCAAGAATTGTGCAGAAAAATTATACATGATATTAAAAGCACTCAGTACATTTTTGATATCCTTAAACAAAAAACTTTTAAATTATTCATTTCTAATAGATTAGCGAGATTTGCAAATTATTTGCAAAAATACTGGGTGTACAATTATATTTATCAAGAATTGTGCAGAAAAATTATACATGATATTAAAAACACTCAGTACATTTTTTATATCCTTAAACAAAAACTTTTAAATTATTCATTTCTAATAGATTAGCGAGATTTGCAAATTATTTGCAAAAATACTGGGTGTACAATTATATTTATCAAGAATTGTGCAGAAAAATTATACATGATATTAAAAACACTCAGTACATTTTTTATATCCTTAAACAAAAACTTTTAAATTATTCATTTCTAATAGATTAGCGAGATTTGCAAATTATTTGCAAAAATACTGGGTGTACAATTATATTTATCAAGAATTGTGCAGAAAAATTATACATGATATTAAAAGCACTCAGTACATTTTTGATATCCTTAAACAAAAAACTTTTAAATTATTCATTTCTAATAGATTAGCGAGATTTGCAAATTATTTGCAAAAATACTGGGTGTACAATTATATTTATCAAGAATTGTGCAGAAAAATTATACATGATATTAAAAACACTCAGTACATTTTTTATATCCTTAAACAAAAACTTTTAAATTATTCATTTCTAATAGATTAGCGAGATTTGCAAATTATTTGCAAAAATACTGGGTGTACAATTATATTTATCAAGAATTGTGCAGAAAAATTATACATGATATTAAAAGCACTCAGTACATTTTTGATACATTTATTAAATTTATATTGAATTTAAAAGTTATTGAAAAAATATACCTTAAAAACAATATGGCTAACGCGGCTTATCATATAGGCGTGACGTGATTTTTCGAAAACAAAAAACTTGTATAAAAGGACAGAAAAATTATTGTAAATTTTATTTGGTGTCAGAATCTTGGTAAGTTACATTATTATTATTTAATATTTATTGAAAATTAGTATTAATTTTTCAAGTGTTTTTTTCAAATTATGCGCGTTTAATAATTATTTTTTAATCTAAGTTGGATATTTGATTTTTGGGTCAGTCTACATATCATTTTTGTTTTTCGATTATATTTAATTTTTTCAAGTGTTTTTTTTAAATTTTTATTATTAAGCTTAAAATCTATTTTTACTAATAATTTTCCTACTATTTTTCATTGAGATATCTTTTCTAATTTTTCCATTTAATAATTATAAATTTTTCTGTCAAATCTTACAACTATTTTTTACTAAATTATTTTTTAATTTTACAGAAACTGTTCGCTTCTTTATTTTTTACCACAACTGTATACTACCGCTTCTTCATTTTTGAAAGGTAAGAATTGTTATATCTTTTCCTACATGTTTTAAACTCTTGTAAATTTTTATTATTAAGTTTAAAATCTATTTTTACTAATAATTTTCCTACTATTTTTCATTGAGATATCTTTTCTAATTTTTCCATTTAATAATTATAAATTTTTCTGTCAAATCTTACAACTATTTTTGACCAATTATAAATTTTTCTGTAAAATTTTCCTATAAACAGTTTTATCAAAAATTTTCCAACTATTTTTCAACTAATTATTTTTTCATTGAGTAGAAATTTCTTTTCAAATTTTTGCATTTAATAATTATAAATTTTTCTGTCAAATTTTACAACTATTTTACACTAATTATTTTTTCATTGAGAAGAAATATCAACGACACATTTCTAATAAAACACACTAAAATAACAGTTGGAACTCTTTATGTAGAAATAAAATACAACCCTACATTATTACCCACCAACACCACCTCTGGGGCACCTGAGGTTGGGTCGTACCAGAGGCTAAAGCCTAGATACGACCCCAAACTAACCATGAATTCAGACCTCTCACCCATACTTTATAGAATATTATACTTACTCTATAAACATTTGGCAATCGAACGGTTATTACAGTAGAACGTTGATAAGTCAATCACTGATTTTTTTAAAAACTCAAATGTTTTTACTGTACGTTGTACATAGGTTATTGTAAATAAAATACGATACAGTTCTTGAAAAAAATGTTTTTAATTTATAGATCTTATACTCTATCTACCAATAATAGAAAATATACAATTTTAAAAACTTTTTTCTCAAATAGTGCGTGCTGGCCGTTTTTTAATGTAATTTCAATAATCCGGATAATTTGATAATCCGGATGGGGCCGAGCTAAATTAGCCCGGTTCTACTGTATTAGTTAAAATGAATTTTATTCTTTTATCTTGTCAAATTTTACTTTTACCAATTATAAATTTTTCTGTCATTTTTTCCAACTATTTTTCCTACTTTTTTGGTAAAATTCTTATTATTAGAATATTTCTTAAAGTGATTTTTCAAATTTTGTGTTTAAAATTTGTTTCTTTTTATTAATTCAAAAATAATTTTTTATTTTTACAATTTTCCTACATTTTTGGTAAAATTCTTATAAATTCAAAAATAATTCCAAGTAGTTTTTTCAATATTTTTTATACAAGTACATTCTAATAATCTGAAAATCTTAGTTCATTAATAAATAAAACAACTTTATAAAATTTTTAATACTTTATTTATCTGTAAACAAGAAAAAATATTAGTAAATTTAAAAAATGCACGAGAAATATTACCTTAGGGCCCAGACAACGGTTGTTTGCTCCCCTACTTTAACATATATGTTGTAGGGGCCCACCGTCCCAGAAGCCACAAAACCTTCAGGGGTGGCACCTCCCTGCACCCCCATCATAACGATGATGGGCTTAGTCTAAAAAAAATTAATTAAAAACTTTTTAATTTGATAATTTTGTTATTTTAAACTTACTCTTTGAACCATTGTCAGTCCTGTACGAACTCGCTCGTATATTCTTTTATCTGGAATCAAAAAAAAAACTTTATTAAATATACAGTGTTTATATATTAATAAATGCTTCGGTGCAAATTCAAAACTAGTTGGAAAATTTTAACGAACTTTATTTATTTAAAAAAATGGCTGGAAAATATGAACATAAAAATAATTGGAAAAATTTGAAAAAACTTTATTTATTAAATCAATTTTAATTATTTCTAAAAGAATAAAAAATTTTATTCTTTTAAAAATAATTGGAAAATTTTTATTCTTTTAGAAATAAGTGGAAAATTTGAAAAATTTATTTTATTTATTTAAATAGTATGAAAGCAAATGTCGGAAAATTTGAAAAATTTAAAAATAGTTGTAATAATTTTTAACGAAATTTATTTAGTTATTTAGTTGAAGTTGTGAACACAAAATAATTATTAAACACAGAATGTAAGGAAAAATAGTTGGAAAATTTGAAAAAACACTTTGAGAAATATTGTAATAAGTAATAGTAAATAATTGATTCAAATATTTTAAAATAAATTATGATTGGTACTCACCCATTTTTAAAAATTTTAGAGAACAAATAACCTTGTTTTCCATAAACATTTGGTTTTTATAACCAATCACTGCTTGTGGTTTTGTAGGTGTTATCTAATCATCGTGTTATTTTTAACAGATTGAACACGTCGACTGCCTTTAACGTAAGTAATTCTTTTTTACAATGAATAACTTACTTGTTTTAAAAAAAACTTTATATGTACAAATATGTAATTACTGCTCCTTCTGTAAAATTTGCCCACGAGCGTTCCTATCCACCGGTCGTCTTCTTTAAAACAGACAACGGTCACCCCTTTGACCCTGCAAATATGCAGAAGGTTTATACAAAACTTCCCTTAGAACAAATGCGGGAGGCTTATGAGAACCCCCCCGCGAGCCGTTTACCAGTCAAAAGGACTTTCATCCGTTACTTTGAGGTGGTTAAAAGACAGAAGATGTCATAAATCCTCTGCATATTTCAGGCGGCTCTTAAAGAATTCAACGGTCGATAAATTTTTTAACATCCTTTTTTTAAATTTTTCAAAATTATCCAATTGTTTTAAATTTTTCAAAAAATATTTTTTATCGTCCAATTCTTTTTTAAATTTTTCAAAAATTATTTTTTATCATCCAATTCTTTTGTAAATTTTTCAAAAATTATTTTTAACGTCAAATTATTTTTAGAATGGCGTGGAAGTTGTCAGTTCATAACCAAAAATATATTAAAAAATTCGGCATCTATCAAACAACTTTTCAATTAACTTCTGATACTGGTTCTGGTGTCGGGGGTTCTTTGAAAAACGATGAAATTAATTTAAAAAAATTATTAGAGAGAAACTTGGTGGATGTAAAAGCACAAGCGGGCTATCATAAAGGCGATAAAATCAGAATTATTGCACAAAACCCCGGTTTTAATAACCCAATTTCAACGGTTACGAGTGCTGACGTCTCTTTTGAAACGTTACTCGAGCAAATAGAAAACGTTGTGACATCTGGGGTCGTACAGATGCGTAACACTACGTTTGATATTCAGATATTTAAGCAAAATAATGTGTAATTTTTGTTTTTTCTTGTTGTAGCAACAAATTTTAATAATGAGCTTCTCTCTTGATCAAACAGCCATTGACTTAGCCTTCACTAGGCTGGAAAGTTTTAAGAACTGGCCTGGTCATTTAATTCAGAGGCCTATTCATTTAGCAAGTAGTGGATTTTTTTATACAGGACTCAGTGATAAGTGTGTTTGTCCGAACTGTTTTTTAACTGTACAAAATTGGAAACACGATGATGACCCCGTTAGAATGCACATCTCTAGGTCTTGCCCTTTTGTAAAGTATTTTAAGGACTTGCAGAAATTAAATTCTTACGCAGAGCGTTTAAAAACTTTCAGCGGCGCTACTTTACAAAAGAATATAGATCCAGAAATATTTGCTCGAGCGGGTTTCTACATTAGCGGGGGTAGTATGCGATATATCACTTCTAAGGATATATCGTCGTACAAAATTAGATTAGACACATTTAAAAACCGCCCTAGACAAACAGACCCTAGCAAAATAGTTAACTGCGCAAATGTTGCACGTAAAGGCTTTCTTTATTCGGGGGCAAACGATCGTCTCATCCACCTATCTTTGTGCGATTATATAATACCCGCAAAAGAGTTGGAACCTATTGATGAGGAACGTCTAATTTGTAAAATATGCATGGATGATGAAATACAGACAGTGTGTTTACCTTGCGGACATGCCGTCTATTGTCTCAAATGTGCGAATGCGCAGTTCTGTCCTCTTTGCAGGCAGAATATACAAACGATTCACAGACTTTATATTTAGACATGGTGAAATCTCATCCTAATAAATTAATTAACACACGTTTTTAACAAAAATTTCTTTTTTAGATGAGTCTGCGTTATCAAAAAAATAAGCACTACACATTATACGTGTGTGATATTTGTGGCGATACCTCTATAGTCAAACAATTTCCTTTTAGAAACGTTGTTAGCTATGTATGTCACTTGTGTCGTTATGGGGAAACAGGTCAAAATGGGATAGAAAAAGTTTATATGCGCTTAAAAAGGAGATCTATTCAAAATGAGAGACATTATTTTTAGAAACCTAAAACAAATAACGTCAAAAAACCGTTGTAAAACGTCAAAATACGTCCAAAACAACGTTTTTTTTTAACGCTTACTGTTCCCAAACGTTAAAATACGCCAAAAACGTTGTAAAACGTCACATTTACAACGTTTTTACTATTCCCAAACGTCAAAATACGTCAAAAACATTGTAAAACATCACATTTACAACGTTTTTTACGTATTTTGGTGTTTGGAAATACATGTAACTTTTTTAATAATTAGAGTTTATATAGGATAGTCATAAAATGTAGTGGTTAGATTAGATCTGACGTAGCTGATCGACCTGAAGATCTCACCAGAGGTTGCTGACAGATTTGAGTCAACGTTCTTCAGGCTCTTTTGATCTGTCAGCATCCACTGGTTCATTAATTCACCTTATCTAGTTTTCTTTTCTCTTAGCTTTCTAATAGGCACATTATTTTAACAAACGTGTAAAACTACTAATTTCTTTCTAGATCAGTCGTGTAGCCCTCCTGTAAAAGTTTGAAATGGAGCCGCCAACGAAAAAACCTAAAACTAGCTTAAACGAATTCAGTATTTTGTGTAATGATCCTAGCTATGCGCGATTAGAGAGCTTCAACGATTGGCCGAAATTTTTTAAACAACGGCCTATTAATTTAGTACGTGCTGGTTTCTCTTATACAAAGATGGGTGATAAATGTATTTGTTACGCTTGTGGTCTCATTATTTCTAATTGGCGTGAAACAGATATCCCCATTCAAAGACATATGATCAGCAAAAATAAATGCATTTTCTTAAAAAGGTTTGAGCTGCTTCAAAAATTGGTGTCTACCGATGAACGGCTCAGTACGTTCAGTCATTGGGGTGATAAACCAGATAATATTAATGCAGAAGTTTATGCTAAAGCTGGTTTTTGGTTTAACGGCCACTGTCTGCGTTTCGTTACTTCGCATGATATATCGTTATATCAGAATAGGGTTTTCTCGTTTACGAGATCACACAAATGCCACGATCCCTGTATAATCGTTGAGGCTATGCGAGGTTTTATACACAGTGGTGTAGATGATGTGTTGGTACATATATCTAATTGTGATTATATACCAAAAAATGAGGAGCCGGTACACAACTTACAACACGACCGCCTGCGCTGTAAAGTTTGCTTGGATAATGAAATTCAGACAGTGTTTTCACCCTGTAGGCACGCTGTCGCATGTATAAATTGTAGCATGTTTTTAAAGACGTGCCCTGTTTGTAGGCGTACATTAGAGTCAGCCGTTAGAATTTTCATTTAAAATTATTCTAAATATTTTTTAATTATTTCAGCTATGGACTGGTGTATTGAAACTGGATCCAAAAAATTTGTCAAAAAATTCAATGCATATTTACATAATTTTAAGATTTTTCCTAAAGACCCTTCTGTGTGCAGTTTAGATTTAAAATACTTACGGGTTCTTTTGCAGGATTTTTTAAATACCGCGAAAACTAACGCCTCATTTGTGAATGGTGATAAAATCAGAATTATTGCTAAAAATCCCAATTTTAATAATCCTATCTCCACTCCTACACACACCGATGTTTCATTTGACATTTTACTAGAATATGTAGAAAATATCGTTACATCTTCTCACAATGTTAATATTCGGGACACATTGTTTGACATTCAAATATTTAAACTACCGCGTGGTTCAGGTGGTAAGAAAATTTTAAATTTGACTAAAAATCGGAATACTAAAAGAAGTATTACGGTTATTCGTAATAAAGATAATGTATGCGCCCCTCGAGCTATTATTACGGCTTTAACGTATCAACCCTTAAAGGAGATTTTAGGACAAAAATTAACATCCGGAGTTATTAAACAAATTAGGATGGGTAGAAAAATACAGGAAAAACTAGCACTTGAACTGTGTAAACGTATAGCTTTCGATATAAACACAGACAATTTTTCATTAGAGAATATAGTACAGGCCGAAAAATTATTAAATGTACAAATTAAAATTGTATGTGCGGAAAGTTTAAACTCTGTAATATATCGCGGAACCTTAAAACAAATAAAATTATACTTGTATAAAAATAAAAATCATTTTGACGTTATTAACAATATGGCCGCTTTCTACGGTCGTCGTTATTATTGCAGTGCCTGTGAAAACTGTTATGCTGCCAAAAACAAACACATGTGTAAAAATACACCTTTATGCTTAATGTGCAGACAGCCTAAACACGAGGCTGTCAATAAAATTTATTGTGAAAAATGTAATCGTTACTGCTATAATCTGCAGTGTTTGACTAATCACGACACGGTTTGCGCAGAACGTTATAAATGTACAGGGTGTAGCAAGGTTCTCCTTAGAGAAAAATTTCACAAATGTGGTGTTAATTTCTGCCATAATTGTTCAAATTTTGTAGAAACCACCACACATAAATGCTACATGATTAAAAAACATGCAAAAGGTGGTTTATGTCGTGTACCGTGTGTTTGTAATAAGCGTAGCTCTAATATTAATAAGGGCTGCGACCATAAAAAAGAAGTACCAAAGTTTTGTACCGACGCTTGTTTATGCAACAACCGTTCAGACACTAAGCTTGAACGCTGCACCTTTAACGAAAAATATATATTTTTCGATTACGAAGCAATGCAGGATACAGGCGTGCATATTCCCAAACTAGTAATTGCACATGATTTTGAAGGAAATAAATTTTCTTTCAAAAATAACGAGGAATTCTGTGAATGGCTGATATCTGAACATCACAAAGGGTATACAGCTATAGCTCATAATACAAAGAGTTACGATTCATATTTTATATTGAAATATTGTGTACAAAATACCATCAAACCATACACCATTTATAACGGTTCAAAACTTATGCTTTTGGAAATTCCAGGTATCAAATTAAAAATTATAGACAGTTCAAATTTTGTATCGGGTCCTTTAGCCAACTTCCCTAAAACATTCGGTTTATCGGAATTAAAAAAAGGTTATTTTCCCCATTTTTTCAACACACCTGAAAATCAAAATTATGTAGGAGCCATTCCTGATGTAAAATTCTACGGGGTTGGCACTATGAAGGCTAAACAAAGAACCGCTTTTTTGGAATGGCATGCGCGTTGTTTGAAAGAACAGTACATTTTTAATTTTGAAAAAGAAATTAAAGATTATTGTGATTCAGATGTTGACATTTTAAGGCGTGGTTGTTTAGAATTTCGAAATGAATTTTTGGAAATTGTAAATGTTGACCCATTTCAATATTTGACAATAGCCAGCGTGTGTATGGCTATTTATCGGTCAAAATATTTACCAAAAAAAACAATAGCAGTCTTAAACGTTGATAAAAAGGATGTTTATAGCAAAGAGTCTATTTGCTGGCTTAGTCAATTTCCTGGGGTTCAGCATGCCTTAAATGGTGGAGAAGTAACTGTTTGCGGCTCAAAGGTGGACGGTTATTGCCGTGAAACAAATACCGTGTATCAATATCATGGTTGTTTCTGGCATGGTTGCCCATCTTGCTACGATTCTTCCACCTATAACAAGTTGACTAACCAAACTATGGAAGATCTGTATGACGAGACCGTACACAGAAGTCAACAGATAAGAGATGCTGGATACAATTTAGTCGAGATGTGGGCTTGCGAATGGATAAATTCTAAAGAATTTAAAGATGCAAAACAAATCAACATCGTTGAGCCTCTGCAGCCTCGACAGTCATTTTTCGGCGGAAGGACCGGTGCCACCAAGTTGAAAGTTTCTGGTAAAAAAATGAAATATATAGATGTGGTATCATTATATCCAACCGTACAATACTTTGACGATTACCCGGTAGGCCACCCTATAAAAATATTCGATCCAGAAACATACGATCCTTCATGGTTTGGCCTTATAAAATGTAAGGTTTTGCCATCAAAAACACTCTACCATCCGGTTTTACCAGTAAAAACAGACAAATTAATGTTCGCACTATGTCGGACGTGCATGGATCAGGAGCTTGATGAATGTAACCATACAGTTTCTGAAAGATCATTTACAGGGACGTGGACCACCCCCGAGATAAATAAAGCTCTGGAAAAAGGCTACGAAATTCTAAAAATTTACGAAGTTTGGAATTTTCAACGAAAATCTGCAGATTTGTTCAAGGGTTACATCAATGATTTTATGAAAATAAAATTAGAAACAACCCCTCACACGTATGAATCAAACAACGCCTACGTTTCTGCAATCAAAGAACAAATGTCCATCGAGTTAGATATTGGCAAAATAATACCTAACCCAGGTAAAAGAGCTGTTGCCAAAATTTGTCTCAACACTTTATGGGGAAAATTTAGCCAAAGATTAAATCTCGCTAAAAGTGAATTTGTCACGGATCCTACGAGATGGTATAATATTTTATTGGATGATAAAATAGACATTACAAATTGTATATTTCTCACTGATGAAATGGTGCAAGTTACTTACAAATATAAAGATTTATTTGTCGAGGATTCAACTTCGACGAATATTTTTATAGCTACTTTTACCACCGCACATGCTCGCTTAAGATTATACGAAATGCTGGATAATCTTGGCGAAAACGTTGTTTATTACGACACGGATAGTGCCGTGTATATTGATGACGGTTTTAATACGGTACAAACGGGGTCTATGTTGGGTGAATGGTCAAACGAGATTGCAGATGACGATTATATAACCGAGTGGTTGTGTACAGGTCCAAAGAGTTATTATTACAAAACATTCAGGGGTGTAGAGGTTACCAAAATCAAGGGTTTTACACTGAACTTCGAAAATAGTCTGTCACTTAATAGTCAAACAATGCATGACGTCATAACCGGTACGTCATCATCTGTACAATTAAATTTTGATCAGATAGCTAGAGATGTCAAAACTAAAAATATTGTAACTAAAAAGCGTGTCTCAAAAATATTTAGAATGGATTTTAAGAAACGTAGGGTTGTAAATAGTGACAAAGAAATAATAGACACAGTTCCTTGGGGTTTTTAACAATAATTCTGATTTTAAACCTATCTGTTATTATTGCAATTTGCGCCTCGAAAATGTACCAATTTTCTCTTTTTAGTTGTAAACAGTTTTGAAAAGTTTTGTAACATTATATTGTCTAATTGTTATTATTGTAGGGTTGTGCAATTAATTTTATTCTGCTCTTTTTATAAAGAATAAAATTATTGATTAATTTTATTCTGCTCTTTTTATAAAAATGAAAACACCGGCCGCTCCTTTAATATAGGCCAGTTCACATCTTGTCAAGCGAATACCTGACAATTGGGTGAACTCCATGGGTGTATAGGGGTGAGCACCCTCAGGTATTTGCCTGCATGTGACAAAATGCACATGGCGTATCTCTCGTTGCTGAAAAAATAAATTAATAAAAGTTAATTAATTAAAATTAATATTTACTTTGCTGCTTAAAAACCAATATCTTAGAAATGGGCTTCTTATTTTATCGGTACGTTCTAAAAAACACGAATTAAATAGAGACAACGAGTTATTATATATTTACCCATAGCTAGTTAGTAAATATCACAAATAACATAAATTGCAAAATGCAACCACAGATAACGTGATTAATTTTATTATTACGTAGGACATGTGGATGCATTATTCTTATGAAAACTGGCCAGTTGCCATAGATCTTCGTTCATCAATTCAGAGATTACGAAGGGAATTTGATGATTTGGCTTTTGATGCTTTACACGATATTAATTATGGTCCATTATGTTATGAAGAAGAAGCTGTGCATAATTTAAACATTCGCTATGATCTGTTCGCTTTGGGTGGTCACATATGTGACGAATATTTAGACGCAAAAATAGATATCAACGAATTTTGCAGAAAAATTAATGAAAATAATTTAAAATCATATCTATACATAGTTGTGGACTATCTACCGGGCAGCGTAAAAGAAATACTAGGTATAGTATAGTAAAACTGGATTTAAAATTTTATTTAAATTTTAATTTCTAGAAGAATCTCTAAACAATACTACCTTACTACCCTATGAGAATGGGCTTCTATGCCTTGAACGTTTAAATATTTTATTTTGCATGGTTTGCAACAACTATCAAACATACGAACAGGGTACTGTACTGTTGTTAACACGTTATTGCGAAACTTGTAAAAATATAACAGTACACGATTTTTAGAAATTTTAACTCTTTGATTCTATTTAATTTGTAATTTATCCTAATCTCTCTGTAATTTATATTAATTAATATGTATTAATTGTTTCTTGTACTATGTAATCTCTCTGTACTTTATGTTGTAATAATATTTTACTGTGTTTTATTTTTAATATATATATTTTTATTTGATTTGCTGTGCTTTCACTCGTTCATATTTGTATAATTTATATTAATATATATTTTTAATTACCACGTTGTGTTTTATTTTAAATACATTTAATTATAAATTCTTTAATCTCTTGCAGACTTGATCAAAATAATGATTATTTCGTTGTCGGCTATTTTCAGCTGGCATATCAGTTTTGATTTCCTGTTTATATCTGTGAAATTTATTATTTAGAATTAGTGTTTTTTAAAAAAATTTTTAGCATTACCGATCCGAGTTCTTTTTGTTTAGTTTGTAGATAGCTGTCCAAAAATAAGATGCTATGGTGTTTATCACCTCTTACCAGGCTGTTTAAGTGCGTGTGTTAAGGTTTTTTTTCACGTGTGTTTCTAATGTGTGTGCTTTGTCAGGTATGTTGCATGTTCCTACTTTTCAACCGCCCTTTATATTATTTCAAATAGCTCAACGATTTCGCGCTAGATGTTATTAGTTTTAAAAGCACAATACCTAGGAGAATATCAGATATAAGAGAGAGATCTACCGAATCTGAAACCGCCAGACATCTGGATGGGGTGATCTAATCACTGAGATATCCTCAAAAGCACTAGAATTGGGTTCAATTTTTTTCAATAATCCTTTATTTCAAATAGCTCAATAGCCAATGTTAATTTTCGTCATGTAGTAGTTTAAATGTTTTTAGTGTTAAATGTCCCCATGCTTCTAGTAGTTTTATGTGTGTGTTGTTTTTTAAAAGGTATTTTTTTTTGGTAATCCCTTTTCAAGTCGCGAGCTGTCATGGCCGCTATATTTCGCGCCCTTTTCTCTTACCCTATCTCAACGAGCTGACCATCCCCCTCTAAACTGTACCGCAACCTCCTGTCATTAAGCTAATGTTTCCTTATGGAATAATAATAATTCAAACATGGTTCTGCTACTACGATCAACAGTCGTTTTCCCGCGCCATCTGTCAATTCTGTCATTCTGTCAATTCTGTCATTCTGTCAATTCTGTCAATTCTGTCAATTCTGTCATTCTGTCAATTCTGTCAATTCTGTCATTCTGTCAATTCTTCTTTCCCAACATGTGCTCAGGCCCCGCCCCCTATTTCGCGCGGCCAATCACGAAAGTGTGCTCAAACTGTTGTGTTCTATATGTGTCATATTACTACTTTCATCCTAATATTAATTTTACCATGGAGTCAGAAATAGATAATTGCATTAATTTTTTGGATTTAACCATTAAAAAATTTAATAACAGACACGAATTTTCCATTTTTCACAAACCCTCGCACACGGACATTACGATACATAACTCTTCTAATCACCCTTATCAACATAAATTAGCTGCTTATAATAGTATGGTACATAGATTAATTAATATACCTATGTGTGACGAGGATTACAATAAAGAATTAAATTTAATTAAACAGATCTCGGTGAATAACGGTTACAACCCCTCTATTATTGATAATATTTTAAATAAGAAGTTACAAAAACAAGCTATTCATTTAATTTATCCATCACTTAAACCGAATAAATCTAATTTTAAATCTTTTACGTATTTAGGTTTGCCAAATCAAAATTTATCCTCTTTCTTAAGAAATTTAGACATGAATGTTGCATATAAAACGATCAATACTTTAGGCATGGCAATTAAAAATAATAAAGATAAAATAAATAAAAATTTTCAATCGGGTGTTTATTCACTAACTTGTGGTTCTTGTCCAAAAAGGTATATAGGTCAAACAGGGAGAACATTTGTCAAAAGGGTTAAGGAACATAAAAGATCTTTCCAACATAATAAATTAGATTCAAATTATTCCAATCATTTAATTAATGAAAATCATATTTTTAATGATAATTTTGAAATTTTACATACGCAAAGTAAAGGCATTCGGTTAAATTACTTAGAAACATTAGAAATCAATAAACTCAAACATACGGATTTATTATTAAATGACCAACTTGACCTTAACAATTCGCCACTTTTAAATCTCTTTTAATACCTTAATCCTTTTGACAAATATTCTTTGAAATTATTTTTTAAATTATTTTTTTTTTAAATTATTTTAAATTCTCTTTAGTTTTTAATTGCTTGAACGTTTGTTAATAGCTTTTGGTTAAGCCCTCATAATTTTAGAGAGGTAATTTTATTCTTAGTTGTTTTAGTATAAATTTCTTGATTTTCTTGTAAATAATATTAGTCTGATGAGGTTACTATGTAACGAAACTAGTCACTATTAAATTAATAACTTTTGTTATTATTTTTGTGGAAATCTTAAAACGTTGTTTTATTTATTTAAATTCAATATTTTTATATAGCCTAGAACAGTTGTTTAATCTTCTTTCAAACTAGGGCAGTTTAATTTAACTTAATATCTTAATTTGATCATAATTCTTTGCAGCTTCCTTTAGGTTTTCAATATTTTATTTTTTATTTATGGAAACGACGAATAATAACAGGTTAAACTATGCCAAAAATTGTGATTAAATTAAATTAAACTATAACTAAGGTACCTCCGAAGCAAAATATGTTAATTTAACATTTACCGAAAAAATATTTACAGTTTAGTTATCAAATAATGTTGACAGCTCTACAGATTCTAGAAATAAATTCCATACCCTAAGAGAAGTTTAATATCATGTGTTAAAAACAACTTAATTTTTTCGCAAAATACCAAATTTTAACTTAACATACTTAGCTTCTGAGGTACTTTAATTAGGTAAAACAATATTTAATACCTATTTGATATTTCAAACTAGCCCAATTTAATTTCATAGTTTAATTTAATTTAATCACAATTTTTTTGTAGTTTCGTTTAGATTTTGAAGAATTTATTTTTGTTTTTTTGTTTGTTAACGAATAATAACTTAAGTTTAGTTATTTTGTACCTCAGAAGCAAACTATATTAATTCAATATTTATTTGGAAAGAAAATATTTAGCTCTTTAGATTCTGAGAGTAAATTCTATATATTTTAACTATAACCAAGGTACCTCGGAAGCAAACTATGTTAATTTAGCATTTTACCAAAAATATTATTACACTTTATTTAGCAAATAATGTTAGAGCCTAAAGAGTAGTTTAAAATTATTTGTTAAAAAATGCTAAATTTTGACTTAATAGTTTGCTTCTGAGGCACCTCAATTATACCAATAAAACGGTATTTAATATTGATATTTTTTTGTTCGTATTTATTGTTTTTACAAAACGGAAATTCAGAAAATAATACATATTATTATTTCCCAAAATATGATACAAAGTGCATTTGCGATTTAAAGCAATATAATTAATATTGACACACGAAGGAGGATAATGAAGTAAACTTTTTGATACATTGCTTTATTGCGATTTTAAAAAAGACCGTACGCGTTTCCCATTTTTCCCATTTTGTTAAATGTGTTATTCCATCGATTTGAGAAAGATTAGTAACACTTAACTTTTTGAATTATTATTGTGACATATATGTGTAAACACTTTGTTTTATTATCTTAATATTAGTGGAGTACGGGTGTTAAACAGATTGTTTTACTATAGTTGTGGCATACAAGTGTATTCCGTTTGTTTTTGTATAATTGTGGCATACAAGTGTATACCGTTTGTTTTTGTATAATTGTGGATCCCGGTGCCACAAATTGTTTCATGTAATATTTGGGGTAAATTGGAGGGTTAAGGAGTGTAAATTATATCCTTCTGTTAATCTTTTTTTTCTCGATCTAATCCTAATAATTTCAACGATTAAGCCACAAATACGTTTCATGCACGTGTGCCACAAATATTGCCAAACGTGTATGTGTGTGTGTGTGTGTGTGTTAGTGTGTGTTTGGATGGATGTTGTAGTAACGATAACTCAAAAACTACTGAATAAAAAAATTTGAAATTTTGCATACAGAATTCTTATACCCTAGATTAGATCTGATTAGATTTTGGTGCCAATCGCACAACCGGAAGTGGCAGTTGCTATGGGTGTTAACGCCATTATTATACAAAACGGCAATAAAGTTTGACACATATATTTTGTGTACCCTATAGTTTATTTTCATCTCATTAAAATTTTCGAAACTTTTGCCATTGTTGCCAGATTTACAAAAAAATAATTTTTTTTCATACTTTTTTGTGTCAACCTGTAAATTTTTGATTCCAAAATGGCGAGAGGTCATGTGCTGGCCACATCAGATTTTTTTAATTTGTTTTATGTATAGTTTAAATGAATTTTTTGTCAAATCATTGTTTTTATTTGGAGAAAAAAATTCTTGGACTATACAAATCAAACCGAGATTATTTATTTGGACAAAAAAATCATTACCATACAAATCGAATGAAGGATATTTATTTGGAAGAAAAAATAAAAAAAAATCACTGAATTTTTTTGTCAAATCATTGTTTTTATTTGGAGAAAAAAATTCTTGACTATAAAAATCAAACCGAGATTATTTATTTGGAGAAAAAAAATCTTTACCATACAAATCAAACTGAAATTATTCCTATTATTTTTTTTTAAAAATATTACTTTGAATCAAAAGGATTAGTTACTTTATGGTCGATAGGCACAGTGCCTAAAAGGAATACCTAATTTTAAAACTTGAGGCCAAAAGACCGGTAGGTTTACGGAACCCCGTTGACAAAATTGACCGCTGGGACCAAGTGAACAACACCCCCTCCAACATTTTATTATGGATAACAAGTGCGATTTTAAGCAATACCTATAGTTTTATTTTAAGAAATGATTTTTTTTCTCTTAAAAATCATTAATTATATTTACAATTTTATTAATATTAAGTGTTAATTTTAATGAAAAATTTGTCTTTACTTTTTTTTTAGAATTATGCATAGTTCCGCCGATTTTATTTAAATTTTTAAATGATTTTTATATTAGCTAAATTTTTATATTAAAAAATAAAAAAATACCATTAAATTTGTAATAACAAACTTTAAAATTATGATTTTTTTCAAATTTTTGTTACAAAAAAATCAGGAATTTTTAAAAAATTGCTCAAGAAAATTGAATTTTATTTTGATATTTTTATAATTTCGTTTTATCAAAAAGTATAAAACAAATGAAAAAGTAAATAGACTATCCGAAAGGGATCAAAAAGTGCCATATGTGTGAAATAGTTCATAATTTTAAAATAATATTTGTAGAAGCAATAGCAAAAATGTAAAAAGTTGAAAACATTTAAAAGCTATGAATTTTTAATGAAAAAATTGAATTTTTTTTAAACTAACTTTATTAATTTATCTTGATCCAGAAAATCTAAAAATAGTCTCTTTCTCATTCTGAATAAAATATTAATTATTTATTGATTTTAAAATTATTCAAAAAAATATTTTAAATTTTTTTAATGGTAAATACTAACATTAAAAAACTTAAAAAATACTATTCATTTTAGATTTTGAGCCAAAAATAAGCATTTATATGAAAAAGTACAGTAGATAAAAATTGTAAAACATAAATAAAATTCCTACAAATTTTGTCTTTGGTTTTTTTTTATAATTCCGCGTAATTTCACTGTTAGAGGACGTGAAAAAAATATTATATAGACTTTGCGCCTATTTTTTAGAGAAAATTGAAAATATCATTTTAAAAAAGAAATACGCTGAATTAAAAATGTTCTTTTATCAGAAGAATAATTGACTAAACAATGAATTTACTAGGAGTGTTCGGAAAGTTGGGTGGGATTAGACCACCTCTATTTATATTATTAATGTTTAACCTATAAGCACAACAAAGACGAAGGGTAAAAAAAGAAATTAAGTCAATGTCCCTAGATTTTGAGTAATTTGAATTTTATTCTTGAATATTTTTAGCTTAGTAGGTACCTACCTCAAGTTTTGTTTTCCAAATATTTTTAGCTTTGTAAAATAATTTATTAGAATATTTTAAATTCTTTAAAAATTAGGTCAATTTGTTATAAGCGTTTTAATTTTTATGTTATTTTTTACATTTTATAAATGTAATTTTGTTTTATTTATTTTATGAATAAAAAGACTTATTTATTTTTAGTTTATTATTTAAGATTCCTTAAAATAGTTTTCATGGATGATGATAGGCAACTTGATTTTTATTTAATTAAGCTACTATTTTGATTAAGATATTATCATATCTGAAATTGTTTAGATATCAAAATGTAAGTAATATTTTTATTATTTTAAGGTCGCATTAAAGTGAGTTAAAAAAATATGAAGGCTTATGAAGTCTCAATAAAGGCGGAAGTTTTTTAAAACATTAATTATTAACTTTTTAGAATATATTAATTAGTTAATCTTTTTGGTTATTAATTTATAAACATTTTAAAATAATTTGCCAGCTGTCAAAATAAATGTAAACTTCGCAAAAAAAAACCAATTCGATTCTATATTGGCTAAAAAAAATTTACTGTCAAAATAAATGCCTACTTATGTAACATGAAAATTGACCTATTTTTCTCTATATGCCTCGACATTATTTTTGTCTGCGAATTTTACATCAAAGGGACAACCGGTAGCATAAGGTTTTATGTTTTTACATCTCCCATAATTTAGTATGAAAAGCCATTTGTAAATATTTTTCGTAAGTATTTCGCACATGATAAACGAATTACCTCATGACCATAATGAAAAGGTTTTTTATTCAATTTCAAGGTATATCATAACTCAAAACACTTTTTAAGTAATAAACTGCTTCGGTTACGCTAGACATGCTCTGAATAGTCGTTTATAGTACCCGACTATAGGCAACCCATAAAACACGCAGGAGTTAATCTGGCTGCCTAGATATTTAGCTATTTAGTGTCTATTAATTTGTCGATACGCCACCTTGCGGATGTCGTTAATGAGGGCTCCACTTTATTTTAACACGAGATTAGTTTCTTTTCCTGTGTTGACTGTCGTAAGCGACACACCTCGTATCACCTAGTGATAGCGAAATTTTGTATTTTACACGTGTTAGTGTATACCGTTAAGGCTGGGATTCAGGCGGGAAAGCCAGCACTTGGATATTCAAATAAAATATATATACACCTTTCCAAAAAATGATGGTATCTATTGGCAAAAAGCTGCACTATTGAAAGTTATTTTTTAACTCGCAGTTTTCTTACCAAAATTTAATTCTTATTTATTTCTGTGACATTCTATTCGACCAACTAATTACTTTTCACAAATCCAGTTACAATCATGCATATTAAAAAGTTGGACCAACTCGCTATTTGTTATTTTTGCGATTCCCTCAAATATACATGTAACCAGAGAATCCAAAACAGTTAAATCATCGAATTTGACTTATCTACACAAATTCTTTATTTATGTGAGTCTTGGTTGTTTTTGTTGGAATATTTACAAAAACTAATTTAATAAATGTTTACTATACTTCTGAAAGAAGAAATAATATTAAGGGCTAGTATGTATATTTAATATGTTTATTAGTTTATTTTAAGTGCACGATGACGCTGCCATATCCATCCTATAACCTGAATGTTTATTTTTCTTAAAAGTGCGTTGTTAGATTAATATAAGAATATAAATTGTAGTTGAATAGAGACTTTTCCACCGTTTTTAATGTTTTTATTCATCCTATTATCCAACAGTTTTCGCACTAGTATTTTCAAGTTGATCCCTTTGTGTATTTTTTATATTGCTTTTTGTTCTTAAGTCGATACTGGACTATTTTTTGTAGTTTGATGATTTTTGTCATTTTATTAGTTTTAATTATAGTGTCGTGTTCTGAGTTGGTTGAAATAAAATGGTACGTTAATTTTTTACAACTTAAACTTTTAGTTTTTCATGTCAAGTAATCTTAAACTTTTTTGTCAATTTGCACGTTTTTTGAAATTTTAACCAAGGAGTTATACTTTATTATTTATTTTTGGCGATTAAACAAATTGCAAATTTTTATAGTTTATAGTTTTCTGACATCAACCATAAATCCCAAATTTCGGATTGTTTGTAATTATTGTCAAATCCCAAGTTTCATTAACTGGCCCTATAAGTTGGCCCCAACTTGGCCCCTTAAATTGCTTAATCTCTTTACATAATTTTGAAATTCCCCAATCATTAACAGGTTAGTACTCTGACTCTTCATTTTATATCTGAAGGAAGATATTGTATATCGAAACATATGATATGTAAGTTTGTAAATTAAAATGAATATCGAACAGTACTCGTGTTATTTAATCTTTAACATGGATGTTCATCAAGTAAAAGTCACTTCCCTTCAATATAAAAGTATTAAAATTATTTGTAACTTATACAATAAAAAAGTTGCGTTTTTAAAAAACTTTTGCGAATTACTGGTATATAGTTCCGAAATCAGTATAAAGAGATACGATGTATATGCGAAATCTTTCTACAATAACTCAGCAAAATAATATCATCTAACATACAATATTAATGAATATAAGCTTTGTCTGATTAACTTTATGGTTCAAAGTTCAATAGATCGTCTGACTTTTAATAGCGCTATCTGTTAGTGAATGTTAGTGAATGTCACAAATAATATCAGACTATTGCAAAGAATTAACCTCTATAAACACATTTTTAATTTAACTTTCAATATATTTGCTTTTGTTTGTTTGACCTGTGCGTAATAAGGTGACCATGTTTCACACTATAGTTTACACATGTACATTTCCCGCCTAAAGCCCAGCCTTAATGTCTTATTGAGGGCTTCTTTATAATTAAGGGTAAGCTATTTTGTTTTTTTTTCAATTTTAGTGTAAATTCTCATAAGGTTGTCTTTTTTTTATAGATTTGACATGCCCTCCTAAGGCACGCTTATTTTTTTTGGATAACTTTCAAGCCATGCCTTTTATGGTATTTTTCGTTAGTGAAGAACATTTCTATTGGATCTTCGAGATTCTTCAGTTGTTGAAGGATAATTCTACTTGAAATACGAGATTTTCGTTTTTTTTGTTTGCTGTGGATGCAGGTGGTTACAAAACCTTTTTTGTAAGTGGGAGGTAGAAGTACTGCTTGTGGTGTATTTGGTTTTTTCTCCCGTTGCTTCCTTGACCTCCGCTGAAGAAAGGACTACACCATCGAATTGGAACTCCTGCCGATTTTGTGTAAGAGAACCAGATCCCAATTCACCGACATCTGATTCAGCGCAAGAAATTTTAGTAAAAGGTAGATGTAAAATCCTACATTTTTTTATTTTTTCGGCCCATCTTTCAAAATTTAAACGTTAAATTTATTTTTTTTGATACATATTGGTATAAAGTTGATAGTAGTATATGAACTACTTTTTTGAGTTATGAATAATTTTTTTTTAACCTACTTTTGACACCTATTTTGGGTTAGTTTTTTTGAAGGTTTACAAATATATTTAAAGGTCATATGATTATCCTGGTTTAATTTCGTTTATCATGTTATTATTTTGTTAATGTAAACCATGGGGTAAGTTCTCATTGTGAGACGGGTTTTAGTTTTTAAGTAACTTTTTTATGTAACATATTACTTTGTATCAATTTTAATACTGCGTTTCAAAATAACTCGAAACAAAATATCGTGATTTTCTACGACCACAAAATAATCACTGTTTTATGTTCCTGATTTTTTTTTGTAAGAAAAAAACTGAATTCTTTTTAAATTTCAAAAAAAAAACAACGAGAAATAAATTGATTTTTTTGAAATTCGCTTTGTTTAATTTTTTTACTTTCAGGATAAACCATTCTAAATTCAAATATTTAATTTTGTCTATAGTAATAATATTTTTACTAAATTGTACAACATCATAAGATACAGTTCTTGTGATTTTTGCTGTTAAAATTAATTAACTAATGCTCACCAGACGAAGAGCTGCCGCGCATGCTGGTTTGTAAAGGGTATCTTTTTGATTACCCCTGATAAGATCACATAAATAAATAAAATCAAAACTTATCGAACCGCATTATATTCAGTGTACTAAATCTAAAATCAGTTTAGCGTCACACTTAGCTAAAAATAATTCGATTCTAACACTGTCTAGTCGGTGTTGAAATACAATAAAATTCATCCGAATTTACTAATTAGAAGGGAACTTTCCAAAATTTCATTAGTTCTTAAAAATAATGTTGTTCATCTCAGAGGGCACCAAGTTACTGTGCTATTTATGGAAGAACAAGCATAAGTGTAACTAGATGGCGCGCAAAATTGTCTCAAATGATTTTATACAATGGTATAGGAGGTTCAAGTTCAGGTTCGGGATTTTATCATTAAAGTACTACATTATTATTATTACTCAGGCAGCAGGTCCGTCGAGGAGCTGTCTACATATTTTTTGAACACTCTGAACACTACAGTGCTTCTCAAGTAAGGTCAATAATAGGAGACTTATAAACTAGTAATGAAAAAAAAAATAAGAGTAAGAAAAAAATAAGTATATACCTGAACGTAATGGAAATAGCATCCCTTAACAGATACTCCTGGCCAAACTTGTAAAAAGGCTTTCTGAAGAGATTCCTGGTAATCGGTAACTACGATCTGAGGCAATAGTGTAGGGCACGCTTCTCTTATAAAATTGAGTACTAAAATATAGTCCTCGTTTCGCTTTCTTTCCATAAGGGAATAAACTAAGGGTACGCTCTGAAAAATAAATGTATATTAAAATGATTTTGGTAATTGAATTAAATCATTGATATATTAAATATTCCTTATTTCAATCAGGTTTAGCCTAATATCATACTTATACTTTACAAAAGCTTTATTACTAATTAAATGGCTACCTTCTAAAATAATAATTCAACAACATTTCTATAATTTAAAACATTTTAATTTTTACTTAATATATCAAAGTTATATAATTACTTGAAAATAAAATAATTATTGTATTTGTTAATCAAAAAAAAAATAAAGAATATAATTTTTGAAATAATCTAGATAGATTGTTTAGATAGGAAAATAGATTTGTTTCTAGCATTAGATAAACGATTAATTAAATAAATTAATGGCCATTGGTTTTTAGTTAGATTAAAATACACTTACAGTATCTTGTATGATCTCATGAAGCGAATATAGCTGACGAGATGGAGGAGCACTAGAAACAACCTTAAATGTTACTCCTCCAATAGCATCATCCAGTAGACTGGAACAAAAAAAATTAAGGAGAGATTCCTCATCCCCTATGACACCGTTGCAAATATTGTTGCTGTGGCAGACAAATCGTGCTTGCTCACTTCCCAGGAGCAACGCTTCTAATCTTGCAAGGGATGGCGGTATAGCTGGCATACCCTTATTCCGGCACAGCACTTTCTGCTGTTACATATGGATATAACTTTTATGTCCTATATAACCGGTGTCCTAAAATGTTCCCAATTTTTTATTACAAAATTTCATTTTGACATTTCAAGAAATTTATTCAGTCATACAAGTTGGTATGTAAAATATATGTTATAAACTTTTTCATAAGTTGTGCAGTGCTTTATTGTTATTATTTAATAAAATGCTAACTAATAAACGAATAAGTAAATACTGAAAGCTATTACACGATACATCTTACCGAACTTTTTTAGTATTATTTAAAATAATGTCTAAAAATGTTAAACATGTTTATTCATATAATAACCTACAGTTTTTGTAATAAAGGGCACTTCAGAAATCGAAAAAACTTTGTACTGTTTTTAGAGCGAGTATTACTTTTACAAAAAACACAGCGCAATATATTTAAGTTTATAGGTGAAATTAAATAAAAATATGTCAACAAAGACAACCTCATATAATGACACATTAACAATTTTTGATGGGCACCAGGTGACGTCACATATCCTGCACAATGTCTAACCTGATATATTTCAACCATGGATTAATACCATATAAGTTCAGCTTGAAGAATTTTTAGCGTTCGAAGTAGAGTGTGCGAGTATTTGGAGTATCGTCGAAACCAAATTTTTGTCAGTACCCAAACGGAAAGATCATGAGCGGGATAAAACGAGTAAAAAGAGAAATCAAACGGAACTCAGCTCATATTGCACTTGGATCATATAGGGCTATAGTCCAGTTTGTAGGGAGAAAAAAGGGTCTTTTACAACGTAAATTTGCTACAGGATGAAAGGTATACTACGTTGTAGGCAGGGATAAAACTAGATTGCCTATATTTTTTCTTTTGTCTGCAACCGGATTCACTGCAGCCTAGATACTTTTACACACGAAAAGAACTTGCATAAACAAATTAACAAATTAGGAAGGTCCAAAGTTAGTGAAAACATGTTTTTCACTTCTACAAGCAACAATACTGGTTTTAGCGAAATAAGGATTCAATACTTTTTTTTCGGCATTAACAATACCTTTAATTTGATCCATTCCGCGATTCATTTGATCAATTAGTTTATTAAAAAATAGCGAAGAACCGTCAAAAATGTCGTTTTATGCAATGATAAATTAACTCCAATATAATATGTGTCATTTAACGATGACAGTTTTGTCAGTTTTACAGCGATAAATTAACTCCTATGTAAAATGTGTCATTTGATGATTACAGTTTTGTCAGTTTGACAGCGATAAAAAAGGTGCATACATTCTTATCGCGATAAAAATGCCTGTTCCTCGCGATAAAAATGCATGTTCCTCATAATCAGACTATATCTAGTAGATGTGAATCGCGTCGGCACACTTTAACCTTAGTGCTGTCAGTTAAAATTATTTGTTTGGTTGATATTGAAATATGGAAGATGAATAATAAAATAATAAAAATTGTTAAAAAATAGTAATAATGAAATAATTTAATTGTATCAATATAGATAATTATTGTTGTTGTTCATTCTATATTTTGTCGTTCATTTATCTTGCCAAAAAACACTCAAGCTTTTTTTTCAAGTATAAATTTCAAACTCAAAATTTTTCCACCAGTAATTTTCCTCGAAAAACTAACATTTGGCAAAATCGCTCGACCTTCGGTCTCGCGATTTTTCCATGTTAGTTTTTCTCGTAAAATTGCTGATTAGCAAAATTTTTCGTTACAAAGAGAAATTTATCCGATAAAAAAAAGCTCTTGTGTTTTTACTGTTGATAAATTAACTCCTATATAAAATGTGTCATTTAATGATGACAGTTTTGTCAGTTTGTCAGCGATAAAAAGGTGCATCCATTTTTATCGCGATAAAAATGCCTGTTCCTCGCGATAAAAATGCATGTTCCTCGCGATAAAAATGCATGTTCCTCATAATCAGACTATCTGTCAGTAGATAGAACGTCCTTTAACTTTAAAGACTCAATAAGTAAAGGCAATGACGTTTAGAATAAATCTTTACAAGTTGATTTCTTATACAATTGTCACAATCTAAACGTCATTGTCATTAGTTACAGAACCGTTAAATTTAAAGAACGTTCTATCTACTGACAATATATCTAGTAGCTGTGAATCGCGTCGGCACGTCACTTTAATCTTAGTTCTGTCAGTTAAAATTATTTGTTTGATTGATATTGAAATATGGAAGATGAATAATAAAATAATAAAAATTGTTAAAAAATAGTAATAATGAAATAATTTAATTGTATCAATATTGTTGTTCATTCTATATTTTGTCGTTAATTTATCTTACCAAAAAACACTTTTTTTAAGGATAAATTTCTTTTAAACTCAAAATTTTTTCATCAGTAACGTTCCTCGAAAAAATAACATTTTGCAAAATCGCACGACCTCCGACCTCGCGATTTTTCCATGTCAGTTTTTCTCGTAAAATTACTGATTGGCAAATTTTTTCGTCACAAAGAGAAATTTATCCGATAAAAAAAGCTCTTGGGTTTTTACTGTTGATAAAAATACCTGTTCCTCATTATCAGACTATATCTAGTAGCTTTGAATCGCGTCAGCACGTCACTTTAACGTTAATTCTGTCAGTTAAAATTATTTGTATTGTTGATATTGAAATATGCAAGATGAATAATAAAATAATAAAAAATTTAAAAAATTAGTAATAATAGTAATAATGAAATCATTTAATTGTATCAATATAGATAGTTGTTGTTGTTCATTCTATATTTTGTCGTTAATTTATCTTGCCAAAAAACACTCAATCTTTTTTTAAGGATACATTTCATTTAAAATCAAAATTTTTCCATCAGTAATTATCCTCGAAAAACTGACTTTTGGCAAAATCGCTCGACCTTCGGTCTCGCGATTTTTCCATGTCAGTTTTTCTCGTAAAATTGCTGATTGGCAAAATTTTTCGTTACAAAGAGAAATTTATCCAAAAAAAAAAGCTCTTGTGTTTTTACTGTTGATAATAATTATTACAAGAAAAGTTTATTCATATTATTATTGCTTTAAAAGAGTGATTTTTTGATTCAGAATTAATACAAGCCATTGCAAGACTGAATTGATTAATTTGTTGCTGAGATATTTGATATTGTTTATCCCAATACCGTAAATGTTTATTGCTCTAACTTTTTTTTTGTATGAACATTTAACCCTTTGTTTATTGCTTCAAACAAGGGTAATTTTTTTGTTATAAACAATTAGAGCTGGAGCGCTCCCTATAGATCGGTATCCATTTTTAACTAACAAATACCAAAAGCTGATTTCAAAACGAAAAATTTGAAAACAAATAGGGACCGAGTTAACAATTTTTTTTTAATCACAGCTACATTGTTTACAATTTATTAAGAAATACATTTTACGGCATTCGATAGTCAAATAATAACATTTTTTGAAATGTATATTTAAAATTTGTGTAAATTCATCGGTTTTCTCGGGCAATAGTGTCTCGTTGAGTCAAAAACTGATCTTGAGAATTCAAATCGACGTAGCGCGGAAAAAATAGCTACATCTCAGAAGCTTCACATTGGATTTTTTTAATCTGGGTAATTCGTAAAGTTATGAACAATGGCATTATTTTTTTTAATGATAGTAAAAACTCATAAAAATTATTAAGTGCGAATTTTACATTTTTTTTATCTCAGTAAATAACCATTTTAAGGGAAATTTGCAAAAGTACAAAAAGTCCTATTGTGTGTCGAAAAATAACTGAAATTTTTCAAATCGATCGGAAGAAATTTTTTTCATTTTCTTTTTTGTAAAGTAATATTTCTTAATGTTATATACATTCTGCAATTGCAGGTCATCCAATATTCTACGTTGTGATTTTTTACACTGTCTAATTAGTGCGCTTGCCGTTTGTCAAAAAATAACTGTGAATTTTTTCAAATCAATCCGAGGAAATTTTTTTCATTTTTTGGACAGTTTATATCTTTTTTGCCGTTTTACTTAATGAACAATGGCATAATTAACCTTCAAATTTCGTTAGAAGAGCGGTTAAACTGTACAAAAAGTTTTTAGACAAGCGCACTAATCGGATAGTGAAAAAAATCGCAACGGAGAATATTGGATAACCTGCTATTTCAAAATGCATATAAAATTAAAATGTCCTCCGCTTGATTTGAAAAAATTCATATTTATTTTTCGACAAAAAATAGGACTTTTTGTACTCTAGCGGATTTCCCCTAAATGCTTATTTATTTACTGAGATAAAAAATATTAAAATTTACACTTAATAATTTTTATGACTTTTTATTATTGAAGAGTATCGTCACCACCAACTAAGTTAGTTAGGTTAGTGGTGACGATATTCTTTAACATTGTTGAAAACCGAAGGTTCCAAATTTCCAATTCAGTTTTTATTATCATTAAAAAAAATAATGCCATTGTTCATAACTTACCGAGTTACCCCAGATTTAAAAAAAAGACCAAAATCCGATGTAAAGTTTCCGAGATACAGCTATTTTTTCCGCGCTCCGCCGATTTGAATTCTCGAGATCAGTTTTTGACTCGACGAGAGATGGTATCGCTACCACTACCTCCTGAGAAAACCGATGAATTTACACAATGTTTTTAGTGATAAAGAACAATTTTTTTTAAATTTTAATTATAACTTCAAAAAATATTAGTATTTGACTATCGAATGCAGTAAAATTTATTTCTTAATAGTTATAAACAATGTAGCTGTGATTTAATAGTTATAAACAATGTAGCTGTGTTTTTTTTAAAGCAATAAACAAAGGGTTAAATGTTACTTTTTTATTTGGTTCAAAAATATCTTAAAAATATAAGTCTCAATGAAGAGAATCAGCCCTTATAGAAGGTAAAATGTTCATACAAAAAAAAGTTAGAGCAATAAACATTTACGCTGTTGGAATAAACAATATCGTTGTTTTTATTCAGACAACGACAGGACCAAGTAAAAAGAATGTGTCATTTAATGATTTGTGTTGTTAGACACTTTAAGAAACCCCCCCCCCCCCTCTAATGAGAAAGAAAAAAGAAAAAGAGTTACTTTTGGAGCACAGGAATATACAGAAAAAAAATAAAGGCAGCACTAGATAAAGAAAAATTAAAGGTGAAAATTGAATCAAAGAAAGCAAAAGATTTAGCAAACAAGAAGAAAATGTTTGAAACATGAAAAAAAGTCCAAAAAATTATTCTATCAAGTTTTTCTAATGAAGAGGACTAAAATTCTGAGCCACAGTGTGTCAGGAGATGAAGACTTTGCAACGTATTCACAAAAGAAGAAGGCCGAAAACAAGACGAATTGTTACTTACTGAATTAAAACCACTCAATGTTAGAAATTTCGTTCAGGGTTTCATTCAAAAGAAAAAAAGTATTATTTTTTATGCTGATCAAATAACAGCCTTTGATGAAGAATCACGACCTTTGATTATGATTCTGAAAAATTTGACCTTTGCGAATTTTCTTCATTCCATAAAAATGCTTATAACTTCCTTACAAATTGTGAAATTTTTGGTGAAACTTTATTAGACTGTCACAAATATTCTTTGCATACGATGCATATGGGAATTACAAACCATGAATCCATTTGCCCCAAATGCTGGACTAAATGTAATCAGTGAACATAACTTATTATTTTTGTTTATAAAAAATGCACTAAGTATGCCTAATAGAATAAAATAATTACTTCTGTTAATTAACGATTAGATAGGTAGTATACTAATGTGAAAAATCAAAAAGGTAATTATCTCTTTTGTTCTCTCGATATTATAATTTAAAGTATGCCTATTGTTTTTTCTGATTACATTTACTCCACTTCATCTATTTAAAACTGAAAATTTCACACCTAACATTTTCGACCAATTAAAAGCCTGTATTTTTCTCCTCCTTGGAGTGAAGGAGCATGAAATTACACCGGACATTGTCCTAGTATTTTTTTAATATTTCGGTGTGAAATTTTCTTACCGAATCCCCCACGTTCTTAAATTAATTGCGGGAAATTTGTCTCGTACATGAATTTTTAAAGAAAATTCATGTACTCAAAAAATTTCTGGCAATAATTCATGCCCTAGGGAGATTATAAGTGATAATTTTTTTAAGCTAAAAAATAAATTAGTTTAGTTTAGAAAATATTTTTGAGCTAACATTTTTTTTTAAATTCATTTCGTTAGTGAAACATTCATAATATTAAGCAAACCAATGATTTAGAACTCTTTAAATTTAGTGGTGACGATATTCTTCAACATCCTTAAATTTAAATTAATTTTTTTATAAAATCATTTAAGATATACAATTTAATTAGCAAATAAGAATTTTAAAGTAGAGCAGTTATTTAAAAAAATATACAAAGAGGAAAAATATTGTTATTCTTTAATTTTTTTTCTGATAAAATACTACCGATCCCTGAGTACAGGGTAAGATGGTATTAATTGAGAAAACTATCAGGTCTGTATGTTTTCTTGGAAAATTACGTCCGTTAAGTTAGCATTACCACTTGAAAATATGAAAAATATTATTATTGCAAAAATTGTCGCCAATTTGTCGCAAATTTGTCGTGGAAACGAAAAATTTGTCGCACTTTTTTTATATATATATAGCCTGGTAATGCCAACTTAATGGTTAAGTTAGCACTACCACCCGTATATCTACGTAAATAAATATTAAATCCGAAATCTGAATGATGGAGAAATTGTCGCTAATTTGTCGCAAAGTTGTCGTGTAATCGAAAAGTTTGTCGCACTTTTTTTTATACACAGTGTGTCTACTTAAGTTCGCACCATTTGAAAAACTTTTTTATTATTAATTTTACGAAAAAAAATTATTCTTTACAAAAAGTTCTGCTTAGTCCAAAACTTAAAATTCAACCATCAGATATTAATTTTTTTAAGCCGAATACGAGGTTTGTCAAAAAATATGAATTTTACTCAAGAGTAAAGTACCTTTAAATTTGACAACACCGAAAAATGTTATTCAAAAAAGTTGATCAGAACTAAAAACTAAGTTCAAATATGCAATTACATCCATTTGCTTTGAAAAAATAGTTTTTGTGCTTGTTTAATATTGTTTCTATTTTGAATGAACATTGATTGTACCTAGAAATACATTTCAAAAATAAATACATTTTTTCAATGTAAATAAACGTAATTGCATATTTGAACTTGGTATTTAGTTCTGATCAACAAATTTTTCGTTTCCCTGACAAATTTGCGACAAATATATTACCAGGCTAAATATATATAAAAAAAGTGCGACAAATTTTTCGATTCCACGACAAAGTTGCGACAAATTAGCGACAATTTCTCCATCATTCAGATTTCGAATTTAATGTTTATTTACGTAAATATACGGGTGGTAGTGCTAACTTGACGGTCGAGTTCGCATTGGTGGACCTTGGAAGGAAAAGGTAATGAAAATTAAATAATATTTCTGCACGACTAATTAACGACAAGTACGCGACAATTTCTCCATCATTCAGATTTCGGATTCAACGTTTATTTACGAAGATACATGGGTGGTAGTGGTAACTTAACTATTAAGTTGGCATTACCAGGCTATATAGACATAAAAAAAGTGCGACAAATTTTTCGTTTCCACGACAAATTTGCGACTAATTGGCGAAAATTTTTGCAATAATAATATTTTTCATATTTTCAAGTGGTAATGCTAACTTAACGGAAGTTGGAAAATTACCTACTGGCCTGATTGACACCAAACATCCTACATAGAAACCTTGACCTAAGGTCAACGGCAGCTGTTACTAATTTTTAACCTGCCACCATTGCAATTTTTCTAGTCATAGTGTTGTACAATACAATTGATATAGTACTATCAGTGTTTTACACTTGTCGTTTTACTATAGCAGGTAGGTAGGTGCTGTTAGTTTTTTATATGTGTATATATAATCTTGTATGTTTTTTGGGATAAGAATATAACTGACAAACTAACAGACGTTATTGACAGAATTTTAAAACATACCTTAATATATTCAACAATATCTTCGCTTCCAAGTCCTAACTCAGTATCTATGGCATAAAGTTCTTCGAGGGCAGGAAGTTCTCAAATAAGTCTTCATAAATCTTGACTTTTCAAATCTTAATGTAATCAGGATTTATTTTTGTAGAAATATATTTGCATAAGTTCATATCATGGATTTGGAACTCGTTTGAGCAATCTGAGCATCTGGACATCTGGAAACATTTTAATCTATTAATTAACCTTTGAAACAAAAATGATGTGCTACCTACTTAATGACGTCTTTTTCTTGTAAGTTTAGAGATTTAAAGATGTTACAAAATTGTACCAAACCGTAAGTATTCAAATACTGTAAGATACGTATTAAAATTTCGTTTAGTAGTTGATCCATTTTTATATCTGTGCTACACTGCTAAAAAACTGTCCTACGAATAAGATGAAAGAAACGTGACCAAAAATTAAGAAAAATATTAAGTTTAAGGATTTTACCCGCGTGGAATTCCAAAATACCCGCATTTTACCCACTTACAATTTGAAGAGTTTGTCATGGGTTTTCTCCCTTGCGTCAACGGTGGGTAGTCTTTTCGTTCGGCGCCAATTACTAAAAAAAATGTTCTGTGTAAAGACTAAAATTAGAAACTGGGTTATTCAACAGTGAATACAACATATTACAACACAAATTGCAACATACAACTACAACACAAACAAGAACTTAAATGTTAAATGGAGAATAAATAATTTTCTTCTTCTTTTCGTTTTTGAGGCCTCAGCTTCTATTTGATTTTGACATCTGACGTAAATTATGTGGAAGTGTTGCCAAGTGTGTTCAATGCAAATCAATTAGTATTTTTATGTATTTTTTGAAAAATAAAGTAGCTGTAGCGGTAATGTTTGGGTTTAGTGGTTGTGGTCTCACTCCCACAAAACATCAAAACAGTGAATAATAGCGTTTTTACACGAAACAATATGTTGAATGCATTCAAATGAGCCATTTTCACATGCAACGCGATGCGATAAATTTATGGTAGCAATAATTTTATATCGCAATGACGTGCAATGTTGTACAGAATTCTGCGATATCATATATTGTGTCAATAGTAAAAAATCATGTATGTTTATGCAGGTGTTCACACTATTCGCTATTTATAGTAGCTATTTATTTAGCAGTGTTGCAAATACGTATAATAAAATATGAATAAGAAAATTAAATTTTTAACAGCTGTTTTTTTAAGTATCATTTAAATAGTGTTGCGAGAAATACGTGTTATAAAATAATAATAATAATATTAATACTCTGTATATCTTTTACCTCCTTACGAGTGAACCCCAGAATCCATAGGATTGTGCGGAAAAGGGACGGCTATTATTATTATTTGCCGTGGCGCTCTGGGCAACTTACTGATGATTGATGGTATCATTTGGCTATAGATGTAGTAAAAACCATGTTTATGGGATAAATCGCGTGGAATGAAGTTTTCCAGTTTCTTATACAGAAGGAAAATGAAATGCGAACGTTAATATTTTAAATATTATTAAATGAATACTGTTTTTTTGAAGAAAAGTAAGTTATAAAACCCTACGTCTTCTCTCTATTTTGATTTTATACCAACTAACTTGACTAATTCTTAAAATAGGCAACACCGCAAATTCTATAGTACCATTTATTGCATGAATTATACCTCGTTTGAAAGACATTCGCAATATATCGCGTACGATGATTTTTTATTCCTCACAAAACCGAATCATCGGCTCTCGGCTACTAGGTGTATTTCTTTTGCACTTGGGTCAGTTCACTTTTGAACGGGTCAAAACTGACCACGCAAAAGTATAAATAAAACGCTCCTATCAAATCAACTGACGTTGTCGTTCGGATCCTGTCAATTATCATCTGCGACTAGCATCAAAGCACCAAAAAAAGATCATAAAGAAATGGCCACCGACACCTATAATTTTCTTGGAGAACATCTATTCCTAAAATTGAACATTAAACATTACACCGTATATATATGGAAGTTTTTTCTTACGAAATATTTACTAAAATCATATTATCTTCCTCACTAGACGAAGTGTCGCCTTCGATTTTATTAAAATCTAGATTTTTAATTTGCTCTTGATAAGTCCACTTTTTTTAGGTTATCAAATAATTTTAAAAACCCCGCCATCTGTTTCGGATCACTTTTGAACCATTTCAGCGGGTGGTGCAGCATCGGTAAGGGTGATCCAGCAGTGCGATTCTCTTTACTCGATACGTTACGTGCCGTCTCGATACCTCACGCTCGGGACCTCAGATAAAGGAACTACTAGATATGCCCTGTATATCTAATGTCATTTACAAAATTTAAGCCAACATCTAGCCCTCTCTCTCGGCACAGTTTGTGGGTGAGGGACGTGAGACGCGCAGAAAAATCTTGTGCAGAGGACGAAATCAACAATAAAAATTGACGTGATGTATTAGACAGTGGCGACGCGAAGAATTATAACTTTTTATTTATTTTAGCAAAAAAATAGAAAATTAAAATTGGGTATTTTACATGTTATTAATATATCACATTTGAATTAAATATGTGAGAAGTTATATAATTTCGATAAAGTTGTATTTTCTATAATACTGATAAATATTAACATTAAAACATAGCAAATGCTTGTAAATTTATATTAAATGTACGTAGTTAATAATGGAATCAAATAAATAATATTTTTTATTGCTTCTAAAACCTTGTTACAGTAAGGAGTACCTAAATGCGAATAACATTAAAAAAATGTGAATGGTATATAACATAAAAAAGAAAGGAAGCAAAATAAAAAAATATCAAATCTTATCAACTTATATTATATTTTAAATTATTCAAAAACTACTTTCCTAACTTACTTGTGAAGTGTAAGATTGATTATCTAACGGCTTGAGAAAAGCACCACATTTTTCACATTTCTTTCTCATGGTTAACAACCTCTCAAGAAAATCACTTAAAATAGTTCAAAATGTTTACAAAAATATTTAGTACAACCTATAACACTAAAAAATAACACAAATCAATTCACTATTTAATGTATGATTTTAAATTATCCTGCTTGAAAGTACGCTTATGGAATCTCTAGAGGACGATGTCAACAAAAGTTAACTAGATGTTGGCTTAATAAAAAAGGATAGAATGCCCTCTCTATATATATTTACTCTGAGCTCGGGACCCATTTCGATACCGAGTAGAATGCGATTCTTGTCATCTCTCGACTTGGAGCTACGAAATACTACGGTTTACTACGATTTCACGAGTATCATTCTGTCATCTGTCGAGTTTGTGTTGACGATTGACGAATACCTAAACAATAATTATTTTGATATTTTAAAAGTTTCGGGAATCGTTATAATATTAACAATTTTTAATGAAATTTTGAGGCAACAAGATAAAAAATGTTTTACCCACCAGATTTAACACATCAATCTCTAACTCGGATAATTTTTTATCAATTGGTGGACTACCTAGTCCCTAGTTCATGCCTTTTTTTTAATTTAAGATTGCTTTTAAAAGTGACCAAGTCTAAAAAAAAAATTATTTTCAGGTTAAAAATGAAAAAATATTTTTCTTTAGATAAATTATAAAAATAAACCACCTATTGCCACATAAAATTCAAAATAACAAGGCTCTTGTTTGGTTTTAAAAGACATTTTTTTCAAATATGCTACAAAGTTATTTATTACTTACTGTTCACTTTCTCTCTTTCGGCGCTTTCACTAAATTCGGTACCTACAGAGGTCCCGAGTAAATTTGACAGTTATAGTCGAGAGCTTTCGAGTGCGATTTAGCATGCGAATCGCTCAAAACGCCAACTCGATACGTAACGTCCCGAAATGATGAATGAGAATCGCCCTCCTGGTCATTTTTGATTCAGTTCAGTTGCAAATAAAACAGTGAAGCAAGTGACCTAGAACTGAACTGAACTGATCCAAGTGCAAAAGAAATACAGCTTATGTCGGCAAGATTGTTCTCGCGCGAAATTTAAACTCGCATGCCGCTCTGTCTGTTCTGTCATAAGAAAAGAATACCAAAATCTAACCTCAAATATACAGTAAAAAAATACATTTTTAGTAGAAGTATTTGCAAGAGCATAAATTTTGAATATTTTTGTGGTTGATTTTGTTCTACTTATGAAAAGTATTGGCTTATTTGGTGTTTAGAAATCATAATTTGTTGTGCATTGTAACCTCACACCCCTGGCCTGTTTATCTCATGAAAAAGGCGAGTAAAAAGTAACAAACCGATGGCCATTTCGGTA
This sequence comes from Neocrepidodera transversa, assembly GCA_963243735.1. Taxonomy (NCBI): domain Eukaryota; kingdom Metazoa; phylum Arthropoda; class Insecta; order Coleoptera; family Chrysomelidae; genus Neocrepidodera; species Neocrepidodera transversa. Next base: position 218,803 of record CAUJLB010000046.1, read on the forward strand.
ATAAACTTTCGTACTCAAATTTATCACAAAATATACCTGCACACACACCTAATGACCCCGAGCCAAGAGGATATTGTACCTAATCGGCACTTATCCCCAAGTCCCCTGCCTCCTCCCCCAGGTTGTCCCCCCGACATGCCCGCTATTGTGAGCATATCGCAGGGTTGCGAAGTCCCCTGGTCGTCATTACCCAGGTAGCAGAGTGACGTGTTAAAGACGTTGAAAATTGGTGTATTCTCGTCAACTGACGTAATTTGGGCCAAAACATGACGTGAAAAAAACGTTGTTAGGTGGACGTTTTTAAGACGTCATAAAAAAACGTAATATATTCGTCGAATTTTGGTATTAGTTTTCGAATAAATATATAAAATCGTATTTTTTAGAAATTTGTTTATACCTAGTCAGTGCACACCAACATTACCAATAAAATTAAAACAAAAAAGTTATTTTTACTCGGAAACATTTCGTGCGAAATCGTAGCCTTAACCATGTATTGAATAATATATTAGAAAATAAACTAAAATGTAACCAACAATTATTATTACATAGACAATAACGAAAACAGGACTTTATAAATTCCTAATGAAATTTATTAGAAATCACGGTTTTTGCGGTGCAAACATCAGTGGCCCAGTGTTGCCAGTGGCCTGATAATTATCGAAATCTAACTTAATTTTTCTTAATCTTGCTTACGAACTGATAAATCGATAATGATAACCTATAATGTAGCTAATCTAGATACAGATAAAAATGTCAAATAAATCAATATATCAATTTTTTTCTGATAGTTTATTTTGGAATCTTATAATTTTATGGTCATATTCCAATAATTTTAGACTAGACGTTTGACGTTGGCAACACTGCGTCCACCTTTGCTTGGCTTGTATCGAAGCTTCGGCGCAATAGAAGCCATTTTGTCGTGTTTTGTTGTAAAAAAAAGTAAATATGATGAACAAAAAAAAAATAAAACAGTACTTTTTATCCACGGCTGCTGGAGTAGTAAACACAGGTCAGAAAATATTGTTCTGTCAAATTTATATGATGAAATATTTTAAAATGGGGTGCACGTGTGCGAGTGAAATATTTATTACAAATATGCTTGGCCAATTAGTACTAATCGTTCACAGGTAAATCTATTATTACTGTTTAATATAATATACAAATTAATTAAGTTATAAATCGTTTTCAGAATTCTAACCCTACTTTTTAGGTTCAATAGGAGTCTCGTGCTCTTGATTTACAATAATTTATTTGATACCAAGTTACGATCTATAATGAATATGAGCTGTTTATCAAATATACTAAACACTATCGACAATTTAAAGTTAAAAACCAGGTAAGCCCTAAGACTAATGTCATTCATATAATTTAGCTTCTTTTATTTTCAGTACTTGAAGACAGTTCAGTAAATGGAAAGATCTTACTTGTTAGTTAGTAGACTCTAGAACTAGTATGATGTCCTCTACGCCCGTATCACTGATCAATAGTTTACCGGATCAAAAATGGAAGGAAGGCGGCTTTGAATGGATTATATCCTGTCTTAAGTTAGCCAAAAAGCAGTGGTAAAGCAGAAAAGCATAGAACGAGCAAACATAAAACCGATGAGACAGCAAGATGGTAGCGCTTATTGGGAACGCTCTAATCATTAAGTTCTTGTTGTGCCCCCTTCTTGATGTAAGGGTAACAAAAGAGGGTCTAGAAGAGAAAATATATACATATATACAACGTTGGAGAGAACAGTTACAGAAAGCAAGCATAAGTTAGACATAAAAACTTACCCAGGACGTTGGATGACCTTACGAGTGATTTCCTACAGGTTAGTGTTTCATATATCCACCTTAAAAGATGTGCAGTATTCTACCATACAATTTAAGAAACACTTTAACCATTTATTTCTTTTTTAGGCATTTAAATCTGTTACCGGTTGATTTTATTAGCACATGATACAATCATCTTATCACCAAAAAAGGAAGAGAAAAGAAAGGAAGGAATTCAATCCATCAAATGTCACATTCAAGAAAGGCCTTTAACCTTTTTAAGTCAATATGTACCAAATCTGGTTAGTGGGTTGGCATCTTTAAGTAGAAAAATTAATTAAAAGAAGAATTAAGTAAACAATAGTGAGATTATTATTAAAACAAGGTTTGTAGTATCCTTTTTATAAATAAATTGGGAATACATTACTCTATTAGGAGACTTAAAATTTGGCCTAAGATTTTAATGCCTAAAAATTTTAGCCCGTAACACGATCTCTTAACAGGACTAATAATAATGTAAAAAGTGATAGACTTTGGCGAAGAAGATGGAGGAGGACTAGTGGTGGTTCATTCTTAGTGGCTACCCCCCTGTAGCTTCTCAGTAAAACTCAACATGTTATTATATTTTTAGTTTAATAAATTATACAGGTGTCTTGCAATATTGTGAAGATTTTTGAACTGAAATACCTTCGAAAGAGTGCCGTTTTGACTACCTAATCGACTTATAATCTAAAAATGAATTTAAGTAACTTGTCCTTCCAGTTAAACAGAGCGGAAATCATTGCGAATTTTTATTTTTACATGGGATACTCCGTGTGCATGTGTTTAATGAAAAATATAGTGGGAACGGGAAAAAATGCATTCAGACAAAACTGCTCTTTTATCGTATCTTATTCGCAGTTATTTTAGTTTAAAAATCGTCAACTACTGTTGGACATCCTGTATTTGAATATAATTTGTGTAATTATTTCTTTTATGAATTCCGAGGATATTTTGTTTTTTACAGTAAAAAAATACAATTTTTTAATCTAAAATGGATGTTTAATTATATGTTTTAAATACGTAAAAAAAACGTAATTTTTACGTAAAAAAAGACGTCATTGGTCTGTGACTTATGACCCTGTATATCACGTGTTTTCCACGTCATTCATATACGTAAATAATGACCAATTTTCAACGTCTTTAACACGTCACTCTGCTACCTGGGTATCGTCTCTAGTCCTTGATTACGCCGTATTCCACCTCATTGGGCATTCGTGGATGACTGGCTTGTCCTCTGAATTTTTTGTCTTAGGGACGACCGAAGCCTCGATCCCTTTTACATCGTCTGTTTGTCCTGTCGCGTTGTGTGTGCTTTGTCAGTTTGTCATGTATTGTCTTCTCTGTAAAGTCCGCCTAAAACTTAAAACACATTATTAGAAATAATTTGTATAAATTTAAACTACGAACTGTACTTTTTTGTCACGGTTTCTGAAAAAGATATATTTTTTTTGTGGAGCGAGCTCCTTTTTATTTTTTTTGATGGAGTACACAACTCCGTTTTTTTTTTTTTGGTTGGATTTCTCGGGATATTTTAATTATCGTCAAATTTAGTAGAACCAAACCTTTGTTCTCGTTAATTGCCTTCTCGGCCTCGCGTGTTTACCGTGGTTGTTTGCATCGTATTCGAGGAGCTCCCTGAGCTCTAGGTTGGGGTGTGTCCGCAGGTCGCCGAACATCCGTTCTGCTCGGGCATTCAGTGTCTAAAACCCTGTCGGATTTTAGATCCCTGAATATCCAACGGTTGGCCACAGCCACATACCAAGGTAGGTTTATGGCCACCCGTAAACAGATATTTTGCTGACTTTGGAGTTTTTTCCTATTTGTCCTGCACGTTTGTCCGCACGTTAGTGAGGTGTAGGTAATTAACGGTATTATTATTGAATTGATTAGTCTTAATTTTGTTTTGATGTTTAGTTTGCTTCTCCTCCCTATAAGGGGGGATAGGCGTGCTCGCGCTTGTTTGGTTTTACTAATTATTGTCTTTACGTGCTCGGTGAAAATTAGACCCACCTAAGGTAACCCCTAAATATTTAACTGACCGCTGTTCGTATTTCATTTTCCTTCTTTTGAGAAACTGGAAAACTTCCATTCCATGGGATTTATCCCATAAACATGGTTTTTGCTACACCCATAGCCGAATGGTGCCATCAATCATCAGTAAGTCGCCGGAACGTCACGGCAAATAATAATAGCCGTCCCTTCACTGAACAAGCCTTTGGATTCTGGGATTCACTCGTTAGGAGGTATAAAATATAGACAGAGTATTATTATCATTATTATTTTATAACACTATTTCTGGCAACACTGTTTAAATGATCCTAAAAAAATTGGACCTATTAAAAAAATGCCTGCTAATATATACTGATATGGTTTTTTTAGTTATATGCGTAGTTTTAGTTCTGTTTTTGTATGTATTGTGGTTGACTGTGATTGAAAGGTGGAAGGTTATTGTCAAATGTAAGTTTGACAATGAAAATGAGGTTATGATAAAAAGTTTAAGGTGCGTGTGAATGTGTTAAGATTTATTTAAGAATGTTTGTTAGAGAATTATTTTTCATTGAATTTAATAATGAGTTCACAACAATTGTGTTACAGGTAAAAGGAAAAATCTTAGTGTGTTTAGTCATTTAAATTTACAGATAAAAAAAAAATATCTAGTTAGGGGGAGAAAAACAAAAGAAAAAAAAATAATAAACAACGGGTTGTCAAATATTTTTTTTGGATTGTCATGAAATTTTTAAAATAGAGGTGACAATAATTTATGAAAAGTAGTTAATTATAAGAAGTTGTAAAACCAAATTTTATCGAATAAAGCTAATGTTAATGTTAAATTTAAAAGAAGAGTTGTTTTTTTGGAAAAGGAAACAAGGTTGTTAATATGATGGAGGTGGTTTAAAATAAGAAGCAATATAAGAAGGATTTGGAAGAAGGAAGATAGGATAAATATTTAGGAAGTAAATGAGCGAAACTGGTCAGAGGAAGGATTTGAAGATGAATTTGTCGGAGGAGTATTAAGAAGGAAAAGTATATAGAATAGTAAAAAAGGAAGAACTGAAGAAAGAAGTATTTAAGGCGCCCAAAATTATAGTTTTTTTTTATTTATTTTTGTTTGTAATGTTTATTATTTTTTTTAAAGGAACCCAACCTAAGAGAGCATAAGAGTTTCATAATAGCCAGTCTAATATAAATTGTCGCCAGCCAACGTGGGGCCAGGTTTATTTTGAATTCCACATCATTTTCATTTCGGAAGCATCATCAAAATTGGTAAGATTTTTAATTTTATTTTGTATCACAATTGTTGAAATTAACCTTTTGATTTGAAACTTGTGATATTTGAGTGATTGAAATTTAACGTTGTTTAGGATATAAATTAGAGTTATTAAATTTAACATCGGTTTTTTTTACAGTATTTTAATTTGACATTATTTGACATTTCAAATTAAATTAAAGTTTGACATTTGGGATAAAATAAATTTATACGGGGGGAAGAATATTCCCTAATAACACAAAGTAGTCCTACAGATATCCATAGGACGTCCTCTTCGGACATTCCGGACATCCTTAGGACATCCTTTTCTGGTACACTGGACGTTCTATGGACGTCCGAGGGACGCACTAATGTCACAACTTTGAACTGAATTCGAACGTCCGCCGCGGACATCCATTGGATATCCCCCTGGGACATTCACAGAACGTCCTATTTTGGTACAGTGGACGTCAGAGAAAGTGATTTTTTTGTTATATTATTCACACCAGTTTAATTGTAATTGTGAAATTTTTATTTCAACACCTGCTCGTGACTGAAACTTCATCTACGTGAATAATAGCCACCGTTTATACTCGTTGAGCGAGCTCGGAGCAGACTTAATAGGATGTTTTAAATCTCGATATACCATACTATTCGTGGTGTCTAAGAAGCATCAGCGCAAGTGTCTATATCTTTCAGGCGGAGCTTTACTTTTGGTCCATATTATGTCGAGTGAGGACCACTCTTAGGTGTCTGTCCCGGACATGTTTTGGACATTGCCTGTATTAAGTCGGCGAGGGACTGTTTTAAGACTATGGTATGGATATGTTATATTATATCCATCACGGACAACTACTGGATATCCGGTATGGACATTGTACATAAATTGTACAAATAATGGATATATATCGTGGACGTCTTAATACTGTCCAAAAACAAACATCCACAGGACATAAATATTAAGTCCATGGACGTTCCGACATTAAATGGACATAAATTGTACGTCCCAAGGATGTTGTGTGCTATTAGGGTTATTATAGTAGAACGAAATTTAATAGTTATCAATAGAAGTGCTAAAGTGTTATTTAAAAAAAAAATAATGGAAACAAGAAGGAATACAAGAAGAAACCATATACGAGAAGAAGATATAGTTGTTGATGAGGAATTTCAACATGAAGATCTAGAAGGACAAGGAGACATGATAGATGTAGAGACCAATAAAGTGACGGAAAATTCTGATGAAAATATGGAAGGACAAGAAAAAGAACCAATTAAAATAAAAGAACAAGAGACGATTATGGAGATGATGATGAAAATGATGATGAATATGGGAGATGATTTAAAAAATAGTATACAGGAAGTAAATAAAAAGGCAGAAGAAAGAAGTAAGAAATCAGAAGAAAAAATACAAAATAGTATACAGGAAGCAAGTAAGAAATCAGAAGAAAAATTACAAAATAGTATACAGGAAGCAAGTAAGAAAACTGAAAAAAATATGAAGATTTAAAAAAATGAAATAAAGAAAACAAACGAAGAATTAAGAAAAAATTCAAAGACGAAATATTAAAGTATAGAGAAGAATATAAACAAGAAATTATGTCAGTTACTAAGGAAATAGAAAATGTCAAGGAAGAAGTAAAATCAAATTTAAATCAAGAAAAACAACATAGAGAACAAAATATGAAGACAACGGACGAAAATTTTAAGAAAATGGATGAAAACATTAAGAAATTGGATGAAAATATAAATAAGAATTTAGAAAAATCAAAGCAAGAGAGTCAAGAAATTAAACAAAATAATGAAAGCATAAACAAAAAAATAGAAGAATTAAAGAATTATACGGATAATAAAATAGAAGAAGAAATAGAGAAAGTAAAATTAGGTCAACAAGATAATGCAATTTTGAAAAATAAGTGGTTAAATCCTACTGCAGGAATAGCTAAGCAAGTGGAACAAAATATAAAGGAAGTAGAAGAAAGGATTATGGAAAATATTGAACAAAAGATAGGGGAAAATATAGAAAAGTGTAAAAATGAAATAAAGTTAGGTGGAGAAATAAATAAAATAAAAAAACAAGTGAATATGAAAAATATTTTGAATAGAAGAAAAGAAAGACCTTGGAACATACAACAAAACATAAAACAAAAAAATGAAAAAGAAAACAGAAACTTCAAAAAGATTAATAATGATAAAATTAATAATAATAAGGAAAGTAAGAAGAATAAAGTAAGAGGTAAAGAAATTGCAACAAATATAAAAGTAAAGACACTAATATGTTATAAAATAAATAAAAAACGAATGGAAAAAAGATATAAAAGACGTAAGGTAAAATTTAAAATATAGAAAAGAAACAAATTGATGGATTTACTGAGGAAACCCATAGCAAGGACAATGGATATTAGAATGTGACTATAGGAAGAAGTTTATTTAAAAAAAAAGAGAATTAAAGTTAAATTAGTTAATTTGTTGATTAATAAATAAAGTTTCTTGGGGGAAGCATAAGAAATAATTTAGTAATGGAAAGAAGTATGGAAGAAATTGATAATGGACATAGGTATGGGAATAAAAGCATAAATAGTAGAAAGTAAGAAAATGTAAGAAATTATTATGAAGATGGAGGTAAGAAGAATAGTAATAAAGCAGAGAAAATAGGATCTTGAATATAAAATAATTAAATAATAATTAATAGTGTTAAGTGCGGTAATATAATTATAATTAAATAATAAATATTAATATAAAGAATATATGAGGTATATGAAGTTTTATAATGAAATATGATGAAGTATAATAAAAGGTTATGAATAAATATGGGTAATAAATAATTAAAAAGTAATTCAAGATAATATTAGAGAAAAGAAAATAGTATTTTATATGGAAAGATAGAAGTAAATAAGTTGGAAATGTTATAAAAGAATAGAAAGAAGAATAAATGAAGAAAGAAAATTTTAATAAGAATTCAGAAATACGACAGAGTGAAAATTAAATATAATTGTGCTAAAAAAATCCTGAAAATGGAATTATACGAGGAGTGTTCAATATAGAGCAGATATATGAGTATAAATTTGAAGATGAGAAAATATAAATTAAAAGTGACAGACTATCAAATTGATATTAGTATGTTTAATGTTATTTGTTATTATTTAACTTTGTAGTAGTTGTTAATAGTTTACATAATTCATTTTAAAGAATTTATATAATTCGTTTAAAATTCATAATGGGGGATTTGATATGGTTTTTTTAGTTATATGCGTAGTTTTAGTTCTGTTTTTGTATGTATTGTAGTTGACTGTGATTGAAAGGTGGAAGGTTATTGTCAAATGTAAGTTTGACAATGAAAATGAGGTTATGATAAAAAGTTTAAGGTGCGTGTGAATGTATGTAAATGTGTTAAGATTTATTTAAGAATGTTTGTTAGAGAATTATTTTTCATTGAATTTAATAATGAGTTCACAACAATTGTGTTACAGGTGAAAGGAAAAATCTTAGTGTGTTTAGTCATTTAAATTTACAGATAAAAAAAAAATATCTAGTTAGGGGGAGAAAAACAAAAGAAAAAAAAATAATAAACAACGGGTTGTCAAATAATTTTTTTGGATTGTCATGAAATTTTTAAAATAGAGGTGACAATAATTTATGAAAAGTAGTTAATTATAAGAAGTTGTAAAACCAAATTTTATCGAATAAAGCTAATGTTAATGTTAAATTTAAAAGAAGAGTTGTTTTTTGGAAAAGGAAACAAGGTTGTTAATATGATGGAGGTGGTTTAAAATAAGAAGCAATATAAGAAGGATTTGGAAGAAGGAAGATAGGATAAATATTTAGGAAGTAAATGAGCGAAACTGGTCAGAGGAAGGATTTGAAGATGAATTTGTCGGAGGAGTATTAAGAAGGAAAAGTATATAGAATAGTAAAAAAGGAAGAACTGAAGAAAGAAGTATTTAAGGCGCCCAAAATTATAGTTTTTTTTTATTTATTTTTGTTTGTAATGTTTATTATTTTTTTTAAAGAAACCCAACCTAAGAGAGCATAAGAGTTTCATAATAGCCAGTCTAATATAATACATACATGATTTTCTACTATTGACACAATACGATATCGCGAAATTCCGTAGAACATATCGCACGTCATTGCGATAGAAAAATATTGCTGCCATAAATTTATCGCATCACGTTGCATGTGAAAATGACTCATTTAAATGCATGTATTTTAGGTGCAAAGCGATATAGTAACTTTCTATTGCTGCAACATATTGCTCCGTGTGAAAACGCTCTTATGAAAGACGGAAGGAAATACCCGAATTTTACCCGCAAAGATTGAAATACCTGCAAGAATACCCACAACCCAGGTAGCAGTGTGACGTGTTAAAGACGTTGAATATTGGTCATTATTTACGTATATGAATGACGTGAAAAACACATGATAAACAGGGTCATAAGTCACAGACCAATGACGTCTTTTTTTACGTAAAAATTACGTTTTTTTTTACGTATAATTAAACATCCATTTTGACGTTATTTTAGATTTAAAAATTGTATTTTTTTACTGTAAAAAACATAATATCCTCGGAATTCATAAAAGAAATAATTACACAAATTATATTCAAATACAGGATGTCCAACAGTAGTTTGACGATTTTTAAACTAAAATAACTTCGAATAAGATACGATAAAAGAGCGGTTTTGTCTGAATGCATTTTTTCCCATTCCCACTATATTTTTCATTAAACACATGCACACGTAGTATCCCATTTAAAAATAAAAATTCGCAGTGATTTCCGCTGTTTAACTGGAAGGACAACTTACTTAAATTCATTTTTAGATTATTAAAGACGATTAGGTAGTCAAAACAGCACTCTTTCGAAGGTATTTCAGTTCAAAAATCTTCACAATATTGCAAGACACCTGTATAATTTATTAGCAAAATGAAAACGCATTCTTATATAAATCTTAATTGATACAAACATAAAAATAAACTGAAAATATAATAACATGTTGAGCATTACTGAGAAGCTACAGGGGGTAGCCACTAAGAATGAACCACCACTAGTCCTCCTCCATCTTCTTCGGCAAAGTCTATCACTTTTTACATTATTATTAGTCCTGTTAAGAGATCGTGTTACGGGCTAAAATTTTTTAGGCATTAAAATCTTAGGCCAAATTTTAAGTCTCCTAATAGAGTAATGTATTCCCAATTTATTTATAAAAAGGATACTACAAACCTTGTTTTAATAATAATCTCACTATTGTTTACTTTATATTTTATTGACATTTCCTTTCACAGTTAAATCATTAATTCTTCTTTTAATTAATTTTTCTTGAATGTGACATTTGATGGATTGAATTCCTTCCTTTCTTTTCTCTTCCTTTTTTGGTGCTAACCTGATTGTAGCATGTGCTAATAAAATCAACCGGTAACGGATTTAAATGCCTAAAAAAGAAATAAATGGTTAAAGGGTTTCTTAAATTGTATGGTAGAATACTGCATATCTTTTAAGGTGGATATATGAAACACTAACCTGTAGGAAATCACTTGTAAGGTCATCCAACATCCTGGGTAAGTTTTTATGTCTAACTTATGCTCGCTTTCTGTAAGTCTTCTCTCCAACGTTGTATATATCTTTTGTTACCCTTACATCAAGAAGGGGGCACAACAAGAACTGAATGATTTGAGCGTTCCCAATAAGCGCTACCATCTTGCTGTCTCATCGGTTTTATGTTTGCTCGTTCTATGCTTTTCTGCTTTACCACTGCTTTTTGGCTAACTTAAGACAGGATATAATCCATTCAAAGCCGCCTTCCTTCCATTTTTGATCCGGTAAACTATTGATCAGTGATAGGGGGGTCAGTGGCGGCTCGTGAACTTTTTGAGAGAGGAGGCTGGACATAAAACGTTTTTATAAAAATATACTCTTCAGCCAGTTAATTTAACCTTTGCGCAGCGGCAGTACCAACTACTTTAGTGACAAAATTAATTGTTGCCCAGCAAGAACCAATGTGGTATAGTTTCTCTTGCCAAAAAATTTTTTTTCTTCATTTTTTGTTTTTTATTTAAATATACCTATTTTCTTTTTTTTTGTAATTTTTCATGTTGTTTTTTTTTCATTAATTTTATTAACTTTTTTTTATATATCATAAAATATCATTTTGTTTTTTCAATAGATATTAAACTAACATAGTATAAAAGATTTTGGCCCATAGTATTTTGCATTAAGTTTTAATTCGTTTGAGAGTAGAAAATGATCTCTCCATCGACGTGACAGGAATGGTGATCCACACAACAGACATGTGTCGGGTACCACCGTCTGTTCCCCGTACTGAAACTGAACTGAACTGAAAAAAGGCAGGAGCAAGCGACAGCGGACAGCACAATAAAATGATTATTTTACTGTGACTACAGGCTAGAGGCTAGCCTACATAGGGTGTTGTCATTTCAGCTATTTTTACGGTATTTATATGTTATTTAATAACCGGTTTATCAATGTGCTGTTAAATCTGCCTGTTACGTAGCCAACAGCTAGGCTTAACTGACAGCCAAAGTGACTGCTATCTTTGAAAGCGTTTTTTATTACGCTTTTGACTGACGGCTACATAACTTCTAGCTATTACTAAATTTTGGTCGGTTGGCTGCTTTGACTATTTCCGCAAATATTTTTGATTGGACAATTTAAATTACGCGGTATAAACTCAACAAAGGTGGGGGTTCGTATTGGAATTAAAACAAAATTCCAAACTGCCCAATTTCCAAACAAACGTCCATTTTTGTTGTGTCAGTCGAAGTTCTTTTTTGTTGTGTTTCGGTTGAAGTTTTTTTGGTTATGGAACCTTTGGAAGAGAAGAAAAAAAGATTGGCCAATTATACGGCATCAGATAGAGCAATGCTTTTGATGATTATAAATAAAAAAAAAACATTATTAAAAATAAAAAATGCTATAACCTCTCATTATATAAGCTCTTCTTTCATGCTCAATAAATAGTATTATTTCTTCGTCATCATCACTATAAATTAATGTCCTACTTGAAATAGATCACCCTGCTCCATAATAATAAATCATACAAATGAAATTAAGAAAAGATTACAAAAATCCTTATAGATTATATTTTTCTAGCAGATAACAAAACTACAAAACAACAAAATCTATTGAGCTTGCGCGTCAATCAATTTAGCTGGCAGTCAACTAGCAAACAGGAGGTTTCAAGTCTCTAGTGGTAATTCTATAACTAGTATGTTTATTTTTAACGGGTGTTAAATTTTATAATTTTAACATAATTTGTAATTCTGTAAAAATAAAATTAACATATGCGCTAAATTTTCAATCGAATAAACATACGTTAAAAGTAGTTCAAATTAATAATAAAAAGAAGAAAAAGTATGGTTAATGTTTATGATATGTCAATTGAATGTCATTCAATCTGTGCTTTCTAAGTGATTCCATCGATTTCATCCATTCTATTATTTATTGTTTATATAAATAAATACAACTTATGGAAAAAAGAGTTTATGGTAAATTACTTGGAAGGTCACAGATTAAAATGGATTGCTGGCGTCTCGCAAATTCCTGGTTAATTGATTATTTCGCCTTCTACAACAAACCCATACTTACTACCTATTGACAAAAGATTTACATGGGCTACAAATAAAATATCAATTAAATGTTAAATAAAAATTAGCATGTTATAACAGGGTATGCTGCTACTAACTGAAGGAGGAGGTAGGATAGTAATGAGGGAAAGGGGGGTACATGAAAAAGTAAAAAATTAAACCCAGGTGGGTAAAAACACTAATTAAAGTAAAACGTAATTAAAATAAAAATTGAGTGGTAAAGGGGGGTTGTGAACTTGGTCACAATGGGACGCCTCAATTTTTATTTTAATTATGTTTTACTTTAATTAGTGTTTTTACCCACCTGGCTTTAATTTTTTACTTTTTCATGTTCCCCCCTTTCCCTCATTACTATCCTACCTCCTCCTTCAATTATAGTAGCAGCACACCATGTTATAAATGTGCTAATTTTTATTTAACATTTAATTCCTGTTAATCTCTTGGCCTGAAGATGGTTATTTAATCGAAACTTTGCCTTTAAGAAATTTTTTTTTAATTAAATGTTATTGTGGTACATGATTTTGGGGTTTTCATTTATGATTAACATTTGACCACATTTGAGATATGGATAACTTATTTGATTTATATTCTCAACTTATTTACATGATTTTCTTTGTAATAACAGATTAATTAATCCATCAAAAGCCATATTTTCTTATGCGTTAAGTTTTAAAGCCTACTAATAGGGTACCCGTTAATTTCCAAAATTTAGAATGTCACACATTTATGTTAAATTTTTAACATATTTCTGCTTGTGGAATAGATTTTTGCGGTATAAATGAACTAATATGTAAATTGTAACATGTTAAAATTAAACATGAATGTGCAGAATTGCTTTCCATATTTAACATACGTTATATTTTTAACGTCCGTTAAATTTTAACATATTCGTTATAGAATTACCACTAATGTCAGCTAAAATCCAAGATAACCTTCGGTTACCGGTAGCAGTGACATCGATAAACACTTTAACTGACAGCTAGGCGATAGCTGTCAGTCAAGTTGTGTTAACAGCACATTGATAAACCAGCCCTAAAAGTTACTAGATTTTATATTATAAAGGGCGTGTTCCGAAATCAGAAATTGTCGTGTTCACATTCTAGGAAATAAATAACAATTACTACGATCATGGATTTTTAAAGATATTAACTTATTAAATTTTGGAAATATTTTATTTTAATTGGAAAAAAATATCTTTTAGATACATTACAAGGGTTGTTTTGCAAAAGAAGTGATTTATCTTATTTCTTAATAAATAGTTCAAATTAATATAGGAATAAATGGGATTTGTTTTTTAATTTAAATGAAAGACGTTTTTATGTAAAATATGGTAATTAATCTTATTTTTAACTGGCTAAACAAACACGAATTAACTTAAAATTTTAATAAATCTTCCTTTATGTATATAAGAAGAAACAAAATCAAAATTATAACATATACAAATACAACAAAATATTTATATTTATATTAATCCATATCAGAAGATTTAGATTCATCCGAGCTTCCAGTGTTCGCAGATATTATTAATGGCTCTATCATGTCATCCATCAAGTGTAGACATTTAATTCACAGTGGTATGGTGGAAGCCGTAACACAACTTTATTGGCTTCTTTTGCTATTTCATCGACAACATACAAATAATGTTTACCTTTATGTTGCCGAATTAGGTGCAAAAGTTCACACTGCTTCATATTTATATCGAAGGCAATATTTTTAATTTGAAACCACTCCTGCATTTCAGATTTTCTTGATGACGAGGTAGGAATTTTTTCAACTTTTCGGCTATGATATGATGCATTATCCATCACAATCACAGCATCATTAAGTATCTTTGTCAAAAAAGTAGAAAACCAATTCTCGAATACTTCAGAATTCATCTCTTCATGGTAATCTCCTGTCTTTTTGCCTTCAAAAACCAATAATGCTTTTTCTACAAAGCCTGCTTCAGAACCAGCATGTAAAATAATAAGACGTCTTCCCTTTCCTATAGGGTTTTTCAGGCCCGTGGATAAACCTTCGTTTCGTTTCTTCAAAGCATGCAATATTTTGCTTAATGTAGGTAACTCATTTTTAAAACAGAAATCATGTACTATTTTCCGAACAGCATTTTTAAACCCCTCATGAAATGTTTTTAGAAGTACTGGTATTCCTCCAATATTTTTTGAACTAGATATTGTTCCACTACCGCGGTATTCTTTTATTACTCGGTAAGTTGTTGACTTTGCAACCCCTGTAAGAAAAATGTTAAGCGCTAATGCCATTTTTAAATAGAAAGTAATAAATATAACCTACCGGCGACCTTAGAAATTTTGGATTTAACATCAACAATTTTGGTTTTTGGTTTATCATCCAATACTTGTTTTTACATATTTAGTATGCACTGTTTTTCTTACTGACTTAAATGGCCTAAACTTAGCCGTTTTCGTTGTTTTGGTGGACTACCCGAGTGACTGCTAACAGTAGCAGTAGAAGGATACCCAGGTAGCAGAGTGACGTGTTAAAGACGTTGAATATTGGTCATTATTTACGTATATGAATGACGTGAAAAACACGTGATAAACAGGGTCATAAGTCACAGACCAATGACGTCTTTTTTTACGTAAAAATTACGTTTTTTTTGACGTATAATTAAACATCCATTTTGAGGTTATTTTAGATTTAAAAATTGTATTTTTTTACTGTAAAAAACATAATATCCTCGGAATTCATAAAAGAAATAATTACACAAATTATATTCAAATACAGGATGTCCAACAGTAGTTTGACGATTTTTAAACTAAAATAACTTCGAATCAGATACGATAAAAGAGCGGTTTTGTCTGAATGCATTTTTTCCCATTCCCACTATATTTTTCATTAAACACATGCACACGGAGTATCCCATTTAAAAATAAAAATTCGCAGTGATTTCCGCTGTTTAACTGGATGGACAACTTACTTAAATTCATTTTTAGATTATTAAAGACGATTAGGTAGTCAAAACGGCACTCTTTCGAAGGTATTTCAGTTCAAAAATCTTCACAATATTGCAAGACACCTGTATAATTTATTAGCAAAATGAAAACGCATTCTTATATAAATCTTAATTGATAGAAACATAAAAAATAAACTGAAAATATAATAACATGTTGAGCATTACTGAGAAGCTACAGGGGGGGTAGCCACTAAGAATGAACCACCACTAGTCCTCCTCCACCTTCTTCGACAAAGTCTATCACTTTTTACATTATTATTAGTCCTGTTAAGAGATCGTGTTACGGGCTAAAATTTTTTAGGCATTAACATCTTAGGCCAAATTTTAAGTCTCCTAATAGAGTAATGTATTCCCAATTTATTTATAAAAAGGATACTACAAACCTTGTTTTAATAATAATCTCACTATTGTTTACTTTATATTTTATTGACATTTCCTTTGTCATCACAGTTAAATCATTAATTCTTCTTTTAATTAATTTTTCTTGAATGTGACATTTCATGGATTGAATTCCTTCCTTTCTTTTCTCTTCCTTTTTTGGTGCTAACCTGATTGTAGCATGTGCTAATAAAATCAACCGGTAACGGATTTAAATGCCTAAAAAAGAAATAAATGGTTAAAGTGTTTCTTAAATTGTATGGTAGAATACTGCATATCTTTTACACTAACCTGTAGGAAATCACTTGTAAGGTCATCCAACATCCTGGGTAAGTTTTTATGTCTAACTCTTCTCTCCAACGTTGTATATATCTTTTGTTACCCTTACATCAAGAAAGGGGCACAACAAGAATTTAATGCTTTGGGCGTTCCTAAGCGCTACCATCTTGCTGTCTCATCGGTTTTATGTTTGCTCGTTCTATGCTTTTCTGCTTTACCACTGCTTTTTGGCTAACTTAAGACAGGATATAATCCATTCAAAGCCGCCTTCCTTCCATTTTTGATCCGGTAAACTATTGATCAGTGATACGGGCGTAGAGGACATCATACTAGTTCTAGAGTCTACTAACTAACAAGTAAGATCTTTCCATTTACTGAACTGTCTTCAAGTACTGAAAATAAAAGAAGCTAAATTGTCGATAGTGTTTAGTATATTTGATAAACAGCTCATATTCATTATAGATCGTAACTTGGTATCAAATAAATTATTGTAAAACAAGAGCACGAGACTCCTGTTTAACCTAAAAGTAGGGTTAGGATTCTGAGAACGATTTATAACTTAATTAATTTGTATATTATATTAAATAGTAATAATAAATTTACCTGTGAACGATTAGTACGAATTGGCAAAGCATATTTGTAATAAATATTTCACTCGCACACGTGCATCCCATTTTAAAATATTTCATCATATAAATTTGAAAGAACAATATTTTCTAACCTGGAGAACTCCAGCAGCCGTGGATAAAAAGTAGTTTGATTATTTTTTTATTTAAATGAAAATCGTAATTGAATTAAATAATAACTGTAACCACAAAAAACAACAAAACAAAATGGGTTGTATTGCGCCGAAGCTTCGATAAAAAGCAAAGGCGGACGCAGGGTTGCCAGACGTCAAACGTCTAGTCTAAAATTATTGGAATATGACCATAAAATTATAAGATTCCAGGATAAACTATCAGAAAAAAATTGATATATTGATTTATTTGAAATTTTTATCTCTATCTAATTAGCTACATTATAGGTTATCATTATCGATTTATCAGTTCGTAAACAAGATTAAGAAAAATTATGTTGGATATCGATAATTATCAGGCCACTGGCAACACTGGGCCACCGCAAAAACAGTGATTTCTAATAAATTTGATTAGGAATTTATAAAGTTCTGTTTTCGTTATTGTCTATATGTAATAATAATTGTTGGTTATATTTTAGTTTATTTTCTAATATAGTATTCAATACATGGTTAAGGCTATGATTTCGCGCGAAATCTTGCCGAGTAAAAATAACTTTCTGTTTTAATTTTATTGGTAATGTCGGTGTGCACCGACTAGGTATAAACAAATTTCTAAAAAATACGATTTTATATATTTATTCGAAAACTAATACCAAAATTCGACGAATATATTACGTTTTTTTATGACGTCTTAAAAACGTCCACATAACAACGTTTTTTTCACGTCATGTTTTGGCCCAAATTACGTCAGTTGACGAGAATACACCAATTTTCAACGTCTTTAACACGTCACTCTGCTACCTGGGTAAGGATCCATAATCGCAGAAATTGCTTACTGAGTTCTGAAAGAATTATTTTTTTAACGAAATAGAGTGGAAAACTAACTAAAACTGATGAAAAAACAATAGGACAAAAGCAATAATAGAAATAAAAATAATAATAAATTATAAAATATCAAAACTGTCAATGTCAATTATCAGCTGATGTTAATGCTAAAATTTGCTGTGTGAAATCGACTGCAAACTGACCAATGAGAAGCCTACAGAATTGCCAACTTAAATTCAAATCGCTCCTCCTGGTTATTAAATAGACCATAGCAATTGCACTGGTCGAAAAACGGCAACTGTGTTAAGCAACACGAGTTTAGGGTTCACAGAGTTGATGAGTCTAGCCTCAGGGCACCGTTATCAGATTCAAAAATAATTACTGAGGACGGGGAAATAATCGTAAAATTTAAAAAATTATTAGAGAAACAGGAAATAAAATGAAGAATGATCAACAAAATATTTCTGGTGCTAGGCTGGATAAATTGGTGAGGAGGCTGAGCCTCCTTAGCCTCCTTCGAGGAGCCGCCACTGAGGGGCGTAGAGGACATCATACTAGTTCTAGAGTCTACTAACTAACAAGTAAGATCTTTTCCATTTACTGAACTGTCTTCAAGTACTGAAAATAAAAGAAGCTAAATTGTCGATAGTGTTTAGTATATTTGATAAACAGCTCATATAAAAGTAGGGTTAGGATTCTGAGAACGATTTATAACCACAAAACACAACAAAACAAAATGGCTTGTATTGCGCCGAAGCTTCGATACAAGCAAGCAAAGGCGGACGCAGGGTTGCCAGACGTCAAACGTCTAGTCTAAAATTATTGGAATATGACCACAAAATTATTAGATTCCAGGATAAACTATCAGAAAAAAATTGATATATTGATTTATTTGAAATTTTTATCTCTATCTAATTAGCTACATTATAGGTTACCATTATCGATTTATCAGTTCGTAAGCAAGATTAAGAAAAATTATGTTGGATATCGATAATTATCAGGCCACTGGCAACACTGGGCCACCGCAAAAACAGTGATTTCTAATAAATTTCATTAGGAATTTATAAAGTTCTGTTTTCGTTATTGTCTATGTAATAATAATTGTTGGTCATATTTTAGTTTATTTTCTAATATAGTATTCAATACATGGTTAAGGCTATGATTTCGCGCGAAATCTTGCCGAGTAAAAATAACTTTCTGTTTTAATTTTATTGCGGTAATGTCGGTGTGCACTGACTAGGTATAAACAAATTTCTAAAAAATACGATTTTATATATTTATTCGAAAACTAATACCAAAATTCGACGAATATATTACGTTTTTTTATGACGTCTTAAAAACGTCCACCTAACAACGTTTTTTTCACGTCATGTTTTGGCCCAAATTACGTCAGTTGACGAGAATACACCAATTTTCAACGTCTTTAACACGTCACTCTGCTACCTGGGAAAGCAGGAAAATACCCGAAAATCTGGTAATTACCCGCAGATTGGCAACACTGTCAGTAACAATAACGTTGTCTTCTAACATATGGACTAGTATATGTGGCGACAGTGGCCAGACAGTTTCAGGAATTAACAGGATTTAACGAGAGACAAATATTCCATATTTTACACATACGGCGTTAATGCATTGAAAAATCTTAACTAGTACAAATCAAATCGGGGTTAATTAATAATTAAATATGGCATTTATATAAATATATAGAGAGGGCATTCTATCCTTTTTTGTTGAGTCAACATCTAGTTTACTTTTGTTGACATCGTCCTCTAGAAATTTCATAAGCGTACTTTTTACGAGGATAATTTAAAATCATACATTAAAAAGTTTACAGTTTGTAACTTGTTTTGTGTTATTTTTGTAGTGTGATATGTATTATAGGTACTGTATATTTTTGTAAACATTTTGAACTATTTTAAGTGATTTTCTTGAGAGGTTGTTAACCATGGGAAAGAAATATGAACAATGTGGTGCTTTTCCCAAGCCATCAGATAATCGACCAAGTAAGTTAGGAAAGTATAGTTTTTGAATAATTTTAAATATCTTTTCATTATTATAGGTTTCCCTGTTGATGAATCATGACGACTACAGTGGTGTAATGCTTTGAATTTGTATTCATCAAATTTGATAAGATTTGACAAATTTTTAATTTGCTTCCTTTCTTTTTAATGTTATGTACCATTCACATTTTTTTATGTTATTCGCATATACTCTTTGCTGTAAACAAGGTTTTAGAAGCAATAAAAATATTATTTATTTGATTTCATTGTTAAATAACATCATTGTATATATACTATATACACTTGTTAACATCTTAGGTCAAACTGGGAGATCTCTACCTACTTGATTTTGACTAATTTTTGAGAGATTACTAAAGTTTCAGATTAGAAATTTCAGATGGCGCATACATCGCTCATAGTAAACTGTACCACAGATCACACCGGGTGTATTTATATTCTGGTACTGAATACAGACAAATGCTAGAATCTGCAGCTTTACGCTGTCCACACAAAGTGTGACAAACTCAGCGAGGACTCGGAACAATTCTAAACTACAGCGTCATCTAACAGAATTCTTGTAAGTTCTATATCAGATCAGATACACCATGCAGGGTTTTAGACATCTTAGGCTTAGGCGAGTTTTATTTGTATTTTTGCGTGGTCAGTTTTGACCTCAGATAAAGGAACTACATACTAGTTATGCCCTGTACAATTCCGTAGCCAGAAATTTGGGGGGGGGGTTATTGGCTATGTCATTAAAAAAAAATGAGTAATTTTGCAAACATAAGTCAATAGTCTAAAATTCAGACAAAATATGGAAGGTATATGTTTTTATAAATTAATTAAAAACAGAATTGTAGTCGTTGGAAGCGTCATTTGAGACTCATTATAAAGGGCGACCGTAATAAACTAACTACCCCTAACCACATTTAACAATGGTTTATGAGTAGGACCATAAATTCAACCTCGGTGTCAAGCTTATACAGCTCTCTGGTCCGTATTAAAAATGTTGTTTTTAAAATAATAGGTATATTGATCTATACTTAAATTATTTTTTCTACGATCGTGCAAAAAGTGACCACTTTTTGCACTATCTATCGTCTTAAAACTTTTGTATACTAGTGCATAAAAGTAAATTTTAGAGTGCTTTGAATTGTCAATTTCTTAGTAAATAAAAATAAAAAAAATTCGACGCAGCCGCCGGGATTCAAACCCGAGCCGCCTGTGTTGGAGCCCGGTATCTGTGTCACTAGACCATAGGGACTCTCAGAAATAAATTTTGTTTTGATGAATTTACATAAAGCGAAGTATCTAGGTACTTATAATATTACCTAAATTATTTAAATTATCCGTGAGTGATTCAATGGCTTCAATTTCAAATAAGATCACAAACGACCAACAAGCAAATTTTAGTGGTCATTTTATAAATAGAAATCCGTTTCATTAATCAAAATCGTTTCATGTCTACCGATTTTACGTATGGATGGGGCCTGAACTGTCGTCACTGTCAGATTGATTGTGATAGTTTCTGCAATTAATTTCAAATTGTCAGTTCAAATTTTATTTTTTTGAAAACTGTCAAAAATGTAATATTTATTTCGATCGTAGAAAAAATGTTGTGTGCAACACGTGCAAAAACTAACTATTGTATTAACTGTTAAGGTATCTATTATTTTCAAACAAAAAATTGTCTAATTTTCTAGAAAATTAGATAAGGTCGATTATAAAGTTATTAAAACGAATTACTTTTTAGTAAATTCAGTTTTTTAGCTAAAACTCAATTTTTTTTCTATTAAAATGATGTACATAACAATTTTGTTTTTATCAAATAAAGGAGGCATGTTATTTATTTATCATATCATATTTTAAATACAAACAAATAAAAAACAAAAACGAATAATTGACAAAATTGAGACTTTTTAGGTAATTTTAGTTTTTAAAATAATAGGTACCTATAAATATTATTTTCCAACAAGAAACTGTAATTTAGATTTTACTTAAGCATTTCATTTTTCTTAGACGATGTTAGTCGTCGGACGTTTCTCTGAAATGGACTTTTATATTTTCAATAATAGTCCAGTCATCGATTCAGATTTTTTCAAAACTAAGCACTTTAAACCGGTCAAACTTCTGGAGCATATTATAAATACATAAATAAACTGAATTATGAAGTTGTACCGGTTATTTTGAATTGAGGTGGTAATTAGGGGGTGATTTTCATATTTTTGTAGCCGAGAAAAATAGGGATCAACTTTATTTTCATTATAACTCGCTTAGTTTTGATGCTACAGGCTTTTATGGAAAACGAAAATTAAGGTATTTTCAGACACTTTAAAAAGGTTCTATAAGTTTTCCTCGAAAACGCATTGTTTTTTTGGTTATTCGCGTTGAAACATTCAATTTTGGCATTTGACGAATAAAAAGCAACCTTCAATAAGCTACTACTCGGTTTTTATTTGGTCTACAGATACCATAAACCCACCATTTTTTTGTTTGTTTATAAGCTATATATTTAATAACAATAATTTTTTCGATCAAGTGCTTATTTTTTGAGTTATTCGCGTCATTGACTGAACTATAAACAAATTTTCAGTGATTAGTTACAGGTCATTTAACATTAAATTTCAGAGAAGAATAAATATTATTAGATTATATCCTTAGTAAATATTATAAAGTATAAAAATATTATAAAGTATAAAAATGAACACCAATTAATGAAACAACTTCAAATTATACTAAAGTATATTTAAATTTTAAAAGAGGTACCAGAAGATTTAAAACAGTTGACCATAAAACAGTAAAAACCCTCATAAACCCTAATGACCCTAAACCCTAATGAATAAAATATGAATAAGTCAGTATCAAATAACTCTATGTTTTACTATAATAATATATTTTTTTATTTTATTAGTTAATAACATAATCTTGAAAAATTACAAAACAAAGTTTACTCTTCTGTTTTTTTTTTGACACGAACATATAGATAACGTCAGAAATGCTGATGTCTTGGTCGGTTTTGCCAACTTGAGTTTCTTAAGTACGTTTTCAATCTTCTAAGTGTTGAAAATGTTCGTTCAGCAGTACAAGTTGTAACTGGGAGAGTTCCTTTTTCCCCAGTAAATTTTTAAACCTGAAAAACTTCTTTGTGGTCGAGAAATCTATCCTCTAATTGCTGAATAAAATCATTAATAAGTTTAATGGCCATAGCTATACGAAAATAACTTTCCGGGTCATCTGTTTCTACATTGCAGCGGTGGCGTTGTAACGTAGTTCGTCTGGGAATCCTAATTTCTTCGTCAACATCAGACATTATGTTTTTAGCAGCTTCATACACTTTGGAAAACTCAAATTCAATGTTTTCCAGCATGTTTTTGAAACGATCAACAATATTTTGAACGTGATCAATTGCAGATTTCAAATCACAAAGAGGTAATTGTAAAATCTTGCAGAGCGTCAAGGTATATGAAAAAAACTTTGGCAACAAAGCAGACACTAACGACAAACTCTCCATTAACCACAGCCTTTACAAATGAAGACGCTTTGGAGGAAGTAGCTGTATCAGAATCGTTACTCAACTCTTCCAAAGTTGCGAGTATGGGTTTAAAAAGCTCTTTGAATTTTAGAAGACAGTTATGATTTTCTACCCATCTCGTTCCGCACATTGATGTTAACGTCCTTATCTGATATTTCGGTAACATGGACTTTATTTTTTCCCGTAATAAACCCATCCTTTTGGAAGAACTTTTTAAAAATGTAATTACAGATTTAGCTGTACCAACACAATTTCTCACACTCTGTAACTTACATGAGTGGCATAAGCCTAAGTTTAATGAATGAGAGCAGCAGTGAACGTACAAAGCTTGAGGGTGATCTTTCTTAACTCAAGCTTGGGCAATGACCCTTTCATCGCTGAAGCGCCATCATACCCTTGGCCAACCATATTTTCTCTGTCCAGTGCCAGACTTTGCAAAAATTGTATTACAGAGTGGCTATATGTTCTCCAGTTCCGTATTCTAAACAAACAAATCCTAAAAAATCTTCTCTTGTGATATAACATGTTTCACTTTTGTTTGTATAACGTACACAGAGAGATACTTGTTCATGGCCCGCTATATCTGCGGTTTCATCGACAAGAATAGAAAACACTTTTGCTTCAATAACTTTACTCACAATTTTTTTTGAATTATTTCTCCACATATATTTATTATTTCATTTTGAATGGTTGGACTCATGAATGTGGCGTTCAAAGCCATACTTTCTGTGTGCTTAAGTAGCTTTGATCTCCACACTGCATTCTCATTCGTAAGAATGTCCTAAATTTTCCATCGTTAATAGCTGGTTCTGAATCACTTGCAGACAAGGAGCCAGGATCATTTTTACCTCTCAAAGCAAGTTCTTGACGCCCACAAAGCTTAAACGTTTCAATTATCGAAAATAATTTGTCGCGGTTTTCTTTAATTTGTTTGAGCCTTAAAGAGTCGATAACGTTCCGTATGTCACGACTTGGATCATTAGCAATGCTTAAGAAGTTATTTCCTGTAAGCATACATTCTTTGTGATATACATGCTTTTCATGCATTTTGAAAATCTCCATTGCATCTTTCCAATTTTTAAATGGCTCTTTTACCAAACGTTTTAATTTTTGATGCTTACCTTTACCAGTCGTATCTCTTGAAAATATCACACAATATTTGCAAAGCCCTCCGTCAGATTTTGTGCGAACTAGCCAGTGGAAACGCGATAGCCACTGTCTTCAAGGACTTTTTAATAATTGCAATTTAGTTTGACAATCTATTTCATTTATAAAGGCTCCGAGGTAGCTTCCTAGATCGAAAATATTCAATGGGTCATCGTTGACTGTTGTCGCGATCGGCACAGCTTCTGTCTCTTCTACAGAAAATTTTTCACAAGAATTATTTATCACTGATTCGGAATTTTGTCTTTGGAGATCTAAATTATTATCAGCACGAGGTTTTTTGGTAAAAAAACTTGTCAAAGTAAGTTGTGCCCCTGGACGCTTTGCCATAATGGGTGTTCCTAAAAAACTGAAAAAATACTTAAAAAAATGAAAGAATACTAAAAAAATGAAAATATTCTAAAATAAAGAGGGGGTGATCCCACCCAACAATGGAAAAGGGAATTTTTATTGCATTTCAAATTTTCTACAAAAGTGTAGTAACAAATCCTCGATACGACGTTTCGTCTCTTAACGGTTAGCATCCAGTTAGTTTTTTTACATACCTTTTTTATTACAAACATTGATAAACCGTTAAAATTCAAATTCATTGATATATCATACTTCCCAAGTAGCAGAGTGACGTGTTAAAGACGTTGAAAATTGGTGTATTCTCGTCAACTGACGTAATTTGGGCCAAAACATGACGTGAAAAAAACGTTGTTAGGTGGACGTTTTTAAGACGTCATAAAAAAACGTAATATATTCGTCGAATTTTGGTATTAGTTTTCGAATAAATATATAAAATCGTATTTTTTAGAAATTTGTTTATACCTAGTCAGTGCACACCGACATTACCAATAAAATTAAAACAGAAAGTTATTTTTACTCGGCAAGATTTCGCGCGAAATCATAGCCTTAACCATGTATTGAATACTATATTAGAAAATAAACTAAAATATAACCAACAATTATTTTTACATAGACACTAACGAAAACAGAACTTTATAAATTGCGGTGGCCCAGTGTTGCCAGTGGCCTGATAATTATCGATATCCAACATAATTTCTCTTAATCTTGCTTACGAACTGATAAATCGATAATGATAACCTATAATGTAGCTAACTAGATAGAGATAAAAATTTCAAATAAATCAATATATCAATTTTTTTCTGATTGTTTATCCTGGAATCTAATAATTTTGTGGTCATATTCCAATAATTTTAGACTAGACGTTTGACGTCTGGCAACCCTGCGTCCGCCTTTGCTTGCTTGTATCGAAGCTTCGGCGCAATACAAGCCATTTTGTTTTGTTGTGTTTTGTGGTTACAGTTATTATTTAATTCAATTACGATTTTCATTTAAATAAAAAAATAATCAAACTACTTTTTAACCACGGCTGCTGGAGTAGTAAACACGACCTTATGTTCCTGTTATCCAGGTTAGAAAATATTGTTCTTTCAAATTTATATGATGAAATATTTTAAAATGGGATGTACGTGTGCGAGTGAAATATTTATTACAAATATGCTTTGCCAATTCGCACTAATCTTTCACAGGTAAATTTATTATTACTGTTTAATATAATATACAAATTAATTAAGTTATAAATCGTTCTCAGAATCCTAACCCTACTTTTAGGTTAAACAGGAGTCTCGTGCTCTTGTTTTACAATAATTTATTTGATACCAAGTTACGATCGATAATGAATATGAGCTGATTATCAAATATACTAAACACTATCGACAATTTCCCAGGAAACACAATTATATGGGAAATATGTATAAGTTACTAATTTTTCAATACATAGAATCAAATGTTATATAACAATGAAATAACAATTAGAGAATATTTATGTATTAAATATCGACAAACACCGTAACATACAGAGAGCAACTAATTTATAAGGAATACATAACAATTGTTACATAATAAATATATTTTCTAAACATATTCTATATGTAAAATGTATGTAACAACTGGAGAATAATTACGTATTACATATATATACTTCGTTTATAAGGAATACATAACAATTGTTACCTAATAAAAATATTTTCCGTACATATCCAATACATAAAATGTATGTAACAATCGTATATTTATGTATTTCACATCTAACTGTGAATAATATAGGATATTCCACCATAATCGGGTCGATCCCTATAGGAAAAACTAAAATTATTATAATTTTCTTCTTAATAAAAATGTAGACCCCATTTTTTATGTACAATACTGAAAATATAGGACATTTAGTAAGATAATGGGCGTTTTACATTATACACTTCCATAGGAGTATAAAAATTTTCTGTAACAGTCCACAAAGAATTTCGATCTTTTTAAAAATAAATCTAGTTTTTGTAAAATACAACTGCTTAAAAGTACCCAACAATTGTTTCATGACTAGCAACCTAAATCTAAATAAAGAAATAAAGCAATTTAAATAGTTTAACAAAATCTTTAATATGTAAGTATAATTATTCAGTCTCTATTATTATTTCTTTTGCAGCCTCCTTTATTTTCTTCTCCCTTAAAAGAATCTGTTTACTCAACCGCACCCATTCTGTTAATTCATTCCAATACGAGAGCTGAAAGTATTTACACATATTAAAAACTTGTTTCAAAACAATAAAACTTTTTGTTATTATTTCAACTATGTTAACAATAATAAATAAATTTGATTACTTACATAATATTATTGCTGTAAATAGTTAGTTATCACAAACATTTTTCTAAACTTTTTGCCGACACACGAAAACGAAAACGAGACGCTACTTTTTTAGGTTATCTCTAACTTTAATATTTATATCACTGAAGTTTCGTTTTACTTACATAAAAATATAATTATATTGGATATATACCGTAAAGAGCAAAACATTTATGTAAAATATTACTTTTGGTATATATATCAAAAGAATCACCTATTTAATACATAAAAAAATAAACATATTAAATATATACAATAATTTATATCACAATAAAATAAATGGTGGGTTATATTATTTATGATATTAAAGTTACAGGTAATATATATAAAAAAGTAAATGTATTTAATATATTTAACAATATATATAAAATTACGCCATAAAACGCATTGTAATATATATTACAAATATTACATCTTTAATACATTAAAAACCATATGTATTTTATACAAAATATTAATTCTCTAAATACTACATAAATATTGTTATATAATTTTTTTTATATAATAGCAAAGTCATATATATGTATTTATTTTATATAAAAAAAAGTTCTTTCTCTGTTATGTATTTTTATGTAACAAATACATTTGTGTTTGCTGGGTTAGCTTCTTTTATTTTCAGTACTTGAAGACAGTTCAGTAAATGGAAAAGATCTTACTTGTTAGTAGACTCTAGAACTAGTATGATGTCCTCTACGCCCCTATCACTGATCAATATTTTACCGGATCAATAATGGAAGGAAGGCGGCTTTGAATGGATTATATCCTGTCTTAAGTTAGCCATAAAGCATTGGTAAAGCAGAAAAGCATAGAACGAGCAAACATAAAACCGATGAGACAGCAAAATGGTAGCGCTTATTGGGAACGCTCAAATTATTAAGTTCTTGTTGTGCCCCCTTCATGATGTAAGGGTAACAAAAGATATATACAACGTTGGAGAGAAGAGTTACAGAAAGCGAGCATAAGTTAGACATAAAAACTTACCCAGGATGTTGGATGACCTTACAAGTGATTTCCTACAGGTTAGTGTTTCATATATCCACCTTAAAAGATATGCAGTATTCTACCATACAATTTAAGAAACCCTTTAACCATTTATTTCTTTTTTAGGCATTTAAATCCGTTACCGGTTGATTTGGAGGAAATGTCAATAAAATATAAAGTAAACAATAGTGAGATTATTATTAAAACAAGGTTTGTAGTATCCTTTTTATAAATAAATTGGGAATACATTACTCTATTAGGAGACTTAAAATTTGGCCTAAGATTTTAATGCCTAAAAAATTTTAGCCCGTAACACGATCTCTTAACAGGACTAATAATAATGTAAAAAGTAATAGACTTTGGCGAAGAAGATGGAGGAGGACTAGTGGTGGTTCATTCTTAGTGGCTACCCCCCTGTAGCTTCTCAGTAATGCTCAACATGTTATTATATTTTCAGTTTATTTTTTATGTTTGGATCAATTAAGATTTATATAAGAATGCGTTTTCATTTTGCTAATAAATTATACAGGTGTCTTGCAATATTGTGAAGATTTTTGAACTGAAATACCTTCGAAAGAGTGCTGTTTTGACTACCTAATCGTCTTTAATAATCTAAAAATGAATTTAAGAAAGTTGTCCTTCCAGTTAAACAGCGGAAATCACTGCGAATTTTTATTTTTAAATGGGATACTACGTGTGCATGTGTTTAATGAAAAATATAGTGGGAATGGGAAAAAATGCATTCAGACAAAACCGCTCTTTTATCGTATCTTATTCGAAGTTATTTTAGTTTAAAAATCGTCAAACTACTGTTGGACATCCTGTATTTGAATATAATTTGTGTAATTATTTCTTTTATGAATTCCGAGGATATTATGTTTTTTACAGTAAAAAAATACAATTTTTAAATCTAAAATAACGTCAAAATGGATGTTTAATTATACGTTAAAAAAAACGTAATTTTTACGTAAAAAAAGACGTCATTGGTCTGTGACTTATGACCCTGTTTATCACGTGTTTTTCACGTCATTCATATACGTAAATAATGACCAATATTCAACGTCTTTAACACGTCACACTGCTACCTGGGTTGCCATTTTAACGGCGTCTTATCTGAAATAACTAACATCATCAGTCACAAAAATTTGTAATTACGGACCTGTTGTTTTAAATTAATATACGAATATACTAATAGCTATACTTTATAATTACCTAGCAATTCAGATAAAAAAGATAATACAACGTAACGAAAATTAAAGATTTCAAATCTAATTTCTCCTGATTTAATTTTTAATAGAACCTGTCTGGATGTAAATAGTATAACTCTCGAACAAAAGCTCCAATCGAGTTCCGGTTTTTACTAGTTAGTTTTCTCCAGTAAAGAATACTATTAAATTTAAGCAGGATCGGGCGGGCCCTTCCCGTACTCGCTATAGAAATTAGGTGTTTTGATAATACTTTTTTCCAGTTCAAATTTTTAGAACTTTTTCTACGTATAATATTACCAAGATGTATGTGAGGAGTTTAGCCAGGATTGAACTAGCCATTCCGGTACCCGATGGGCCGAAGTCCCGAAACTGTGCATCGCCGTTTGAGCGTCCCTAGAATTTAGATAAATTTTTTTGTTTCACTGATAATTCTTTCTCAAAATTGTTATGTAATGTATAAGTATGCCTACTGTTATATTCGTTTTGACGAAATTAAAACGATTTTACAAAACAAATACAGTTACAGTGACAAGTGTATGTTAGGTTATTAAAGTGGAAAAGAGCAAAAGAGTTTTTAATATTATTTAATGTAACTGATTTGAAAAAGTACATAAAATAAACGTTACTCAACAACCATCATAAACTAAACTGACTCTTTACAATCATAGATCAAAAACTAAACAGACTACTAACATTTTACCAATGACATGAAACAAAAGCATTGATATAAAAGACAGAAATAGAAATTCAATTTATATTGAGCGGTTAACTTTGGGTACTTTAAAACTCTTAAAAGATATCTGAAATGCTCATCAGTAGCACAATCTTGAAATTTACCAAAGTAACTGATACTATAGTAAATATCTGGTCTCGAACCCATTATAATATACATTAGACTGCCTAGTAGCTGTTTATATAGCAATTTAGTTCTATTATTTTCATCACAATTTCTTTGTAAATTTAAATTCTTGCATTTTGATCAATAGTAAATATTCTTTTTTCAAAATCTCTACAAATTTTTATTCCTAAGAAGGTATCTTGGTTACTTAATTTTTTCATTTTAAATGTTTCACAAAGTTTTCATTTCAAGTACTCTAAAAAATTAATATCATTGCAAGCAATTAATATATCATTCACATACAATAGTAAATACCATCTCACATTTTTATCTAGAAAAACATAAACAATAATCAGATTTAGATCTATCAAAACCTAAACTTGACATGAAGGCAGTCAATTTCTCGTTCCAGGCTTTTGGTGCTTGTTTCTGACCATATAATGCCTTTTTCAATAAACAAACTTTGTTTTTATCCCTTTCTTTAACCTTAAGCCCTTCAGGAATTTTCATAAATACCCTTTCTTTTAAATTACTGTTTAAAAAAGCATTTTTAACGTCTAACTGCTCCAAAGTTACTTTTTTTATAATCGATATTATAACAATAATACACTTGTAGGAAGATGTAAGTAGCTTCTTAGTTCTTAGGGGTACAGATTATAAAATAGTTCCAAAAGGGACATGACAATTGCGCGCGGACAAGACATTAGTACCTGTTTCTAAGAGCAAGATTTTACCGGTCTATTGTTTTTTTGATACAAATATCTTATAAATAATAATTATTCATTTACCCACTTATAATGTTCAGAAGTTTACGTGTAAGATAATGAAATCGAGACATGTTAATTGAACGCGGAAAAAAGATATTAATTGTCGAAAATTATACTTTTCGTATACAGAAAAACTATGTCCAGCTTCCATTTCTGTGGATAAATCAGAAGAGGTGCTGTTACATCTAAAAGGCAATCACAATCACGCATTTGATGAAAATTTACTCGTTTAGAGGTAAGTGTTTAATAATTATATTTATTCATAGTATACAGCGTGACCAATTAAGTCGCCACCATATGGAAAGCTTTTTTATTATTTGTTTAAGAAAGAATGTTATTTTTCATAAAAAGCTCTGTATGGTCTAAACCTCAGAATACCACCATATGATATAAATTTTTTTAGTCGTATAAGAGGTGTGTCAAAAAACGTGATTTTGTTGCAAGAGTACCTAAAGTACCTTTATTCTTCACAATATCAAAACCCATTTTAAAAAAAATTATTTAGAGTTGAAAACGGGATTTTAAAAATGTAGTCACGTCTATATAAGTAATATTTTATCATCAAATGTCTCTCAAAAATAAAACTAAAATGTAATTATGTTATTGTATAGAAAAGTTGATATCAGATGGTTGTATTTTGGGTTTTAGACCATGTAGAACTTTTTATCAGGAATAACTTTTTTTTAATAAAACAAATAATATATAAACATGTTTTCCATATAACTTATAATAGTTAATAAGTTAAAAATTTAGTAAACTCAAATTTTTACATATTTTAATGATGTTTTACAGAAATTACAAAACGGTATCGAAAGGAATGCTGTAGAAGACATATCTCAAAGGCCATCTAAGATGATTAATACTGGGCTTAAAGAAGCTCACTCACAAGTGAATATTACTTTTACTTCCAAACAATAATCTATATCTACTTTGAGCTATTTGGGCTATTAAAAAGTTATTCTACCAGAATAAATTTAACTTTGCAGCCCAAAGAAATTGTTAGTGATTTCGAAAAAGCGATACACGTTGGTGTTAAGAACATTTGGCCAGATATAAATGTAATAGGATGTAGGTTTCATTTGACACGGTCCTGGTATCGCAAAATTCAAAATGTTGGGTTAGTATCTGAACAGGGATTCTAATTCAACAATAGGTCAGTGGTTGCGTCACACTTTTGGATTATTTCTAAATCCTAACGAAGTATAGAGGATTGTTTTGTAGAAGATCTTTACTCAGAAATTCCTCAGAATGATAAAGTAATTGGAATATGTTGATTATTTAGTTGACAATTATATATCTGATGATTCTGTACTTCCTCCAACAATATGAGCTTCTTATAGCAGTGATAAAAAACGTACAACAAATACCTGTGAATCGTTCCACAGTCATTTTAACTTCAGTTTTTATATAGCGCATTAAGATATTTTTAGATTTATTACTGTATTAAAATATGTACAAATAAATTCATATATCAAAATAAATAGTGTAAATTTAATTCAGGCTTGTAACAATACTAGCTATAAAAAACGTAAATAACGATTATGTAATAAATTTAATTAATTTATATGTAAATAGTAGTATTGGAAGATTCAATTTTGTTAAGAGTGTTTGTTATGAATTTGCAAAAACATAAAATATATTTATAATAATTATTTTATTTAGTTTTCATTTCAGGTGTTTTTCGCGCAATTGTACCATATACCGAGAGTAACCGCCGCGCAATTGGCCCATACAATTTCACTACCTGGAAACATTTCTGACCGCTCCGCGCTACAATCCGTTGCCCGTTCTTAATCTGAAATGTAGCTTAATAAAATATATTCTGAGTGATGGGCTTTTATAATCAACTTCTCAGTCCCCTATTAGAAGAAATTTTCATGGATAATATGGAAAAAATAATTCATAAACACCCTTTTAGTAAAAAATGTTTGTACTGTCACCTACATGTAGACGACATTTTAGCTTGCTTCACCGGCACAACTAGACAATTAGATAACTTCATTACTTACATCAACTCAATTCATAAAAATATCAAATTTACCGTAGAAATTGAACAAAATAAGTCTATAAACTTTCTAGACCTTACAATTGCAAATATAAATAATAAACATGATTTCTCTATATTTCACAAACCATCACATACAGACATTACAATTCATAATAGTTCGGCCCACCCATTCAGTCATAAAATAGCAGCTTTCAATAGTATGATACATAGACTTTTAAC
This sequence comes from Neocrepidodera transversa, assembly GCA_963243735.1. Classification (NCBI taxonomy): domain Eukaryota; kingdom Metazoa; phylum Arthropoda; class Insecta; order Coleoptera; family Chrysomelidae; genus Neocrepidodera; species Neocrepidodera transversa. The sequence continues at coordinate 252,043 of CAUJLB010000046.1, forward strand.
AGTTCCATTAAATACTGACAATTACAACAAAGAACTAAATATCATATAAAACAAATAGCACTTACCCAGCAAACACAAATGTATTTGTTACATAAAAATACATAACAGAGAAAGAACTTTTTTTATATAAAATAAATACATATATATGACTTTGCTATTATATAAAAAAAATTATATAACAATATTTATGTAGTATTTAGAGAATTAATATTTTGTATAAAATACATATGGTTTTTAATGTATTAAAGATGTAATATTTGTAATATATATATTACAATGCGTTTTATGGCGTAATTTTATATATATTGTTAAATATATTAAGTACATTTACTTTTTTATATATATTACCTGTAACTTTAATATCATAAATAATATAACCCACCATTTACTTTATTGTGATATAAATTATTGTATATATTTAATATGTTTATTTTTTTATGTATTAAATAGGTGATTCTTTTGATATATATATACTAAAAGTAAAATTTTACATAAATGTTTTGCTCTTTACGGTATATATCCAATATAATTATATTTTTATATAAGTAAAACGAAACTTCAGTGATATAAATATTAAAGTGTGGAGCATTTCGTTAGAGATAACCTAAAAAAGTAGCGTCTCGTTTTCGTTTTCGTGTGTCGGTAAAAAGTTTAGAAAAATGTTTGTGATAACTATTTACAGCAATAATATTATGTAAGTAAGCAAATTTATTTATTATTGTTAACATAGTTGAAATTAATAATAACAAAAAGTTTTGTTGTTTTGAAACAAGTTTTTAATGTGTAAATACTTTCAGCTCTCATATTGGAGCAGTATCTATGAATTAACAGAATGGGTGCGGTTGAGTAAACAGAGGCTTTTAAGGGAGCAGAAAATAAAGGAGACTGCAAAAGAAATAATAACTCAGACTTAATATTATACTTACATATTAAAGATTTTGTTAAACTATTTAAATTGCTTTATTTAAATTTAGGTTGCTATTCATGAAACAATTGTTGGGTACTTTTAAGCAGTTGTATTTTACAAAAACTAGATTTATTTTTAAAAAGATCGAAATTCTCTGTGGACTGTTACAGTGCAATAGTGGAAGTGGAAGTGTATAATCTAAAACACCTAGATGCATTATCTTACTAAATATCCTATATTTTCTCTACATGTCTATTTTCAGTATTGTACATTAAAAATGGGTCAACATTTTTATTAAGAAGAAAATTATAATAATTAGTTTTTCCTATAGGGATCGACCCGATTATGGTGATCCTATATTATTCACAGTTAGATGTTACATACATTTGCGTATGTGATATATTTGAAATACATAAATATTATACGATTGTTACATATATTTTATGTATTGGATATGTACGGAAAATATTTTTATTAGGTAACAATTGTTATGTATTCCTTATAAACGAAGTATATATATATGTAATACGTAATTATTCTCCAGTTGTTACATACATTTTACATATAGAATATGTTTAGAAAATATATTTATTATGTAACAATTGTTATGTATTCCTTATAAATTAGTTGCTCTCTGTATGTTACGGTGTTTGTCGATATTTAATACATAAATATTCTCTAATTGTTATTTCATTGTTATATAACATTTGATTCTATGTATTGAAAAATTAGTAACTTATACATATTTCCCATATAATTGTGTTTCCTGGGTAATAATAATTACGATCCAAATTTAATAGACAATATCATAAATAAAAAGATACTAAAACATACTTTAGAACAAGTATTTCCTTCTGATAAAAACAAAAATATTCAATTCAAAAGCTTAACATATTTTGGTACACCATCCTTAAAAATCAAATCATTTTTAGAAACTTTAGACTTGAATATTTGCTTTAAAACCGATTACAATTTATCCAAATTCATTGAAAACAACAAATCTAAATCTTCAATTCAGATAATCTTCCAAATAGATATCAATAATTCCCCCTTATTAAACCTTTTTACCTAGAAAGGTTCTGGTAAGATTGTTGTGAATGAATTTCCAAGTTTAGTTAATTTCCATGTAAATTAGATTATAATACTTTTGAATGAACTTCCAAGTAAATTTGTTTAATACTTTAGTTGATTTCCATGTAAATCAGATTATAATACTTTTGTCAATAACCGTAAAATTCCGTATTAATGCACTGTATAAATTAAAAAATTGTTCATTATACCTCCACTAATTGTTTTTCCAGCATACCCTTCACATGTTGGCAGAGCCGGTAGTAACGAAACTAAAACTATATTTTTCAGTAACGCGTTACTAAATACCACGCGTTACTAGCAATTTCGTTACTTTTTAAAGTGGGTGAAAAGTAACGGTAATTGCGTTACTTTGTAAAAGTAACGGGAAATCGTTGCTTCGTTACAGTAACGCGTTACTAAAAAGTAACACGTTACTTTAAAACTAAGGTTTTTTTTTACTGCTGTTTAATGTGAAATAATGTTTCTATTATTTTTTTGTACCCCGTAGATTTCGCGCGCCACTATGTTCTGGATAGCATTTTAAAAAATCAAGCTTAATCATACAACTTTTATTTGAATTTTTTTTGTATATGCAATAATAACGGCGATAAATTAACTCCTATATAAAATGTGTTATTTAATGATGACATTTATGTCAGTTTGACAGCGATAAAAGAGATGAATCCTTTTTATCACGATAAAAATGCCTGTTCCTCATAATTATACTATATCTAGTAGCTGTGAATCGCGTCGGCACGTCACTTTAACTTTAGTTATGTCAGTTAAAATTATTTGTTTATGAAATATGCAAGATGAATAATAAAATAATAAAAGTATTACAAAATAGAAATAATAGTAATACTGAAATAATTTAATTGTATCAATATAGATAATTATTGCTGTTGTTCATTCTATATTCTGTCGTTAATTTAGCATGCCAAAAAACACTCAAGTTTTTTTTTAAAGAAACATTTCTTTTAAACTCAAAATTTTCCATCTGTAATTTTGCTCGAAAAACTGACATTTGACAAAATCGCTCGACCTTCGGTCTCGCGATTTTTCCATGTCAGCTTTTTTCGTAAAATTACTGAATGGCAAAATTTTTCGTTCCAAAGAGAAAACCCGATAAAAAAAGGTCTTGATTTTACTGTGGATAAATGGTGAGATGGACAATAAAAGAACGAGAAGACATGGAACAAGAAGAATATGTAGAAAAGTAACGCGTTATTGTAACTTCGTTACTTTAAGAGTAACACGTTACTATTGGAAAGTAACGAATAAATCGTTACTTTTTAAAAAAAAGTAACGGTAAAGTAACGCGTTACTTGTTTTTTAGTAACGCGTTACTTCTTTTTTAGTAACACCCCAGCTCTGCATCTTGGTAGGAATTACCACAGTATGTGGGTTGCGGTCCAATTAATAAAAGTTTTTGGGCTACTTTACCAGCCTCTTCATTTCTGTGCTCTCATACCCAGACATCCATTCAAGAGTTATCTTGTTGTGTTCTGCCAGGGCATGTAGGTTTTTATGGCAGTCTAATACTAGTTTGGACTGTATTTCCACCCTTTGTATTGTTTTATGGGACGCTTGGCTATCTGTGAGTATACCAGCCTGATTGATTTTTCTGAGTCCTGACCTCACTCTTTCTGTCCGTCTCAGGTATGTTTACCCTGAAAGGTTTCACGAAGTTATGGCTGACAGACATTCTGTACGATGGCATAATTAGCACCATATTTTTTCTTAGTTTTTCTGAGATCATGGAATGGTATCCTTTGCTTGAAAGTTCCCACTGTAATGGCTGTATAGCTAGTAGTTCTTAAGTGTTCCTTGTAATGGCTGTATAGCTGGTAGTTGTTAAGTATTTAAGTTTTTCTTCTTTTTCATACACATATACTTACTTTACCTCCAAGTGACTGGAGGCGGAAGACAGAATAAAAAAACATTAAAAAACCATTAGTATTTTATTAAAAAGATAAATAAAACATGGTGTCAGGTGTAAAAGAAAATTAGAAAGTAGGTTTGAATAAGGAGGTGTTGGTTATACACAGACAACTGTTTAGAGCGTCTGTAATTCAGAGACTTAACCTCAAAACACGTGGTGAACGTGGTAGTGACAATAAAACAAAAGAAAATAAATAAATTTGGAATCATGGATATCAACTTCAAGCCGCCAAGCCCATTATTTGATGGAAATAACCATCCCCAGGAAAATTGGAAACTGTGGAAGCAAAAGTTAAAAATATACCTCACTGCAACCAACAAAGTCTCAGCATCAAAGGAAATAAAAATAGCTACCCTTTTAAGTTGTATAGGGGATGAAGGAATTGGTATATATAATTCTTTCACTGAAGATCAACAATCTACATTAGAAAAATTAATAAAAGCTTTTGATGATTATTTTTTACCAAAAAAGGTTATACCAATGGAAAGTTTTAAATTTTACACAATGGTACAAGGAGAGAATCAAACAATAGACCAATTCCTAACAGAGTTAAAGAAACAAGCGAAACTTTGCGATTTCCTTTGTGTAAAAGATGAGTGCGGTGAATCATTTGATGAGCGGATGATACGAGATAGACTAATAGTAGGTATTAATTGCCGAGAGAGTCAACTAAGACTGCTCAGAGAACCTGATTTGACAATAAAGAAAATAATAGACTATTGCAAAAGTATTGAACTGAGTAAAATTCATGTTAAAATGTTGAATAAAGAAGAAGATGTGAACTACGTCAAGAGTGTGAAAATCAAATGTAGGAAGTGCCTATATGAACATTATTCAGGAAAATGCCCAGCTAGTGATAAACAATGCAATATTTGTAAGAAAACTAGACATTTTTCCAAAGCTTGTTTTTTCAAGAAGACTGATCAGAACGAGAGATTAGAGAGACCCTCAAGAAATTTAGACAGGCAAGAAAAACCAGGTAATAGCAGACAAGTAAGAAGTTTAGAATACAAAGAAGAGGAGCCAGAAGAAATAGACTTTAATTTATATGTGAATGAATGCAAAGGAGGTAACTATTTATCATCCCCTTGGTATGAAACAATTTTTATCAAAAATACTAAAATACAATTTAAACTAGACTCTGGTTCAGACATTAGCATTTTGCCAAAAAAAAGTTACGAAAAGATTCGTAATAAAAACCCTCTTAAAATATCAGAAGTAACTATAGTTTCTTATAGAAATTTTAAATTTAAACCACTAGGCGAGGTTATTTTACCATGTCATTATAAAGATGTCTCTTTAAACATAAAATTTATCATTGTAGATTGTGACTCTGAACCATTGTTAGGATTAGCTGATTGTCTTAACTTTAATTTAATAAAACGAGTAGATTACGTACAATTATCAAAAACTAAAAATGAAATTTTTTCAAAATATAAGGATATTTTTGAAGGTTTAGGAACAATACCGGGTGAATGTAACATTGAATTACAAGAAAATGCAATACCTGTAGTACAGTGTACTAGAAAAATTCCTTTCTCATTACATAATACCTTAAAAGAAACTCTGATCAAAATGGAACAACAAAATATAATTGAAAAAGTTAACTATCCAACTAACTGGGTAAACAGTCTAATGATTGTACAAAAACCTGATAAATCACTTCGTCTTTGCATTGATCCAAAACCTTTAAATAAATATATTAAACGAGAACATTTTCAGATTCCAACAAGCACAGACATAATAAGTAACCTTTCAGGTAAATCAATATTCAGTGTAATTGACATGAAAAATGGTTTTTGGCAACTGATGCTAAACAAAACTAGCTCAGATTTGACAACTTTTAATACACCCTTTGGCCGATATAAATTTAATAGAGTTCCTTTTGGAATTAGCTGCGCACCTGAATTGTTTCAGAAAAAAATGTATGAAATTTTTGGTGACATTGAAGGTGTTTACATATATTTTGATGATATGATAATTGCCTCTAACTCAGAAATAGAACATGACAGTCATTTAAACAAAGTTTTTGAAACAGCTCGTAGCAATAATATCAAATTCAATTTTAATAAATTTCAATATAAATTACCACAAGTAAAATTTATGGGTTATCTAATATCAAATAATGAAGTGAAACCAGATAGGGACAACATAGAAGCAATAAATGCCATTGAAATTCCTAAAAATAAATCAGAAATTTTAAGAATTTTGGGTCTTGTCAAGTTTTTTTCTAAATTTATTCCTAATCTTTCCGCATTAACATCTAATCTAAGAAACTTAACAAGAAAAGACGTAAAGTTTGAATGGTCTCAAAAACATAATGAGGAATTAAACCGTTTAAAAAATCTTATAACAAGTTCTCCAATCCTTAAAATATTTAATCCTAACGTACAAATAACAATTCAGTGTGATGCCTCAGGTGATGGTTTGGGCTGTGTGCTATTACAGGAGGGGCACCCAGTATCTTTTGCATCTCGCACTCTCACAAAAGCTGAAAAACGATATGCTCAAATTGAAAAGGAGCTGCTTGCTATTTGTTTTGCATTCGAAAAATTTCATTATTTTGTTTATGGGTATCCAGTAATAGTACAAAGTGATCACAAGCCACTAGTCCCAATATTTTCTAGAGACCTTGAAAGAATTAGTACTAGACTGCAGAGAATGATGCTAAAGTTATTAAAATATAACATAAAAATTGTTTACTTGCCAGGCAAGGACATGTTAGTTGCAGATATATTATCCCGTTCATTTATTAAAACGAAAGTAAATGATGATCCTGATATGGAATGTATAGTACATGCACTTTATAATAATATTCCTGTATCGGAAGAAAAAAAATAAGGGGGTAATCCCACCCAACTTTCCGAACACTCCTAGTAAAGTAATTGTTTAATCGATTATTTTAGTTTTTCTGCATCAAAATACATTAATAAAATAAGTTTACAAAAATTAAAAAAAAAATTAATTTTTTCTAAAAATTTTTTTTAACTTTTTATAATTTTGTATAATTTCTACAAGTATTATTTTAAAATTATGAAATATTTCACACATATTGCACTTTTTGATCCCTTTCGGGTGTACTAGTTACTTTTTGCATTTGTTTTACCATTTTCGATAAAACAAAAGGACAACAAAATTTAATTTTTGTTTTATTTTGGTTATAATAATTACAATGTTAAATTCGAAGAGACTAAATTATTTTTTAAATTTAGAGTTTTATATTACCTATCGAATGGTATAAATCCCATTTTAATATCTTTAATATTTTTAAAGTTATTCAATTTTTTTTTAAACTTATATTAAATTTCAAAAAAAACTGAGGAATTCTACAATTTTGTGAATAAAATTTTGAAAAAAATCACAATTATAGAGTTTTTTACTACAAATTTAAGGGTAATTTTTTAAAATTTTTAATATTAATTTTAACCTTAAAACAAATCAAACCTATTTTTGAATAATTTTAAAATCATTAAATAATTAATATCTCATTCAATTTTATTCAAAATGGGAAACAAACCTTTTTTTTAGGTTTTTTGGATCAAAATGTATTAAATTTAGTTTAAAAAACTAAAAAAAAAAAATTTTTTTGTTAAAAATTCATGGGTAAACCCATTGAATTGTTTTAACTTTTTTCATTTTTTTCTATAACTTTTACAAATACTATGTTAAAATTATGAAATTTACACACATAGTACTTTTGGATCCTTTTCGGATATGCTATTTAATTTTTTCATTTATTTTATACTTATTGATAAAACGAAATTACAAAAAATTTTAAAAAATTTCTTAATTTTGTGTATAATAATTACAATTCTAAATTTTAAGAAACTAAAATACATTTTAAATTTAGAGTTTTATTTTATCTTTAGATTAGTGCAAATCCCAGTTCAATAACTTTAATATTGTAGAAGTTATTCAATTTAGTTTAAAATCATAATATAATTTTAAATGTTTCTTAGCCAATTTTTAAAAAAAATCACAATTTTTGTAATAAAATTTTGAAAAAAATTATAATAATAAAATTAATTATTACAAATTTAAAGATATTTTTTTTAAATTTTTAATATTAAAATTTAAGTAAAAAATAATAATTTAATAAGGATAAAAATTGCTTAAAAATTAAAATAAAAACTAGCGGCGAAACTATGCGGAACTCGAAAAAAAATTAAAGACAAAATTTGTAGAAAATCTTATATTCTACAATTTTGATTTTTTGTAAATTTTCATAAAAATCCATAATTTTGTCTCAAAATCTAAAAAAAGTCGCAAATGTCTATATACATTATTTTTCACGCCATCTAGCGACGAAACTATGAGGAAATCAAAAAAACGGTAAAAACAAAATGTGTAGAAAATTTTATGTTCTACAACTTTCATATCCTGTAATTTTTCATAAAAATGCATTATTTTGGTTTTTTAAGAAAAATATGAAAAAAAATTACTTTTTGATAAATCTGGCAACAATGGCAAAAGTTTTTGAAAATTTTAATCAGTCAAAATTAAACTATAACGTATAAAAAATATATGTGTAAAACTTTATTGTCATCTTGTTAGGTAATGACGTCATCACTTATAGCAACTGTCACTTCCGGTTGTCCGATTAACTCCAAAATCTATACAGGTCGTCTCCTTGTTACCCTAAATATGTATATAAAATTTCATCTAAATCGGTTCAGCCGTTTAGACGCTATCGTGTTCACACACACACACACACACACACACACACACACACACACACACACACAGACACACACACAGACACACAGACACACACACACACACACACAGACAGACATCATGCTAAAAATGGTATAAATGGATTCAGGTGACCTCAAAACGTAAAGATCCGTTAAAATCTGGGTATGGTCAAAATATCATGATCGCAATACTTTCCTTCTATACAACTCTGTTGTTCGGAAAGTAAAAAGAGTTATTCAAAATTGCAATCAATAAGGATAAAATTTTAAGTCAAATAAAAAACTTTTGTTTAACAGAATGGCCATGTGACAACAAAAGCTCAAGCACAGACCTAAAACACTTGAAAGATAATATTTATTTATCAAATGACATCTTATTCTTAGATACAAAAATTATAGTCCCACAATCATTAAGAATGGAAATGCTGTCACTTGTACATGAATCACATTTTGGCATCCAAAAATCTAAATCTAGAGCAAGGCAAATATTTTATTGGCCAAATTTGACAAAGGATATAGAAAATCTTGTATCAAAATGCGAAACTTGTCAAATTTATCAAAGGTCCAACCAAAAAGAAACTTTGATTAGTCATCCAATACCTGATAGACCTTGGCAATATATATTTTCTGATTTTTTTGAGTATGACTCTATTAATTATCTGCTCTTGGTGGATTCATATTCAAATTGGGTAGAGGTAACTGAAACTAAAACAAAAAACACATATGATGTAATTAAATTTTGTAAAGACAAATTTTCACAATTTGGTGTACCAGATAAATTATTTTCAGACAATGTTCCTTACAACTCTAAGGTTTTTAAAGAATTTGCTAAAGAATGGAACTTTGAAATAGTTTTCAGTAGTACCCACCATCCCCAATCTAATGGTTTAGCCGAGCGGTACGTCGGTATTGTCAAACAAATGCTAAAAAAGGCTAAAAATAAATCTGATCTACCTTTATTTCTAATGGAATATAAAAATACTCCATTACCTAATATGAATTTATCTCCCTCTCAACTATTATTGCATAGGATTCTAAAAACTAAAATTCCTACCTCTAGTGAAACTCTAAAACCCGTTGTTATAGACCCTAAAACAATTCAGAAAAAAATAGAATCTAAACAAACATCTCAAAAACGTTTTTATGATAAGAACGCCAAGGATATTCCAAAATTACAGACTGGAGAAAATATCCTTATACAAAAAGACAAAATCTGGGAAAGAGGAAAGGTTAAAGATATTGTAAATGATCGTTCTTATATAGTTATAGATTCTAAAGGTAATACACTTAGGCGTAACAGAATATTTTTAAAAAAAACTACATCTACCGTATGTTAATAATTCTTTATTATACGATGTTAATTTAAATATATCTGAACAATCATCTAATACTAATGAGGTTGATGATATTTATGATTTAAGTGACTTGTTTAATATCAGGGAAAATATTGTAGAAGTTAATGTAAATAATTGTCCTAGTGATACTTGTGTATCGGAAGCATCAAATGAACTTGCAATCAATACTAAAAGGCAACGGAAGCCGCCGGCTCATTTACAAGAGTTTGTAACAAATTTTGACTCTGATGATTCTGATGCCTCTTAAAAACCAATATAAAAAAAAAAAAAAAAAAAAAAAAAAAAAAAAAAAAAAAAAAAAAAAAGAAAGTGTAATGGCTGTATAGCTAGTAGTTCTTAAGTGTTCCTTGTAATGGCTGTATAGCTGGTAGTTGTTAAGTATTTAAGTTTTTCTTCTTTTTCATACACATATACTTACTTTACCTCCAAGTGACTGGAGGCGGAAGACAGAATAAAAAAACATTAAAAAACCATTAGTATTTTATTAAAAAGATAAATAAAACACCCACCCGATGCCGTTTATACCCAGCCTGTACGTTGCTGCCAGTGCCTCTTTTTCCACTACTAGGTGTAGCGGAGGAAGCCCCCCGCAGAACTTCCATAGCCGCATTTTTTGCTTAAAATTAGTTTATCTTTTGATTTCCGGGGTTATTTTGAATTTTAAAATGTACACCTGCTGGAAGGGGTAGCATTAACCCCCAAGGTGGAAGCGCATATCAGCACTATGAAACTTTTGTTATTTGTGTCACACTACTTTCAAAATTTCAAATGAATCGGTTCAATTTTAAAGAATTCGGTGCTAAAAACGTTCAGTGACTGGACTAATTATCTTTTATAAGTTCAAGATTTCTAAGCAATTTCGTTATTTTTCCCAATTTGTAGTGGAAAAATTCAAATGTAATAATAATATAGAAATATTTTTTACCACAGCCATACAAAATGTTTCTTAATTATTAGAGGATGTTTATGTTAATACAAAGTACCTCATGAGTAACAAACAATCGTTTTCTTACCTATATCTTATAATTCAGATTATTAACATCTGGTTTCTTGTTTTGTAATCCATAAAAAAACTTTCATTATGCACATCCACCACAAGTTTCTTTTCTTCTGATTGTATGACAAAGACATCTGAAAAGTTTTCTTATTAAAATGTTGTTATTCAACATAACTTATAAAAAAAATCTTTCTTACATTCAGATGGTAAATCTTTATTCCTGTAGGCTGAAAAGTTTACTATTTCATTCTTTTCGATTTAACCTTTCTTTTTCCTTTCTGTCGTTTTACTATTTCTTTTTAATCTGTAGTAGTCCTTACATATTTTTTTCAGTTTGCAATGCCTCCTCATATTCATCTAAAAACTCAATATTTTTAAAAAACAATTCTAATCCTAATTTTAGAAAGTAAAATAGGGCTGTTACATTACTTACTGCAATGATAAAATAAGCTGTAAATACAAATATAAACGTGAAAGCAATTATCATAGGTACACCCATTAGCGAAAAAAGATGTTTTAATAACATTCAAAACAAAACATTCCTTTTGCCGGATTTTCACAAAAAGACAATTCAAAAAGAAATTATGTTTTCAAAAAACAAAACAAAAACATGTTTTGTTTTTTGAAAAAAGTTAGGTTTTATGTAATTAGTTTGTTTCAATTGAACAGACTGTTTTTGTTTCTCGCTTGTCTTTGTAGTGTCTCAAAAAAATGTCTGACGACGATGATTTCATAATTAGCTGTTTTTTTTTTTTAATAAGTGATGTCCAAAACAGAAAATAAATCGGTCAAGTGCGTGTCGGACTTCGCACATTTAGGGTTCCGTACCAAATGTAGAATATAAGCCAGATGTGCAGAGGCAGGATTCTTGAAGAAATTTAATCGAACTAATAAGTCAAAAATACTTGGTAAAAAGATTTAAAGAAGTGAAAAGAAAAATAACCTGGCGCATGTGTGTTCGACGAAGAAAAAAAATTATGAATATCACAATCCGCATATATACTTAATATATTAACAAAGGAGGGTATCGTTTTAAATGGGTGTTTTGGGTTTCTCATGAAAAAAATTTTTATGTTTCAAAAACTTGAAAATCCAAGAGAGGAATACGAAAAAATTTGTTTTGTATTAAAACTATAAGCTTAAAATGAATTTCCATTGCGAGAAATTCTAAATTACCTGATTTTTAGGGTGTATACGGACAGCTAAAATTATTAATAAATAAAGCATATTTAATGGAAGAAATCTCTTTGAAATGAAAAAAAAATAAGTAGAATGAATCACTAATATTTTTAAAACTATTACATCTGTCTAAAAAAGCCCAAATATTTAACAATTGTTAACTGAAAAATCTAAGAACTGGGAAAGTTTGACATTTATTATTAATATCCAAGTTGTTAAACCAATTTTTAAATATGGCAACATCGCATGTCTTAACACTGAACCACAGTAGCTCCTATATGAGGTGGAGCTTTTTGAGACAAATACTCATGATTGTGCGCATGCGTCGTTAATGTTAGATTAGGTTTTTTTTGATTATTTAGAATACAAATAAGAAAAAACTTTTATTTGGATTAAACGGGGGTTAATCAGTAATACAAAATTGCATTTATTTTGAATTTCACAAAAAAAAAATTTTATGGAATATTTGTCTCTCAATAGCTCCCCCTACTATGAGCCTTATACTGTGACAGAAATAGCTCCTCCTACTATAACTTTAATATTTATTACCCGTATTGATAAGCAAAGACAAGGATTTAGCAGATTTTTTTACGATCAAACGTTTAATTTCAAATATTTAATATTTTTGAGACGTCTTTAAGGTAGATCAGTTTAAGAAATAAGCGAAAGATGGCGCCAGTCGTCAATTTAAGTTTGAATTATCTATTTAAGCAAAGATGGCGTTACAATCGAAGTTATTTATTTAATTATATGCTTACCTTTTGCTACAAAATGCCCTATAATTATTGTGTCGCAAGAATAGTATTTTTAATAGTGATTCAAAAACTAGAAATTAAAACGTAATTTCGACACTAACTCCCCCTTGGTTATTTATAGTATTAAGGTGTAGTATTGCCGGTACTACAGAGAAAACTGTCGACTGTAAACCGAATTTAAATAAATCCGAGTGTCACCATCTTTCTCATATTTGTTTAACTGATCTACCTTAAGTGACAGATTTTTTTTAATTATAGGTGGAATATAGGTTTAAAAAATAAGGATTAAATTTTTATTACTCAGGTTTTTAATGGCCCATTAACCTAAAATCAAGCAAACACCCCATTCGTGTAAGAAGTTTAAATGTTAATCTTTTTATTGATCCAATAGAATAACCCTATAACGTCAAATAAAATATTTCTAACACATTTTTTAAAAGTTTTATTCAATCTTAATTTTTTAAATTAACGTGAAAAGTATAGTTAGTACTGTTTGAAATATTGAAACTTCGATATTTTAAATCAGATGAAATGCTATTTAAATAAATACCTTTTGCTCTTCCATCCATTTATTAACCGCGATTCTGCTTTATTATTTTAGGTATCAATGTTAGAACTTATTTTTAAGTAATATACAACCTGTAACAACTGTGGTGACAACAATAAATCTTATGTTATAGATTGCAAATTAATTTTTGTATTTGTCATTTCGATGACAGCTGATGACATTACTAATTCAACCATTTTATATTATTGGCTCTTTATTTCCATTTTTTGTAGTAATAATACCAGTATTTATGATTTTAAAGTGTACCAATAACAAAAAATAGCAGAAAGTATTCGTGTATAATTGGTCTTTAAAACACTTGACCTATTTCGAGAAAAATCGCGCGTGTTCTATTAAATGACAGCTGGCCGCCATGTTGCCAAATCCTCCTTGCCAGTCCTTGTGATTTCAAAATTTCGAAATAAAAAAAAAGTATGTTCCGGGGCGTTTTAAAGAAAAAAAATTTGGGAAGTCCATTTTTTTTTAATATCTTTTAGTGAGAAAAATTTCGTACGGGGTCGCAAAAAACCCAAAAAACGATACCCTCCTTTTGAAATACAACGAACAAATTTGTTAATATCAGCGTAACCGACAAGGATAAAAAAAATTATAAGATAAAAAATGCGTTTTTTAATAAAACTAATACGATTGCACAGATAAAAATACTAAAATATCGAATATCACAATTCGCATAAATACAAAGGTACGGAACCCTAAAAATGAGGGAATGGTAATGAAAAAATCATATTTATTAATATATTCTTATTTGTTGGTAAAATATACGTAACAATAAACATTATCAGCAAATTTCAAGTTTATAGGTCAATGGAAAGTTAAAAAATACTTCGGAACAAAAGGAGGGTATCGTTTTTTGGGTTTTTGCGACCCCGTACGAAATTTTTCTCACTAAAAGATATTAAAAAAAAAATGGATTTTCCAAAATTTTTATCTTTAAAACGGCCCGGAACATACTTTTTTTAATTTCGAAATTTTGAAATCACAAGGGCTGACAAGGAGGATTTGGCAACATGGCGGCCAGCTGTCATTTAATAGAACACGCGCGATTTTTCTCGAAATAGGTCAAGTGTTTTAAAGATCAGTTATCCACGAATACTTTCTGCTATTTTTTTATTTGTACACTACACTTTAAAATCATAAATACTGGTATTATTACTACAAAAAATGGAAATAAAGAACCAAATGACAAATACAAAAATTAATTTGCAATCTATCACATAAGATTTATTGTTGTCACCACACCCAGGTAGCAGTGTGACGTGTTAAAGACGTTGAATATTGGTCATTATTTACGTATATGAATGACGTGAAAAACACGTGATAAACAGGGTCATCAGTCACAGACCAATGACGTCTTTTTTTACGTAAAAATTACGTTTTTTTTACGTATAATTAAACATCCATTTTGACGTTATTTTAGATTAAAAAATTGTATTTATTTACTGTAAAAAACATAATATCCTCGGAATTCATAAAAGAAATAATTACACAAATTATATTCAAATACAGGATGTCCAACAGTAGTTTGACGATTTTTAAACTAAAATAACTTCGAATAAGATACGATAAAAGAGCGGTTTTGTCTGAATGCATTTTTTCCCATTCCCACTATATTTTTCATTAAACACATGCACACGTAGTATCCCATTTAAAAATAAAAATTCGCAGTGATTTATTTTTAGATTATTAAAGACGATTAGGTAGTCAAAACGGCACTCTTTCGAAGGTATTTCAGTTCAAAAATCTTCACAATATTGCAAGACACCTGTATAATTTATTAGCAAAATGAAAACGCATTCTTATATAAATCTTAATTGATACAAACATAAAAAATAAATTGAAAATATAATAACATATTGAGCATTACTGAGAAGCTACAGGGGGGTAGCCACTAAGAATGAACCACCACTAGTCCTCCTCCATCTTCTTCGACAAAGTCTATCACTTTTTACATTATTATTAGTCCTGTTAAGAGATCGTGTTACGGGCTAAAATTTTTTAGGCATTAACATCTTAGGTCAAATTTTAAGTCTCCTAATAGAGTAATGTATTCCCAATTTATTTATAAAAAGGATACTACAAACCTTGTTTTAATAATAATCTCACTATTGTTTACTTTATATTTTATTGATATTTCCTTTGTCATCACAGTTAAATGATTAATTCTTCTTATAATTAATTTTTCTTGAATGTGACATTTGATGGATTGAATTCCTTCCTTTCTTTTCTCTTCCTTTTTTGGTGCTAACCTGATTGTAGCATGAGCTAATAAAATCAACCGGTAACGGATTTAAATGCCTAAAAAAGAAATAAATAATTAAAGTGTTTCTTAAATTGTATGGTAGAATACTGCATATCTTTTAAGATGGATATATGAAACACTAACCTGTAGGAAATCACTTGTAAGGTCATTCAACATCCTGGGTAAGTTTTTATGTCTAACTTATGCTCGCTTTCTGTAAGTCTTCTCTCCAACGTTGTATATATCTTTTGTTACCCTTACATCAAGAAGGGGCCACAACAAGAACTTAATGATTTGAGCGTACCCAATAAGCGCTACCATCTTGCTGTCTCATCGGTTTTATGTTTGCTCGTTCTATGCTTTTCTGCTTTACCACTGCTTTTTGGCTAACTTAAGACAGGATATAATCCATTCAAAGCCGCCTTCCTTCCATTTTTGATCCGGTAAACTATTGATCAGTGATAGGGGCGTAGAGGACATTATACTAGTTCTAGAGTCTACTAACTAACAAGTAAGATCTTTCCATTTACTGAACTGTCTTCAAGTACTGAAAATAAAAGAATTTAAATTATATGAATGACATTAGTCTTAGGGCTTATCTGGTTTTTAACTTTAAATTGTCGATAGTATATTTGATAAACAGCTCATATTCATTATAGATCGTAACTTAGTATCAAATAAATTGTAAAACAAGAGCACGAGACTCCTGTTTAACCTAAAAAGTAGAGTTAGGATTCTGAGAACGATTTATAACTTAATTAATTTGTATATTATATTAAACAGTAATAATAGATTTACCTGTGAACGATTAGTACTAATTGACCAAGCATATTTGTAATAAATATTTCACTCGCACACGTGCACCTCATTTTAAAATATTTCATCATATAAATTTGACAGAACAATATTTTCTGACCTGTGTAACGGGAACATACTAGCAGCCGTGGATAAAAAGTACTGTTTTATTTTTGTTCATCATATTGACTTTTTTTTATATGAATACCTAAATAACTGTAACCTCAAAAAGACACCACAACAAAATACGACAAAATGGCTTCTATTGCGCCAAAGCTTCGATACAAGCCAAGCAAAGGCGGACGCAGTGTTGCCAGACGTCAAACGTCTAGTCTAAAATTATTTTAATATGACCACAAAATTATAAGATTCCAGGATAAAGTATCAGAAAAAAATTGATATATTGATTTATTTGAAATTTTTATCTCTATCTTGATTAGCTACATTATAGGTTATCATTATCAATTTATCAGTTCGTAAGCAAGATTAAGAAAAATTAAGTTAGATTTCGATAATTATCAGGCCACTGGCAACACTGGGCCACTGATGTTTGCACCGCAAAAACAGTGATTTCTAATAAAATTTCATTAGGAATTTATAAAGTCCTGTTTTCGTTATTGTCTATGTAATAATAATTGTTGGTTACATTTTAGTTTATTTTCTAATATATTATTCAATACATGATTAAGGCTGCGATTTCGCGCAAAATCTTGCCGAGTAAAAATAACTTTCTGTTTTAATTTTATTGGTAATGTCGGTGTGCACTGACTAGGTATAAACATATTTCTAAAAAATAAGATTTTATATATTTATTCGAAAACTAATACCAAAATTCGACGAATATATTACGTTTTTTATGACGTCTTAAAAACGTCCACCTAACAACGTTTTTTTCACGTCATGTTTTGGCCCAAATTACGTCAGTTGACGAGATTACACCAATTTTCAACGTCTTTAACACGTCACACTGCTACCTGGGCAGTTGTTACAGGTTGTATATTACTTTAAAATAAGTTCTAACATTGATACCTTAATATATTAAAGCAGAATCGCGTTTAATACAGCAAAAATCAGAAGACACTAAAGATTATGACAAGTTCATCAAATGGATGGAAGAGTAAAAGGTATTAATTTAAATGGCATTTCATCTGATTTAAAATATCGAAGTTTCAATATTTCAAACAATACTAACTATACTTTTCACGTTAATTTAAAAAATTAAGATTGATAAATATTTGAATAAAGCTTTTAAAAAATGTGTTAGTAATATTTTATTTGACGTTATAGGGTTATCCTATTAGATCAATAAAAAGATTAACATTAAAACTTCTTACACGAATGGGATGTTTGCATGATTTTAGATTAATGGCCCATTAAAAACCTGAGTAATAAAAATTTAACCCTTATTTTTTATTATTTTTTAAACCTATATTCAACCTATAATTAAAAAAAAAATCTGTCACTTAAGGTAGATCAGTTAAACAAATATGAGAAAGATGGTGCCACTCGGATTTATTTAAATTCGGTTTAAAGTCGACAGTTTTCTCTGTAGTACCGGCAATACTACACCTTAATACTATAAATAACCAAGGGGGAGTTAGTGTCGAAATTACGTTTTAATTTCTAGTTTTTGAATCACTATTAAAAATACTATTCTTGCGACACAATAATTATAGGGCATTTTGTAGCAAAAGGTAAGCATATAATTAAATAAATAACTTCGATTGTAACGCCATCTTTGCTTAAATAGATAATTCAAACTTAAATTGACGACTGGCGCCATCTTTCGCTTATTTCTTAAACTGATCTACCTTAAGACATCTCAAAAATATTAAATATTTGAAATTAAACGTTTGATCGTAAAAAAATCTGCTAAATCCTTGTCTTTGCTTATCAATACGGGTAATAAATATTAAAGTTATAGTAGGAGGAGCTATTTCTGTCACAGTATAAGGCTCATAGTAGGGGGAGCTATTGAGAGACAAATATTCCATAAAAATTTTTTTTTGTGAAATTCAAAATAAATGCAATTTTGTATTACTGATTAACCCCCGTTTAACGACGCATGCGCACAATCATGAGTATTTGTCTCCCTAAAGCTCCACCTCATATAGGAGCTACTGTGGTTCTGTGTTAAGACATACGATGTTGCCATATTTAAAAATTGGTTTAACAACTTGGATATTAATAATAAATGTCAAACTTTTACAGTTCTTAGATTTTTCAGTTAACAATTGTTAAATATTTGGGCTTTTTTAGATATCATCTATAGATGTAATCGTTTTAAAAATATTAGTGATTCATTCTACGAATTTTTTTTCCATTTCAAAGAGATTTCTTCCATTAAATATGTTTTATTTATTAATAATTTTAGCCGTCCGTATACACCCTAAAAATCAGGTAATTTAGAATTTCTCGCAATGGAAATTCTTTTTAAGCTTATAGTTTTAATACAAAACAAATTTTTTCGCGTTCCTCTCTTGGATTTTCAAGTTCTTGAAACATAAAATTTTTTTTCATGAGAAACCCAAAACACCCATTTAAAGCGATACCCTTATTTGTAAAAAATGCTGACTTTGGCGGCTTCTCATGCCTACTTTTTGCAATATTTTTTAAAACAAAAAATATGGCTTTTATCCACTCAATGAGCTCTATTCAACGATACCTCACTTGATGGGGTAGGCTAAATTTTTTTTCAGCGCCCCCTTTAGCTGTATGGGAGCCCCCTTGAAAACATTTAAAAATATTTATTATAATTTATATGGCTTTGGGTCAACAAGATGCATATACTGTGAAAATTTGAAGAATCTAGCTCCAACGGTTTAGCTGCTAGACCGGTGTGACAGACGGACGGACGGACGGACGGACACGCGAGTGAGAGAGGGTTCCGTTTCTACCCTTTGCAGTACGGAACCCTAAAAATCGAGATATTGGGTCAGTTTTCAATTAAAAAGGAGAGTTGATGGGAAAGTGTTTTGTTTACCAAACCATTTTGAAATACAAATATGTTTACCTATGGCAACGGCTGAAAAAGGAAATAAAAGGTCACTTTCAATTTTCACATTTCTACCATACAAACTAACAAGGTTATTATTTTTTATTAAACACACTATTATTTTTTAAAGTAACAAATTCATTCTTATATTATTCAAGATAAATATTAACATTAATTGTACAGTTTGTATTATTGCTTATATTTACTCTAAAAGTTGAAGCAACAAAATGCTGAAATATCACTATCAATGTCAGCCATATTTGAGATTTGTCAAGAACTGTCAAAATATTTTGTATATTCAAACATGGTCATTTCCATAGCAGCTGTGATTTTGTTAATCAAATTAAGCTGTTGTTGATTGTTATCCATGTCTCAAATGTGGTCAACCAATGAGTAATGAAACACACTGGATTTTGTGTGTTTCATTACTCAATAATATATTTATTTGCTGGATTTTGTGTGTTTCATTACTCAATAATATATTTATTTTCAATGATCTGATTTCATAATTTTAACGATTGTACGAAAAATAGTATGTATATACTACGGGCGCGAAACTTTTTGGCGACCGCAAGACGCCTCGGCGATAATTTTTCTTTCGGTCCGCCAAAAAGGTATTTCGCGGCTAGTCATACAAATAACTATTTCAAAACTGTTCAGTTTTTACAAAAACATTCGTGTTTTTGTTCAGACAAATAGTTTTTGTTTGTGTTTGTTTTATCTCTTTGGTGTAAATCCGACGTTAGCCAGGAAAATAATTCGTTCACTATAATTTTTGTCTAATTTTATCCAATAAAGAAATAATCAAAACTTATATTTCAAATATATAGTTCATGTAAAGAGTAAGTACAAAATGTAAAAAAATTTAATGAGTATTAGTACGCGACCGATGTCTTCTAAAAGGCCAAAAATTACAATTGATTTTAGGAAAAGTAGGCCACTGCTTTCTACCCCACTTCCCCACCACACTAGGTTTATATTCGTACTTTCTTCGTTCATTTTTTTGCTTTTTCTTTTTCGCATCATTCAGTTTTAAAGAAGATGAAGAAGTTGAACTAGTTACTTTAGTATGAGGCAAATCTGAAATTAAATTATTTGTATCAATAAAAAAAACATTTATAAACAATTTAGCTTTGTATTTTAATGACAAGGTTAATTGGAGAAAAACAACACAATTCTAGAGACGCTCAAACGATGGAGCACCGTTTCGGGACTTCGGCCCAACGACACAAAAAAATTACATACATGATGCTAAAATCATTCATTTTATTTTTTTTAATTTTCCTCAATGTGAAAATTGTATTAAATATTTTCTTAAATCAGAAAAATGTTATTCAAACGTTTCAAGTAGTCGGGAAATCGAAAAAGCTGGCCAAAATGTGTTATTGGAATTTTATAATTTTCAAGATAATTACGTTTTGAGGTCAATGATTATAATACCGAACTAAGATTTTTGAAATAAAAAATGGCAGACATATTTTGAATAAAGTCATTTATTCATTTTGAAACTCGGTATTCAAGAGTTTTTGAAATCGCTGATATCAATACTTAATTCAGATTTTCAAAACTAAAAATAGCAAGCACATTTTTAGAAAATTTGGTAAATCAATTCAAACCATCAATTTTATTTTTCACGATCATTATGCCTAATCAAGTTATATGAAATGACAATCACTGCAGAATTATTAGAATTATTTAAGGCAACAAATATTTATTATTATTATTTAAATATTTTTATATTATATTTCTGATGTGATTCTATATAGAAGAATTTGTACGATTTTGTAATGATTTAAAAGAGTAACGATTTTTCAAAGATGAAAAAAAAAATTCATTAAAAAACATCATGACCCCTTCAATCCCTATACAAGAGTTTGTAATTTTTGTGGGAAAAAATCCCAATGAATTATTATAAACTGGCTTTGAGAAAAATATTGATTATATGTTTGTTAAAAATCAATTGTTCTTCAAACCAAGTACCAATCTTTAATTATATTAGAATATTGAGTCACTTTGTAATGAAATCTGATCAATAATAATAATAAAATAATGTTTAATACTTTCTATGAAAAATAAAAAATACGAATTACAAGAAATCTCAAGAAGAGAAATTTGCAAAGTAAATCAGCATAGGATGACGACAAAAGCAGACTTGTACGTGGCATAAATACAAATTTCAGTTTTTTTAAAACTCTCTTTGTATAAGCATTAACATTATTAATAGATGGTGTCTTACTCTTCACAAGGAAACAATGTACGTGTAAGGTAAGACCCATCTCAAAAAATAAAATAAAAACTATTACTATTTTTATTGTAGTGTATTTCAAAGTATGAATATTTTTAAAAATATGATTACAAAAAAAATACATATCAAAAGTTTATTATTAAATCAAAATTAAAAAATTGAAAATTGTAATTAAAATTTGAAGAATTGTGTCATGAGTTATATGGTAAATGTGAAATTATAAGAGGGGAATTTTGTAAAATGTAATTATAATATATAAGATTTTAATATGTTTTAATGAAATGTAAAGACGGTATCTGAATACCAAAAATATTGTAAAGAAACTGTTCACCTACAAAAATACCAAAAGTTTAAAAAAAATATAAAATTAATAATGACAATAGACAAAAGGGACCAGACTAAACAATATTACAAGATAAAAAATCTGATGTGGCCAGCACATGACCTCTCGCCATTTTTGAATCAAAAATTTACAGGTTGACACAAAAAAGTATGAAAAAAAAATATTTTTTTGTAAATCTGGCAACAATGGCAAAAGTTTCGAAAATTTTAATGAGATGAAAATAAACTATAGGGTATACAAAATATATGTGTAAAACTTTATTGCCGTTTTGTATAATAATGGCGTCATCACCCATAGCAACTGCCACTTCCGGTTGTGCGATTGGCACCAAAATCTAATCAGATCTAATCTGGGGTATCAGAATGCTGTATGCAAAATTTGAATTTTTTTTATTCAGTAGTTTTTGAGTTATCGTTACTACAACATCCATCCAAACACACACACACACACACTAACACACACACACACACTAACACACACACACACACACACACACACACACACACACACACACACACTAACACACACACACACACAGACATCATCGCGAAAATATTAAAATCGTATTCTAGGGAACCTAAAACGTGTTTATTCATTGAAAACTAACTACCCAATTTTTAGCATGATTCCTATACCTCTCTTATCTGAAGGGCGAGAGGTAAAAACATTAAAACAGACTGGAATAAGAAATTTTTTTTAAGTTTTGAAAAGATGGGGACAATGGGTAAAACCATAGGTGTAGTAGTTAGAGCCAAAGGGTTTAAAATCAGGTATAAACTATTCAGAATTGTTAATTGGGATTTAAAGAATTGGCAGAATGTGGAAAATAATCAAGAAAAGTAAATTTATCAAAATTATAGGGATTTTTATGGAGAAAGATAAAATGGAAATAAAATATAACCAATCTCAACAAAAAACCAATGGAAATGAAGGAAAAATTATGAAGAAGCTAAAGAAAATAGTGAAATTGCATAATTTTAAATATTAATAAAGTTTTTCATAATTTAAATTAAGGTATTTTGGAAGTTTGGAAAATAATTGATTTATTTGGTAATCGTTATCGCAACATAATTACCAAAAGTGACAGAGTCAATTACAAAATTTTGAACAAGCAACATCTCTGCTTAAAAATTTACACATTCTAATTATGTCACGGGAAATATTTTCCCAAAATATTGCCATAAA
Organism: Neocrepidodera transversa; assembly: GCA_963243735.1. Classification (NCBI taxonomy): domain Eukaryota; kingdom Metazoa; phylum Arthropoda; class Insecta; order Coleoptera; family Chrysomelidae; genus Neocrepidodera; species Neocrepidodera transversa. Next base: position 275,316 of record CAUJLB010000046.1, read on the forward strand.
GAATTATTAAAATTTATAATTTAAATCTCGTCTTGTGTAGTTCGTTGGCTCAACCACTGAACGTGTTTATTTATTTAATGTAGAAACGTATTAGAACTGCACAAGGCTAATACCTGGATGACGGAATAACAATATGATATATAAATACGAACAGGTATTGTTCTTAAAAAGGGCAGTCAAGAAAAAGTCTTTTGGCTATCGGCACTCTGCCGACAGTTTGAATAACCAACCCTACTGACATGTCTCCTTAAAGTCTTCGTTAGTTTAGTGTTAAGTTGTTATGGTAAGAATATTTATTTGTATATATTAGTTATATAGTTATGAGCGTTTGGTGTGTTATCTTTAAGATATCTAAAAACCCTGGTGTATCTACTGATTCGATTTTGTTTCGAACTTCTTGGGAGTACGACCTGTTGCGTTCAATAGAACTTACCAGAATTCTGTAAGATGGCGCTGTTTAGAATTTTTCCGAGTCCTCGCTGAGTTTGTCACATTTTGTGTGGACAGTGTAAAGCTGCAGATTCGAACATTCGTCTGTATTCAGTATCAGAATATAAATATACCCTGTGTGATCTGTTAGTACAGTTTACTATGAAATTTCTAATGTGAAACTCTAGTAATCTCTCAAAAAATAGTCAAAATCAAGTAGGTACAGATCTCCCAGGTTGACCAAACTTTTACAGGTATAAGTGGAAACACCAGGGTTAGTTATATTATTGTTATGTAATTTATTATTAATTATATATATATATATATATATATCTACCATTGCTTTAATATTATCACCCCCCATTTATATTGTAACCATCGATTCAATTTAACCACCCCATGTATATCATGACAATATAGTATCAGGTTGTAAAAAGTCACGAAAATTGGTATTGAATGCAGGAAGGCATCTAAATATGTGCAGGAAGGCATCTAAATGTGATTACCGAAAACAAGTTCAAACGTATAGAGAGGAATACAGGTGATAGCAATTTAGTTGGCGATAAAGTTTGCGGGGAAGAGCACATACTAGACGAATACAAGAAGTGTAAACCAGCCAGTAGTTTTGGAAGTTAGTGTTAAGCCGTAATAATAATTTAATGAAAAAAATACATAAATATTTTTTCCATATGGTTCGAACTTTACCTTACTATATATATTTGCCTTCGAAAAATACCAATAAAATATTATTTATTTCTCTTCAAAATTAGGAGCACCATCACTAAACCAATTTCCCATATTAAGCACAATCGCACGAATTCGACGAAAATGAACAATTTTTTAGTTTGAGTTGAAATTTTTAGTAGCAAAATGAAAGGTGCAGTATTAAAAAACATGAATTCCCACTTAACTTTATCCGCTCTTTTCGAATATACTATCCAATTTTTAATATTCTGATATACAGAGTGTTGTTCATCGTGAAAATAATTTTGGTAATTTTTTTTGAAGCCGGACCTGGATTTTTATTTTGCTTACTATGTCAGTTTATTGTACTAATAGACTCAAACAGGCTGGTTTCGAACAAACGAGGGTTAGAACAAATAAGCAATTTTGACAAAACACCCTGTAACTCACTTATGAGGCGGGTTAGATCCATCAAATATTAATTTATTGGAATTACCCGAGTGCCCTCTATTTGTAGTTAACGTATGTCGGTTACCCATGAAACACCCTGTATAAAAAAATCTAAATTCCTAAAACTTATAATGTTTAAATTTATTATATTTAAATAGATAAAACAACATTTTATGATTTTCACAAAAATAATAACAAAAGTTATTAATTTATGTAACGAAACTAGTTACTAATAAATTGAAAAAATGCGATTTTCAATTGTCTATAACTTCAAAACTAATGAGTTTACATAATAAGTGTAAGATGTTTTTAAAATCAGCTTCTCACGACGAATAAATAAAATAAAATGTATACAGGGTGATCAAAATTTGCGTACTTTTGATCACCCTGTATACATTTTATTCCGATGCCACCAAGTAGAACTGTAACGAAGTTAATTTTTTATTTTTTTGGGACATTCTGTATATAAATAATTGTAATTTTTGTTATTGTATCAACCGTTTTACTATGAATTTATTGACGCCCCTCTTATTTTATGACCCGGTATAATCGTAATTTATTTTTGGGAAATTCCTTCTTTGGATTTCCTATTTCTTTAGATTTTAAATGTTGTAAATTGTTAAGACGAAACACACAAGTCAGTTCCGTAGCCTACCGCGCATATTTTTCGCTTTAAGTGGGATCATTGAGAAGTAGGGCTGGGAAAGGTCGATAAAAAGGCAAAAGCCGCTAAAATGACTCTCTTTTAGCGATTGTTCTCCGTCTATACCGTTTTTAAAAATTAATTACCGGCCAAAGTGAACGTTCTGACCTGTGTGTGTGTCCGAGGTAAGAACCTGTATAATTTTTTTAATAAATAATTTTGCATATTTCTGATTTTTCTTGTGTATAAACTAAATAACTACATATCACTCGGCTTACATATAGAGGTTATAATTAACAATAAGTTTCTGGCGTATCTATGTCTATTTAAAAATATCTTCCGATTAGTTATAATAAGTGGGTTTTGGTTTCGCGAAAATAAATTTAAAAGGTTTTGATTTATATAATTCAAAAGGGTTTATTTAATTTAGGGGGGGTTTGACATAATTGATTCAAAGGTTTTTGAATTAGCTACCCTTGCGTTCGCTGTCTATTCACAGGAACACAACGGCGGTTCTTTCAAGAAACCCTGAATTCAGTCAAAAAGGTTTATTTAATTTAGGGGGGTTTGATTTAATTGATTCAAGGAATCTTGAATTCTGTTCCGGAAAATCATTTTATCGGTGGGATATTTTCATATTATTCAAATTTCAAATACCGGTTAATTCTTTTGTAATTATTATATTCAGACATAAATACCAAGGAAAACTCCTGAGAAACGTTAATGCCTAGTGACGGTTTGCATTTTTCTTTCACCTGCTTTCATGACCCGACGAATTACTGCTTACTTTTTTTTTACCATAGTAAAAAAACGAATTTAAACTACAAATACGAAATAGTAAATATAGTAGCTTTCCGTAATTAGTGAATGTTAAAAACATAAATCATTGTTTATATTTGTTTATTTTTTTACAAGCAACCGGTAAACTCAGATTTCGCAACGTAAAACAATTAAAGCCTGTTTTTACGCTGTGCACTACGAAATAGTCTATAACAACAGACCCCTGGAATTACCGTAACCTCCATATGTTGCTACCCTGGTACTCTTGAGGCAGTAGATCGAGAGTTAGTGGAGTAAACCATCCCAAAAATCTGGCGCCCGAGGCAATCTAGTAGGAAACCGAAGCCGTGGGAGTCATAGTGACGGCAAGTATATTTTGTAGAAAGAAAGCACGTCACAGAACTCAAAAAGTTAAGATAGGGACATGTAAGCCGTTTTATTCGATTTTATGACTTTTGGCCGTAGTTATTTAAAGTTCGAAAAATGCGATTTTCAATTGCCTATAACTACAAAACTATTAAGTTTATAATATAAGTGTGATAGGATTTTGAAATCAGTTTCTCAGGACGATTCTAAAAATGTAAAAAAATATAGGGTGTTCCATCTAAAAACAATATGATCTTCATATGTTTCACTTTCCTGGAGCACCCTGTATGTTTCAAAATATTTTTAAAATGTAGTCCTTATTGACTTACATAATACCACTGCAATAGAAGTTTACGAATATATTCCATTTCGCCATAAAACTCCGTGGCGTCGGTCATGATTCACCCTGTATATATGGTGCAATGCTACATATATTGGAAGAAGTTGTTTTTTGGCCCAAACGGCGCCTCATACAGGTGCAATGGCAAATATTCTTAATTTTAAAATATTTAAGTAATTAGGTATTTGGAATAAAAATATTGTAAATACTAATGTAAAATTAAAATCTTATATAGGGGACCAATTAAATGTTTTTGGGTATGTGCATATTAACTGGTTTTAAAAATGATATTATGTATGATATAGAATTTTGTATAGTAAAGAGTGATACGCCAGCAATTTTAGGGTTTTCTACCTGTGCTAGTTTAAACATAATCAAAAGAATTAAAGCAATTCCAATAGAAAAAGGTGGTTCTAAGAAATTTGTTAAAAAATATGATGATTTGTTAAGGGTAATGGCTGTTTAAAAAAATTGTAATATAGAAATTGAGCCAAATAATACACCAGTAATTCAACCAATAAGAAAAGTGGCTTTTTCATTATTAGAACCTTTAAAGAGAATTCAATAGCTTAAAAAAAATATTGAAAAAAATAGACGGGGCTTGAGATTTGTTAAATACGCTTATAATAGTTAGGAAGCCAAATGTTATATTATTATTGAATCCAATTCTTTATATGATTTATGTATATATTAACATTAAGGCTGGGAAATGGACCAAAAATAGCGGCCTTTTTTGACAGTTAACAAGGTTTTACTAATTCATGCTTTTTATGAAAATAAGGAAAAATTACAAGCAAACTAATTTATATTTATGAACAGCAATGTTGTAAGAATGAATTAAATATAAATATATTCGATAATAAATAACCGTAAATTCACAACATCGATATAAACTTTGAAATTATAATTGTAAAGATGAATAACAAAATTTATTTCAATCCATTCTCTATCGTTTCTTATTACCTTTTACAAAATATGAGGGCTGGATGTGGGATATTTATTGCTAAAAGCATGATTTAGATTTGCAAATTTTTGACACAATTTTAAAAATTGCCGCGTTAATTATCATGTCATTGTAGTTCACCGTGTTCACCACCAATGCGCCTCGTAAGGGTGAGTTTACATAAGTTTTGGAACTTGGATAAATGCTGAGTTGTTGTCTAAATAATTAATGGTTGACCAATCAGGAATGCAAACGGTATCTGTCAAAAACATTTCATCGAACAATGGAAATCGACCTTTAGAGACACTTGTATATGATAATACAACGTTGCCGTATGCATATTTTTATAAAAGTTTCAAAGATACTTGAAAAATAAGAACGGTTTTAAGACACATGCAGTTTTTTGAAGTTTGAAACTTTTCAACAAACGGTTCGACGGAAGGGTAAAATTTAAGTTGACATTTTTTTTTTTTAATATAGTTATTCCGATTGTGAATTTTTGATTTTGTTTTACACAGTAAATGTATAGTAGGTACAGAAAAGGTGTATTTTAATACATAATAAAAAAACTTAAAAAATAAATAATTTTGAACTCTTATTATTTTAAATCAGCTCAGAAGAACAAAAACGAAATTCTTAAAAAATAACTTTTTTTTTCGTTTTCTAAAGTTCAATAAATTTGCAGATCACAGCGACAAAAATATAATAAATAATTAGAAAAATATTTTTGTAATCAATTTAAATACTGACACCCGTATTCGCCGTATACCAGTAAGCCAAGCTTAAGGGTTAAGCTCGCTTAACGCTTCAGTTTTGTATGCACCGTACCTGCAAACGTATTTAAGCACGCTTTACTTTAAGCGGCGAAATTTGGCGGCTTTATATTTTAAGCCAGGCTTATTTAGACATAACCTCACTATTTTTATCTTCTTCAAATAATCTGAATATTGAATTTGTTAAATAATGATGGAAATAGAAGATGAAATTATGCTGGAAGACGACAATGACATCTTAGATATCATTGATTTTGGATTTCCAAGAAGACTTTTTACTAGAACTATTTTGAGGAGATGGATGATATGGCCTTTTATAGACGATTCAGACTGACCAAGCCTACAACACTATACGTGTTGGATCTCATAGAAGATGCTTTAGAATTCGAAAATGATTTGTAAGAAAAATATTCAATTGATTTAACCATTTTTTTAATAAAAGCAAACATAAGATAAAACTCACAATAGATGTTCATCCTTTTATTAGAAAAATAATAAAAAAATTACCGTTTTTTAGGAATAATAGCATACCAACTGTTAATCAATTGCTAACTGCGCTTATATTCTATGCCAGTGGTGGCCAAATTAACATAGGTGACTTTATGAAAATGGATCAATATACCAGTAGACGAATTAGCATTGAAGTCATCTGTGATTTCCTGTCAGGTCTTTTCCTTTTTCTCTCCAGAAGCCCTATTTGTTTTCTTATCCTCTATAATGGATGAATATTTGTGGGCAATAATTCGTAATAAGTGGAGCTTCTCCGAAATAGTAAAGTTTGGAACTCTTAACTTTTTCACTCATTTCGCAATGAATGTGAAAATTCACTTATGTGTATATTATTTTGTCTGATAACTCGTAATAGTAAAAGTAAATACACAATGTTACGGTAAACACTATAAAAATCAACCTTCGAAATGCATACTTTGAATTAGACAGTTACCACGTAAAATATTAAATCCCCTAAAAGATACACCGTTGCCAAGTTTTTTATCGCTTAGCTAAGCCACGCTTATTGTTCTGCGGTACATAATACAAATATTTAAGCTTAGCTTGCGTTTTAAGCGGACTTACGCAAGCTCCGCTTAAACGAGAAAATGGCGAATACGGGCGATAATCCTCAAATTTTAGGTCAATGCCCCACTTTTAATCCACAAGTTTTAAATAAATGCAGGCATTTACCCTAATATTGGCAACACTCGTCCTGGGTTGCTATGATTAAAAATATTATAATCGACAGAATATAATCGATTGTTAATTTTTACAAGCGTTGACGATTCAATCAAAACATGGTCAAAGATGGATTGACCATATTCTTTTCAGATTATATATTATTAACTAAATTTAAAAGAGATGTATTTAAATAGACATTAAAGAATTTGAAATGATTACTTCTATTATTATCGAATTGAATCGAGAAGTTATTTAAAGGATAACATAATCGATTTAGTAGTTTCAGTAATTTACAAAAGATAAATAAACCGACCAGTTTGACCCTCTACTAGGAGGGCCTGTCCTAAGCCGAAACATCTGGAGCACAACCACCTTCTTGCTGAGTTATGGAATAGTTCAATTGTCCCGGTTATTTAAGATTAAACTTTGGATAAATATAGATTACATGTGATTAGAATATACCAGTAGGTATTTTGAGTAAATATTTAAATGTTATTTTAATGATCTTATTTGTGTTTTTTTGTCACAATTAAACTAGGTATTTAGCATTTATAAACTAAGTGCAATTTTTAGCAGATTAACTTTTCATGTTCCAGTGCAATAATTGAAAGTGGCCAACAGCAATTTTCATTTTATGCTCCTAAAATATTTATATCAGCGTCCGTAAATTTGACAACCTTGAAATAGAACCACGTACTAAAATTATAAATCGAGCTAGTCGTACAGCTGTCCCCATCTATGTACAATGTATTGAAGATTTGCTTTGTTACAAACCGCTGATGGCATTGTCGCGCCCTTAATCATACAAAATACTACAAGTACAATAACTTCAATGCTTTATAACTAAAACTAACTACCATTACCATCAGAGAAGAAGGGACATCTACCTAACAAGTTCACAAGCTTGCATTCAGTATTCTATAAACTATATTAACTTATAAAACTTCTATATAGATGTCACCCGCAGTACGAGAAAACATTAATTTTAATAAAATTATAATTTGTTTAGACCCAAAAGATCTCAATCGCATAATTAAAAGAGAATATTACAAGTTACACACTTTTGAGGAAATATCTAGCAAGTTATCAGGTGCAACTGTATTTAGCACACTAACTCGAGGCCACAAATGGATTTTATAAAATTCCATTATATACAGAAAGTGCAAATTTGTGCACTTTTGGTACTTTATCTGGTTGATATAAATTTCTTAAGATGCCTTATGGAAAAAATCGGCCCCAGAAATATTTCATGCACGTTTTAAGGACATTTTTGACATCGAGGGTGCAGACATATGTGTGGATGACATTATAGTTTGGGGAAAAACAAAAGAGCACGATGCTCGTTTGAAAAAAAAATCGGTTGTGTCGCCCCAAAACTTTTCCGACGAGTATCCAGGAATACTTTTTCAGATATTTAATGTTAAAGTTTCAACTTTTAACATTTTTTTATTTTTGACAGGTGACAGTTGGAGAAATAATTTTGACTGTTCTGAATAGAGTTTTTCAAGGGCTTTTTAACGACATACTGCATGTCTAATTCCTTGACATATTGCATCTGTCATTTTTTGATAGTGATACTTCCGTTAGACAGATCTCGTACGAAAACTAATGGGTTCTTCCGACAGACAACCCAAACCCATATACCAAATTTCAGCTCAATCGGATTAATACTTCTTCAGATATTTAATGCTGAAATTTCAAATTTTTGACATTTTTTTATTTTTGACGGGTGACAGTTGGAGAAATAATTTTGACTGTTCTGAATAGAGTTTTTCTAGGGCTTTCAAATGAGATATTGCATGTCCAATTCTGTGACATATTGCAACTGTCATTATTTGATAGTGGTACTTTCATTTGACAGATGGGTTCTTCCGACGGGTAACCCAAACCTCTATACCAAATTTCAGCTCAATCGGATTAAACGTGTGGCCTCTATCGTGGAAGAATTCACACACACACACACGCACACGCACACGCACACGCACACGCACACGCACACGCACACGCACACGCACACGCACACGCACACGCACACGCACACGCACACGCACACGCACACGCACACGCACACGCACACGCACACGCACACGCACACGCACACGCACACGCACACGCACACGCACACGCACACGCACACGCACACGCACACGCACACGCACACGCACACGCACACGCACACGCACACGCACACGCACACGCACACGCACACGCACACGCACACGCACACGCACACGCACACGCACACGCTCACGCACGAAACGATTTTCCAAGTTTCAAGAGTGCACATTTTATAAATAAAATGGCCGATTTCCGGTTCTACCAAAAATTCTACTAAATTTCATTTTTTAATGGGCCACCCTGTATATTTTGTTTTTTGAATCTCCGGTTCAAATTAAACTTGGCAACTAGTAGCTATGGACACTTCTATGATGGCGTGAGTATTATGAAAGTGGGCTGTGCGGACATATAAATGGCATAGCGTGGGATTTGTGAACAAGTTAATGGATCCATCACTTCTTTTGTAAAAAATGTCTTTTGGTCAATTTTTCTTAAATTTTATTATTTTGTCCATCTTAACGTTATGATTAAATGTCTCCATGGACTCAACTCAATCGTGACTCAAAAGTGAGAGTCCCTGTGGATTTTTTCAATCAGTGTAATCATCTCCAAAATATAAAATATTTTGTCTATTCAATCATCTTCGTATCTCTTATGGTTTAGAATATAGCAATGTCAAGACATGATAAAAGAAACGGACCGTAAATCCCGCGGGTATCTAATATTTGAAACACCCTGTAGACATATAAAAAATAATGCTTCTCAGACACAATATCTTTTACATAAAATTATAATATTCAATGCGTTACTATTTTTAATTACAAGTTTGTTACAACTACTGTTAAAGCATCGTATTTTAGGCGATTTTGAACAAAAAATAGATTTGGAAAGCCAGTTTTCGGTCTGTGGGTAAGTTTTTAAAACTAACTTAATGCAGTTTTCCTTTGAGTAATGACCTGTAAAGCATATAATTTTTTTAGAAAATCGGACGGAGCACCAAATAAAAACAAGTAAAAATTACGAAATTTCCCAATATTCCAAATTTCTTGAAATTATTATAATGACACAATAGTATGAAGGCTTTTTGCAAACATAATCTGAATTTAGTATATTTTATGCCAATTGGTATAAACAGAGTATTTAGAATATAAAATGAGTGAATTTGAGATTATAACAAGTCAGCGCGGCTGCAAATTATTACTTTTAAATGGGTATACATATTCAAGAAAAAAGTTTTGAAAAGTGATGAAATACTTTTTACTTGCACAAATAGTAAATGCAGTGCGAAGATTTTAGAAGCACTACCTATACATTTTTTATCATTGTACACGAAATATTTTTTCTTGAATTTTATTATTTTTTAAATAACTCTGTATAAGTAATATGCTGTGGTGATAAAAATGAAAAAATAAATAAATGGTCAGTCTTTTTCTTAAATAAATCTGAATTTTGGTCCTCAGATTACATGCACCAAAATCTGACCGTTTGTTTTACAGTTATTCGGAATTTATCACAACTCAGGATTAATGGTTATAGTAATTTTAAAAATAAATTAACTCCACTGACTCTTTGTTAAACCCTGTATAATTATTATATATTTTTAAATATCTAATTTATGACTAAATTCTTCCATAAATAAATTCAATATACTATACGACGAAGACGAAACTAAATTTTTAGTTTTACAGTGACTTAAAGCTAAAAGTTTCAAACCAAAGACAAAGAGCGAATCAGTTTCCTAGGGATGAAGCGATGTTGCCGCCTTTAAATTAAAATAAGTAGTACAGAACTATATGTTATATATGCATTTTTTCTCACTCGCAATTAATGTACTTTCTTGTAAGACCTGTTTTGAAAACATATTTTTTATTTATTATGGTTTATTTATTTAATAAAGAAAATTTTTGTAATATTTTAAATACCTCAGGTCAGACCGACTCTAGGTATCTTCAATTCAATCGTTTATAGGACTGCAGCATATGACAACACTGCTTAAATTATCAAATGCTCGGAAATTATGAAGGCCTTACTCTTACTACTGGTTATATACCATTTTAAAACCAAGCAATAGGAGTTTTAAGTCGAAATGTTTAATTTTAATTTACCTGCTCCTTTGACCTTATGGTCAGTCTTTTTCTTAAATAAAAAACGAAGCAACCAGACTTTAAAAAATATATTTTTTTTTGGTATAAAACCTTAGATATTTTTAATCACAGCAATGAAAATTTAATATAAGAGAAAATAAATAAGAAAATATGTTTTAAGAAATTTTGTGATATTTTTGTGACAATCTGTAATTCTGTATGCTATTAATTTTTTATATCAATAATAAGTTAATTATTCACACAATGTGATATTCGACCGATAACACTCTTTAGTTTCTTGAATCTATAAAAGTTGATATATTAAGAGGTCGCACACCACGTGACTTTTGTGGTTGTCGGTTAGATAATTACCCAAGGAAAATGTGCTTGTATTGTAATAAATTGGGTGTTACAATAAATTTTTTTTAGTATTTTCCGGTTAATGTTAAGTAATCCTACACTCTAGCCCAATTTCTTCTGCCCAGAACAGGGTAGAGCGCCACAAAACGTAATTATTCGTTTTTGGAATAGTTCTTGCCTAATATAGCAACTAAAAATATGCGGCTTTTGTCATGATATTTAAAATGTTTATTAGATGAGCGCACCTGTGCTACTTTTTTAAATTTATTTAGAGAAAAAAGTTGATAGTCGTATCACTTTTCCTAAAAATAATTTTAAAAAAAGCCACATACGCGCTCTTAACAATTACATATAGTTATTATTAGTGAAACCCGCAGCTTCCTATCTATAATATTAATGGACCGTTCGTCCAAAAACCATTACAGGCAAGATAACATTTGATATTGGCGCCTCTTAAGAGAGAAAAAACACCTTTATGAATTTTTTTAAGTTGGGTGGATAATTAATTTTTTAAAAGGTAGCATTTTGGCAAAAAGAAAGTTATGAAAACTTCATAAAGGTGCATGCCATTAGAGATGGTACTGACAACGTTTACCACTTTAATTTTTTTGACCCATAAAAAATAATTTTTTTATTATAATTCTCAAATATTTTCTAATGAAAATAATAAATAAAAAAATTAATGGAAATGCCAAAATGAATGATTTTGCAATTAAATGATTGTTTTCTTAACCATTCGTTAAATTAATTAAAATTTATTTATGGTAACGCTTTTAGTTTAAATCGGAAAAAAGTGCAAATATTTAAAAATAATTGGTAAATAAAATAGTACAATGATTGAAAAACGTCTAAAAATTAATTTTTCTCTAATGTGAAAAGTTTAAGAACCTAAGTTTTTAAAAATAAATATGCGCGTTATTTGGGGATACAACATAATATACTCTCTATAACATTTGTTTAAAAACTTAGCAGCTCTAGCAACAGAACAGATGTGTACTTAATTTATTTCAATAAATTAAATAAAAAAGAATTGTATTTGACTTATTACAATGGTTAATGTTGGTATTCAAAAATAGTACACCATCCAAAAAAAAACAGCAAATCACTATGAAGCTGATTTTTCCCATTAAATTTAGTATTTGTAAGATTTTTTTATCGACATTTCCAACATTAAAATATTTTTTAAATTTTGAATCTGTAGCGCCCTATAATTTCAAATCCCATAAATTATTTTTAATTATTAATTTTGTTTTGCTTTAATATTTCTCCAGATAATTTCCAATTAATTGCACTTAATTGAGCAAAACGTTAAGAAAACAAGCAGCTAATTTGAATATAAACAAATTAAAAAAAATTTGTAATTGTAGACTTGATCAAAAGCAATATCTTCTAACATAGCTATTAAATTTATACTTGTTAATATGGTTGGAGAAACAATAATAATAATAATAATAATAATAATACTCGCCCTACTTTTCACCCAATGGCTTGGGCGGGGAAGGGACGGCTATTATTATTATTTGTCGTGGCGCTCCGGAGAGGCTTACTGAGGATTAATGGCGCCATTTGACTATAGGTGTAGGAAAACCCGGAAAACCTCACCACCATCATCGGCACAGTGACACAGGGGGAAAGAAAATCTACGCTCCGCATTAGACATTAATTAAATTAATATTCAATGCGGTTTACCTATTCGAGCGAAGTAGCTAACACTGAAACTTTTTAAGTTAAAATTTCACTGTCAGATACGAGGCACGAACCCACTTTGGCACTAGCAGATAAACATACATAATATAACCGAAAGCCAACGATCTGTGTTACCGACACAATCATCGGTAACGTTATGACGCTTACGTATAAAAAATATCTCACAAACCGCGTGTTTAAATATAAAAATCAACGTGTTTCAGGATTATCCTCCACAGTTATCGATTCAGAAAATAAAAAATCTGACATACTTTGATATGCCTATCTAATATTTTTATATAATTTGTTCACATTTTGTTACCAAAATTATTAGTTGTGACACCCTGTATATACTTATTACTGTAACCATTTATTAACAAGGAATGGGACGCCTCCGTGGGACATGCAAACGTGGGCTTTGCGAAAAGAACCTGTTACGTGGGGCTTGCGAACACGCATACCTGCTTCAATCTAAGGGCTGACCATCGGCGGAACTTGTAAACAAGACCATGATTATAACTATAAAACTATTATTATATGATATTTCTAAATTATTATTTGAAAATGTTAAAAGAAAAAATGATAAATATTAATAATTGATTGTATGGCTTAAAGCACAATAAATAAAATGATTTTTAATTTACCTAAATGATTAACAAACTTTACAACAAATGTTATTGAAATAAAATTTTTACAATCTTAACAGCTGTACCCTATAAATATAATTTATCATTGAAATAATAAGAACATAATCAAATTCAAAGAAAGATTAAAATTTCTTCATTATGTTTACATACCTATAAGAAAATAGGAAATAAATGGATATATTCAAATTAATTAACACTTGATAGTTAATCTTTGAAATTGTTGCTGCTTTAATAAAATATTAAAATAAAGCGCACATAAATTTATTAAAAAAATCTGATGTGGCCAGCACATGACCTCTCGCCATTTTTGAATCAAGAATTTACAGGTTGACACAAAAAAGTATGAAAAAAATTATATTTTTGTAAATCTGGCAACAATGGCAAAAGTTTAGAAAATTTTAATGAGATGAAAATAAACTGTAGGGTATACAAAATATATATGTAAAACTTTATTGCCGTTTTGTATAATAATGGCGTCATCACCCATAGCAACTGCCACTTCCGGTTGTGCGATTGGCACCAAAATCTAATCAGATCTAATCTAGGGTATCAGAATCCTGTATGCAAAATTTCAAATTTTTTTATTCAGTAGTTTTTGAGTTATCGTTACTACAACATCCATCCAAACACACTAACACACACACACACACACACACACACACACTAACACACACACACACAGACATCATCGCGAAAATATTAAAATCGTATTCTAGGGACCCCAAAACGTGTTTATCAATTGAAAACTCACTACCCAATTTTTAGCATGATTCCTATACCTCTCTTATCTGAAGGGCGAGAGGTAAAAAATTGCAAAAGTTGTCACCCTCTATACAAATGCATTCCAATCCGAAAATAATAAAACAGCTTTACCTGAAACCACATACCTCGTACGACAAAAGCTACCCTGACGACGTTACAGCCGAAAACATCCGAAAAATAATAATGTTTCTCCACGACCATTACTGAATGTATGAATTCTGAAATCATTTTTAATAATAGAATGTAAACATTCACACTCTAGAGTCTGAATATTTATTCTATAATACTTGCCTCTTATGCATTTTGCATGTATTTTCATTCTTTATCAAGGTAAAGAATGGATTTTCTGTAATCGAATTAAACAATATCGATTGCCGTGGACTTCAAAAGTGTCAGTGTCAGATATAAAATGGCGACGGTAATAATTATTTACAAACAAGTTTTAATTTAAACAAAATAATTAGTGAAAAATCAAGTGAAGTAGATATAGAATTTAATAATATCTGAAATTGCAAATTATGAAAAAACACCAATGCACCAGATTTTAATATCGGTAAGTGTACCACAGCACTATAAATATTAATACAATGTAATACAAATATGTCAACAAATAACTTGTGTTCAGATTTAATTTAATTTTGATTTATACTTTTTGATCGTGGAGAAAATATAGTCTGTTACTCGGTCAGAATGAAAAAATTCGACACTCGTGGTTCCTCACACTCGCTTTCGCTCGCGTTCGGAATTTTCCACTCTTGTCGAATTTTTCATTCTAACCTTGTTACAGAATCTACTATTATGAGATCCACAGTTATTAACATTCCAGCAAATTTACACAGTTTACCACAAATATTAAGCGCTGAAAATTATACACACATTGTAGAGGGCGCTCAACGCAGCAAAAGTGTAATTCATTATAAATGCAACATTACAGAAACTATCTACTAACAATGTTAGTGCAAGTTGCATTTGGAACTATCGATTAAATGTAAATCGCAATGTTGCACTGAGTTTGAAATTCCATGATATTTACAACAATACATAAGTTAACTACAGACAACATTGATAGTACTTGGAAAACGCAATACAGTTTCAGTTTTCGATTGCATCATTGCAGAAATATACGAACTGATACGCTAGGATAATTTTAAATTGTAAACATAAAGAATCTTGAAATAATATTTCATTAATTAGGAAACCAACCAATTTTGTATTTCCCGGTCTTGAGGAGATGCCTCCTAACGGGGTGACACCATACAAGATGTGAGCAAGCACTCGCCATTTTGCCATATTGTTTGAGTTTGTTGCACGTGTTGTGTTCATGGACGTTTCTATAAACATAGATTTGCTTTTGTTTCGTTTTCGTTTTTGTTATACGTTTATTTGTTTGAAGTGTTGAAGCAGCAAAATGGATAATTATAAAACTATGGCATCTTTATCTAAGGTAAGACGATGCATCATTTATTATTGTATAGATTAGGATGGTAGGAAGCAGTAGGTAATAGTTATTTTTTATCATGTCGACACATTTCGAAAATCTTCAATAGTGTGTTGAGACAGTTGAGATTGAGTGCTGTGTAGATACGTATGTCATGTTTTGTAGAGTAGGTTGTCAAGTTGTCAATCTTCAAAGTGAACATTCCATTCAATGATTTTTTTGTTTCAGGTACCTGATAGCAAAGCCGAACACTTTTTTTTTATTTTTAGATTTTAATGAGTTCTTATTTTTTTTTTTTTGTAATATTTTTAATAAAGTTTTATATTTGAATTTTTGGCTTTTTGTCCACCCCAAGACGTTCATGGACATTTAAAATTAACAACTTCTCATTAAAGAAGTAAAAAAAATGTTATTGAAAAGTCTATACAAGATTGGTGATAAGTTTCTGCTATATCACATAATATTGAATATGTTATTTTCCACTAATTTATATTCTATGTTGCGGTAACCTTGCTGCAATTACTAATTATGAAACATTACATACAACAATCCATTTTAGTAGTTGCTGCAATATTGTCACGAGGTGACATTTTTAATATCACATTTGCAATTTTCCTGTACATTATAGGCAATGTTGCAGCAACCTTGCTGGAATAATTGATAATGACACATATCGTTTGTAATATTTCTGAACGTCCGTTTCAGTAGTTGCTGAACCTTTGCAGTAAGGTAGCAGAAAACTCTGATGTAACATTACACATTACGATGAAAGGTAACTGAAATATTGAATAAATGTTACTTTGCTTAGTGGGAAATAATAAAAAATATTTGCACTCCCTCAGGGGGGGAGCTATTCCACTCTAAAAGAATCACCCTGTATGTTTTACTTTCCCGACCCACCTCCGAGAAAGGAATGCATTGTGAACAAGCTAAAAAAAATTCCTAGATCAAGATGGAAATATCTATTTTGAGGTCACCTGAAATGATAAGACCATTTCCAGATGGAAGTCTGTCTGTGTGTATTCTTCCACAATAGAGGCCACACGTTTAATCCGATTGAGCTGAAATTTGGTATATGGATTTGGGTTACTCGTCTGAAGAAAAAGTTTATACGACATCTGTCAAACGGAAGTGTCACTATCAAAAAATGACAGATGCAATATGTAACGGAATTTGACTTGCAATATGTCATTTGAAAGCCGTTGAAAAACTATTCAGAATAGTCAAAATTATTTCTCCAACTGTCACCTGTCAAAAAATAAAAAAATGTCAAAATTTGAAACTTTAATATTAAATATTTGAAACTCGTCGTAGATACTTGTCGGGGAAGTTTCGGGGTCACACAACCGATTGTTTTGTTTTTGCTTTGACCCCATTTTCCTTTTTACCTCTCGCCCTTCAGATAAGAGAGGTATAGGAATCATGCTAAAAATTGGGTAGTGAGTTTTCAATGAATAAACACGTTTTAGGGTCCCTAGAATACGATTTTAATATTTTCGCGATGATGTCTGTGTATGTGTGTTAGGGTGAGTGTGTGTGTGTTTGGATGGATGTTGTAGTAACGATAACTCAAAAACTACTGAATAAAAAAATTTGAAATTTTGCATACAGTATTCTGATACTCTAGATTAGATCTGATTAGATTTTGGTGCCAATCTCACAACCAGAAGTGGCAGTTGTTATGGGTAATGATGCCATTATTATACAAAACGGCAATAAAGTTTTACACATATATTTTGTATAGCCTATAGTTTATTTTCATCTCATTAAAATTTTCGAAACTTTTGCCATTGTTGCCAGATTTGCAAAAAAATAATTTTTTTTCATACTTTTTTGTGTCAACCTGTAAATTTTTGATTCAAAAATGGCGAGAGGTCATGTGCTGGCCACATCAGATTTTTTTTTTAACTTTTTTTGCCTCTTTTTAAAAAAAAAATTTGATTAACTTTTTTAACCTTTTTTCCCTTTTTTTGTTGCTTTTTTACACCTTTTACTCCTTTCTTTATTTTGGCTTTATTTTAGCTTTATTTTGTTTTTTTTACCTTTTTTCTTTTTTTTTTACCTTTTACGCCTCTTCGCCTGGTTTTAATTTTTTTTTACTTTTTTGTCCTTTTTGCCTTTTTTGTTGCTTTTTCTACCTTTTTTGTTGCTTTTTTACCCCTATTTTGCCCATTTTTGAATTTTTTTTGCCATTTGGCTTTTATTTTCATATTATTTTGTTTTTTTTTTTACTATTTTGACGTTTTTTGGCCTTTTACCCATATTTTGACTTTTTTGGACGTTTTTAATTTTGTTTTTCCCCTTTTTCCGTTCTTTGATCTTTTTGCCCTTTTTAAAACTTTTTTTGATTAAATTTTTGCCTTTTTACCTCTCGCCCTTCAGATAAGAGAGGTATAGGAATCATGCTAAAAATTGGGTAGTGAGTTTTCAATGGATAAACACGTTTTGGGGTCCCTAGAATACGATTTTAATATTTTCGCGATGATGTCTGTGTGTGTGTGTGTGTTAGTGTGTGTGTGTGTGTGTGTGTGTGTGTGTGTGTGTGTGTGTGTTAGTGTGTTAGTGTGTGTGTGTGTGTGTGTGTTTGGATGGATGTTGTAGTAACGATAACTCAAAAACTACTGAATAAAAAAATTTGAAATTTTGCATACAAGATTCTGATACCCTAGATTAGATCTGATTAGATTTTGGTGCCAATCGCACAACCGGAAGTGGCAGTTGCTATGGGTGATGGCGCCATTATTATACAAAACGGCAATAAAGTTTTACACGTATATTTTGTATACCCTATAGTTGATTTTCATCTCATTAAAATTTTCCAAACTTTTGCCATTGTTGCCAGATTTACAAAAATATAATTTTTTTTCATACTTTTTTGTGTCAACCTGTAAATTTTTGATTCAAAAATGGCGAGAGGTCATGTGCTGGCCACATCAGATTTTTTACCTCTCGCCCTTCAGATAAGAGAGGTATAGTAATCATGCTAAAAATTGGTTAGTCAGTTTTCAATGGATAAACACGTTTTGGGGTCCCTAGAATACGATTTTAATATTTTCGCGATGATGTCTGTGTGTGTGTGTTAGTGTGTGTGTGTGTTAGTGTGTTAGTGTGTGTGTGTGTGTGTTTGGATGGATGTTGTAGTAACGATAACTCAAAAACTACTGAATAAAAAAATTTGAAATTTTGCATACAGGCTTCTGATACCCTAGATTAGATCTGATTAGATTTTGGTGCCAATCGCACAACCGGAAGTGGCAGTTGCTATGGGTGATGACGCCATTATTATACAAAACGGCAATAAAGTTTTACATATATATTTTGTATACCCTACAGTTTATTTTCATCTCATTAAAATTTTCTAAACTTTTGCCATTGTAGCCAGATTTACAAAAATATAATTTTTTTTCATACTTTTTTGTGTCAACCTGTAAATTTTTGATTCAAAAATGGCGAGAGGTCATGTGCTGGCCACATCAGATTTTTTACCTCTCGCCCTTCAGATAAGAGAGGTATAGTAATCATGCTAAAAATTGGTTAGTCAGTTTTCAATGGATAAACACGTTTTGGGGTCCCTAGAATACGATTTTAATATTTTCGCGATGATGTCTGTGTGTGTGTGTGTGTTAGTGTGTGTGTGTTAGTGTGTTAGTGTGTGTGTGTGTGTGTTTGGATGGATGTTGTAGTAACGATAACTCAAAAACTACTGAATAAAAAAATTTGAAATTTTGCATACAGGCTTCTGATACCCTAGATTAGATCTGATTAGATTTTGGTGCCAATCGCACAACCGGAAGTGGCAGTTGCTATGGGTGATGACGCCATTATTATACAAAACGGCAATAAAGTTTTACATATATATTTTGTATACCCTACAGTTTATTTTCATCTCATTAAAATTTTCTAAACTTTTGCCATTGTAGCCAGATTTACAAAAATATAATTTTTTTTCATACTTTTTTGTGTCAACCTGTAAATTTTTGATTCAAAAATGGCGAGAGGTCATGTGCTGGCCACATCAGATTTTTTGTCTTTTTTTGAATTTTTGCCTTTATTTTCATACTATTTTGCTTCTTTATTTTTACTTTTTCAGCGTATCTTGGTTATTTCCCTTTAATTGGTATGTTTTTTGGACTTTTTTAAAACTTTTTTTGCCTTTATTTTTTCTCTATTCTGCTTTGTTGTAACTTTTTGTATGTTTTTTTTTCTTTTTTGGCGTATTTTCCTTTTTTCCTTTTCTTTGTCTTATTTGGCCTTTTTTGGACTTTTTGCTGATTTTTTTCCTTTCCCTTTTTGCCTTTATTTTTCCTCTATTTCGCCTTTTTTAATTTTGTTTTTGGCCTATTTAGTTTTTAGTTTTTGAGCTTTTTTGACCTTTTGGCTTTATTTTGCCTATTTGTTGTTGCTTTTTTACCTTTTTTGTTGCTTTTTTATCCCTTTTTGCCACCTTTTTTGCTTTTTTAAAATTTGTCTTGCTTTTTTTTAACTTTTTTGGCGTATTTTGCATTTTTTTCTCTTTAATTTGTCTTATTTGACATATTATTTTTGGACTTTTTGTTATTTTTCCCCCTTTTCCTTGTTTTGTCCAGTTTTTTTTTTGCTTTTTTTTTATTATAGTTTTAATTTATGCTGAAATTTATCAACTCTTTATTATTTTTAACAACTTTTTTGACATTTTTTGAAATAATTCATTATTTTGTTGGTATTTATAATAACAAGGTGCCGTTTTAAGTAATATTTGTCGTTTTTCATTTTAATTAAATTTTGTGTATTTTTTGCAATGTTTACCCATTTTTTTCCAACAATTTATTTCATTTTTACATTTTACATTTCCATTCAGTTTTGTATTTTGTAATTAAAATAATATCATTCTTCACACCTAAGCCGGGAAAGTTCTGACGCACTTACTCGAGGGGGTCAATATTTGTTTAATCCCAAATTTGAACCCCTTAAAATGCGAATTTTCAAAATTCCTTTCTTAGTGCTTCCCTACACTACCAAAGGAAACTACCCTGAACATTTCACGTCTCTATCAAATCTGATTTAGGCTGTGCGTTGATTGTCAGTCAGTCAGCGACACGACAATTTTATATATATAGATATAGCCGTAAAAAATGAAAACCACCAGAAAGGCACAATGCAATCCAATGTTAAATTATTTTGTTTGGACTACAGCTGACGTCATGCGCAAACTTGGACGAATTTGAGAAGCCTAAGTGTCTAACCTTTGTAATTTTTAAATCTTGATAATATCCCATATGCCCTATAGTATATGTAAATGTAATACAGTGTAATATATTAAGAATGTAGAGTTGGTTGCCTTCTACTTGTACTAGATCTCTGGTATGAGAGGTTGGCAATATTACTCTCCCGATGTCCAAGTGACAGGGAAATGTCAGTTGTCGTATGTCGAGCGAAAAGGCCGATTTCATGAGAATAATAATAATAATAATAATATCTTTATTCTCCATAAAAACAATTTACATTGTATCGGATTCGTTACATTTATAGAAATAGAGAGAGAGAGAGAGAGAGAGAGAGAGAGAGAGAGAGAGAGAGATAAAATTAAAAACAAAAACCTATATATATATATATAGAAATGTGAAGTCCATGCCCAGAAATACTAAGCCAGCGGAATGCACCAAGCGGTCACGCCACCCGAGACGATAAATAGGAGTCAAATTAATAATGTCATTCATTCAATTTTCGATCATTGTGCTAATAACATAAAATCATTTAATAAAAATCTGATGTGGCCAGCACATGACCTCTCGCCATTTTAGAATCAAACATTTACAGGTTGTCCAAAAAGGTATGAAAAAAAATTATTTTTTTGTAAATCTGGCAACAATGGCAAAAGTTTCGAAAATTTTAATGAGATGAAAATAAACTATAAGGTATACAAAATATATGTGTAAAACTTTATTGCCGTTTTGTATAATAATGGCGTCATCACCCTCATCAACTGCCACTTCCGGTTGTGCGATTAGCACCAAAATCTAATCAGATCTAATCTAGGGTATCAGAATCGTGTATGCAAAATTTCAAATTTTTTTATTCAGTAGTTTTTGAGTTATCGTTACTACAACATCCATCCAAACACACACACACACACACACACACTAACACACACACACACACACACACACACACACACACACACACACACACACACACACACACACACACACTAACACACACACACACACACAGACATCATCGCGAAAATATTAAAATCGTATTCTAGGGACCCTAAAACGTGTTTATCCATTGAAAACTCACTACCCAATTTTTAGCATGATTCCTATACCTCTCTTATCTGAAGGGCGAGAGGTAAAAATTAATTTGTATTTTTAATAATTTCAATATTGTATTTTAATTTGAAATAAAGTTTTTTTTTGTGAATCTACGAGTGCTCGTAACATTTCTGGCGTTGCGAACAGGATTTTCGTACAGAAACCACCCGTTTCCTGGTCAACTTCAGTTGTTTGACGAAATTTTATTGAACCAAGGAGAAGAACAAATGCAGAGGACATCACTAGTGATCATCCTTGTGTAAGTTAATTTTCCTTTATCCTTTATGAGCATTTTTAAAGATATTTCTCACGAAAATTTACATTTATTACTTGCTAATATTACTTTAGACTCATCTGACATTTCTAATAACGCAAATAGTTCTCGATCTTCCTCAATTCCACTAAACGAACATCGAAACGTTTCTTGTTCCGAAATGCCAATGAATAATAGTGATATTTCTAGCCTTTGTGCTACTTTACCAGAATTTAGTACGGGAGATAATCTCTCAACTTTCATTAAGTCAGTTGATAACCTAATCACTTTCCTCTCCACTCAAAATATTACTCAACCACAAGAATTCATTTTAAACGCAAATATTGTATCTCGCATTAAAGGCGAGCCTAGAGACTTTTTAAATTACTCAAATAAAACTATTTGGACAGAAGTAAGACCCGCTTTATTAGCCAAATACGGCGACAGACGTTCGGAGGACATTTTAGCTCCACAATTATCGACTACTGTGCAAAAAGACAAAGAAACATACGACGAATATCATCAAAGAGTTTCAAACAATTTGAATGACTTACTTCAACACATAGCGTTAAACGACAATGTAGAAACATTAAATTTTAAAACGCCCTATTTCAAAGGGATTGCTCTGAAGACATTTTGCACAGGAATAAACAATCCATACTGCGAATATTTGTCGCATTTTCAAATCAATTCTCTTGACGAAGCACTCCAAAAATATGTTGCTTACGACAATCACAAAAACCAACAACAATACATGAACTTTTTGAAAACCCAACAAAATCGATAAGAAACATTTACAACCAAACAAAAGAGCTTCCCTCCAAAACAAACAAATTCAAATCCAAATTTGAATAGAGCTAATACGAGTTTTAACTATTCCTGAAATAATTTTCAAACTAACGCTCCTGTGTTTCCACGAAATACTTCTCAGACAAATTATACGCCCCATACAAGAAATAATTCTCACCCAAACTTCATGGCTTCATCGCGGAATAACTATCAACATAATACTTCCACTTTTGGAAATAATAATCAAAGTTTTAACAAAACACCTCAATTCAGAAATTATGAAAATCGCCAAAATAATTCTACTCCTATGAGTGATATACAAACAGTTACTACTAGAAACCAACCCATGAGTACTTCTACCAGAAGGACGCACCATTTTAACGTAAATACTGACTTTAACGAAATTCCTGAAAATTTTGAATTCGACGAAGAAATCGAAAATTTTGAAGAACAAAATTTTCGGCACGGTCCTATCAAAGAACAACCGCCCCCTCAATAAATTTAAACAATATTTGTAAATATCCTCAACTACCATATTTTATTATGCCAAAAACACGACTAAAGGTACTAATAGACTCTGGAGGTTCTGACACTATAATATCGCCCAATGCTGCCAAATATTTTGACTCTTCCCACATCTATAAAAAACCTTTTACATTAACGTCTGAAAATTACTCAAAAATATTTTTCAAATATTAAAACCCCTTTATTTCAAGAATATAATTTGTATGAACCCATAGATGCTAGAATTGCTGACTGGAGTACAGACTTTGACATATTACTAGGTAACTTCGACTTAGAAAGACTTCATGCCCTAATAGACTACCAAAATAAAACGTTGACATTAAGAGACCTTAATATCATAATCCCCTTTTTCACTCTCTACAACAAAATTCCAGTAGACGTACCTAACGGCGAAATACTTCTTCCAGAAACAATAATAAATAACATGAAAATCCCCGAATCAATCCACACCGTTTCAAACGGATATATAGACGATATCACATTACCAAATCCTATACAAATAGAACCCATACATGTTGAAAAATTAGAAAAATACGAAATTTAAAATGGACCGACAAATTTCGATCCTTCAATTATCCGAACTAAACACTTAAATACAGAGGAAAAAGAAAAAATTCTAAAACTTTGTAAAAAATATAATGACATATTTTATGACGAACGAACCGACTTGAGTTTCACTTCAGAAATAAAACATGAAATTAGGACGCGAGACGAGAATCCCATCTATGTCAGAGGATTCCGACATCCTAGAGCCATGTTAGACGAAATAACACAACAAATCAATCGACTATTAGACAATAAAATTATTAGACCTTCCATTTCGACCTATTCGGCGCCAGTATGGCTCGTCCCGAAAAAGGCCGATTATTCAGGTAAAAAGAAGGCTCGTTTGGTGGTGGATTATCGCAAACTTAACGAAATTACAATAGACGATAAATATCCCCTACCAAAAATCGACGAAATCTTGGATAATCTCGGCAAAGCCACTTATTTCACAACTCTAGACCTTGCATAGGGTTTTCATCAAATTGAACTGCACCCCAATTCAATAGAAAAACAGCCTTTACTGTACCCCACGGACATTTCGAATTTGTTCGAATGCCATTTGGCCTCAAAAATGCCCCGGCCACATTTGAAAAACTAATGGATAATATCCTTTGACCTTTTTTTTATAAATTTTGCTTCGTCTACATGGACGATGTCATAATTTTCTCTAAATCTCTTCAGGAATATCTAGTTCATATTGCCACTATTTTCGAGACGTTTCGAAAAACTAACCTTAAAGTCCAATTGGACAAATCAGAATTTCTCACCAAGGAGGTAGCTTTCCTTGGCCATATAGTCACCCCAGAAGGAATAAAGCCAAATCCTATCAAAATAGAAGCTATACAAAAATTCCCTCTTCCTAAAACTGTTAAAGAAATCAAATCATTTTTAGGACTTATCGGTTACTACCGTAGATTTATTCCGAATTTTGCAAAAGTCACATCTCCTTTTTCTCGTTGCACCCGCAAAGGAGCAATTATCGATCCTACTAATACATATTACTTAGAATGTTTCGAAAAATGCAAACAATTATTATCAAACGCCCCAGTTCTTCAATACCCGGATTTCTCGAAGCATTTTGTACTTACCACAGATGCTTCTAACATAGCCATTGGCTCAGTACTTTCACAAGACAATCACCCAGTAGCCTACTATTCTAGAACCCTAAATTCAGCAGAACAAAATTATTCGACCACTGAAAAGGAACTATTGGCTATTATAGAATCTTGTAAACATTTCCGTCCTTATTTATACTCTCAAAAATTCACAGTCGAAACAGACCATAACCCGCTCGTTTGGCTTTATAAAATTAAAGACCCTACGTCCAGACTAGCTCGCTGGAGACTTAAACTCGAAGACTATAACTTAGAAGTAAAATATAAGAAGGGAAAGGAGAACCAAGTCGCTGACGCTCTCTCCAGAGTGCAAATTAATGCTTTAAGCGGTGGTTCAGACTCAATGTGCCCTGAACCCCCAAATCCTGACGATTTTAACTTAGACGAATTCCTAGAGGAATTTGACAACATACGACCTACTATCGACAATACACAACATACCGCAGTAGAAAATCCTATTACTGGAATACCAATTTCGGAAGAACCTATTAACTTATCGACAAATCAAATTATAATAATACCTCATTCTCCAACTTATGAAATAACTTATAAAAAATTATTTAATAAACACAGACACACTGTAAATGTTACAGACGACTGGAAATCTGATATAATAGACGCCTTTAAATACATATTAAGACCAAACCAAAAATTTGCAATTAAAGTAGATCATGAATTCAGACTTTTTATTTGTAATTACTTTAAAGAAAATATCGACTCGACAGTTAAAACAATTTTTTCTAATAAAATACTACAAGACATTGAAAATGATCAAAAACAAGTAGAATGTGTAAAAAAATATCATACCGAAAATCATAATGGTATAGTAGAAACGTATAAACATTTAAAACTACAATTCTACTGGCCTTCCATGCAAACAACAATTTCTAATTTTATTAATCAGTGTGAAATTTGCCTAAGAAACAAATACGAACGACACCCTTATAAACTTCCACAGCTAGGACCTCTGTTAGGACAAAAACCCTTTGACATATTACATTTAGACGTATTCCATTGTAATAAAAACATGTATTTAACAATAGTAGACTCTTTCTCCAAGTATGCTCAATGCTATAAACTACTTGACAAAACTTCACTTTCGATATTAAGCAAGTTAAGACACTATTTTTCACACCACAATTATCCAAAGAAAATTGTTTGTGACAGCGGGACAGAATTTAATTCTGCCGTAATTAAAGAATTTCTTAAATTACACAAAATCGAAATCCACTTTACCACTGTGAATAATTCCTCTTCAAACTCTCCTGTAGAACGATTTCATTCTACCTTGACCGAAAAAATCAGAGCACTAAGAGAACAAAACCCACAAGACCCACTAGATGACACATTTACCCACGCAATTTTAATCTATAACCAATCAATCCATAGTGCTACTAATTATTCACCATTCTCTATACTTTTATTGACCATACGCTGAAGAAATTCATTTCGACTTCGAACTACCCCTATACGAAACATATAACCAACGACATAAAGACGAACTCCAACCGTTCATAACCGACTTATACAACAAGCAAAAAGAAAAAAGACAAGAAATATTGAAGAAACGAAACGAATCTGCAGAAAATATACCTGACATAAATCCCTCACAGACTCTTTACGTATCTAAGAAAAAACACCGAGCAAAATTAGCCGCACCTTATTCCATTATACATCCCGAAAAACAATACAAAACAAAAATTTTCGGAAACACCAAAAACCAAAATGAAACTAGCACTCACCCAAAATTCGTAAAAAGAATACGAAATATTAAAGACCAAAAAACTCAAGACGAACCTTCTTTACAGGACCATCCTATCCCCGGGACGTCAGGGACAACTCATCAAGATACAAGTGATTCCGAATAACGGTTATTATGACGAAGAAATCGGCGAATCCAGAGAAATCTCACACTATCACAGACACATTTTACATATTGACTTACAAAAACTAGAAGAAATACTAGACATTAACATAGAAAATTACTATAAAACACAGATAAAGAACAGATCACTTTTTCTCATATACTCTCAATATATTCACTTACGCAACGAAGCTAAAGATAACCTACATAAAATAACCCGAAAACATAAAAGAGGACTTTTTAATTTTCTTGGAACAGCCATAAAATACATTACAGGGAACCCTGATGACTCCGACTTAGACCTACTAAAGACACATATTACTGCCATAGAACTAAAACAAAACGAAATTATAAAGAAACTAAATAATCAAATCTCTTTTGGCCAGTCTATCGATACGAGATTCAATAATCTTTTAAAACAAATAAACACAAATAATATGGCACTTGTAGCCGCAATTAACGGGCTATCAGCTGACCTTGATGGATACTACAATTTACATAACGAAATTTTAAATTTACAAAACTTAAACGAATTTCTAATGAAACTTATTCGAACTATTACTTTATCACATCTCGATATTTCAAATATCGAACTATTCACTCTAAAAGAACTCGAAGATTTGAAAGATAATCTAATCAAAATTTATTCAAGAGACGCACTCCTAGTAAATGACGAACATCCATACGAACTTATCGAATCTTCTAAATCTTTAGTTTGCGTTACACCCAAAACAATGCTCATAATAATAAAAATCCCAATCCTTTACGTTAACACTTATCTTACCTACAAAATTTATCCAATTCCTAATATTGATCACATTATGATATTGCCACCCACACATTTCTATGCGAACAACAAATGGTACGAAGTTTGCACTGGACAAGCTGAAAATCTCATATGCAAGAAACCCGTGAAGTCTAAATGTCTTATACCAAATATACAAAATTGCACGAAAACTATAATTACAGAAAATTTCTCAAGAGAAACGAACAAAGTGATCCTGTTAGGGATAGTACAACCAATTACCATAGATGGAATCTACTATGCCAAGAAAACCATTCAAGAAATCTCCATCCCGGACGTTGTCCCGATCAAGTTGATACATGAACATAGACTACAATTAGAAAAACTAAAAATTCCAGAGACACATGGCCAAATCGAACCCATAGAACCCCTAGAAGTCCTACCACAAATTTCGACGGGACTCAGCACCATTTCACTTGTCTTAACACTTTTTGTTTCAGTCATTCTGATAATCCTTTTAGTAAAGAAAAGGAAAAGAATTTCCAAAATCCTCTATGGACCAAAATTACAGCCAGCCCAAATTCAGATTTTACAGGAACTACTTTCAGAAACTACCAGGACTTCGAGGACGAAGCCAGAACCAAAGGAGGGAGGAGAAATGTGAAGTCAATGCCCAGAAATACTAAGCCAGCGGAATGCACCAAGCGGTCACGCCACCCGAGACGATAAATAGGAGTCAAATAATAATGTCATTCATTCAATTTTCGATCATTGTGCTAATAACATAAAATCATTTAATAAAAATTAATTTGTATTTTTAATAATTTCAATATTGTATTTTAATTTGAAATAAAGTTTTTTTTTTGTGAATCTACGAGTGCTCGTAACATTTCTATATATATAAAAATTACAATGAGGTTACAACCACTTAAAGGCTTAAAGCTAGTAGTTACCAAGAAATGAATTTATGTCATAAAAGCAATTGCCAATTAAGTACAATTTTAGGTTATTCTTAAAGATTGAAATGTTACAACTAACTCTTATATCATTTGGTAGGGCATTAAACAATCTCGGACCTAGGATATCCGGAGAGTTACTGAATGAAATCGAGACAAGAGTTATTGTATTATTTAATATTTGTTGATATTTATTTCTTTCGGAAATAAACTTTTGGAGTTCGAGTAATCTTTATTATATCCTGAATATCAAGTTATTACATTGGCGACGAGGATTAATTGGTAAAATCACTGAAAAAATAAACAGTAAAAATGGCAAGCGGAGGCGGGAACACAATTGGTATATTAAGGCATTTTATCCCGAATCAGGACAGCTGGGTGTTAAATCAAGAGCAAATGGAAATGTTTTTCAGCATTAACGGTATCAAAGATGAACCAGATAACAACAGGAGGGTTCAAGCTTTAATAACTGCATTAAATGCAGAGACCTATGCAACACTTCGAAGTTTGTGCCAACCTTCTTTACCCAGTACAAAGACTTATGACGAGCTGTGTAAATTGCTTAAAATGCACTATTCTCCTACGACAGCGGTTTTTAGAGAAAGAATAGAGTTTTTCTATGCCAGGCAGGAGGAGGGAGAAAGTGTTAATGCATGGTATGCTAGACTTCACGACCTGGCAGCAAACTGTGAGTTCGGAAACACCTTACAAGAAAATCTAAAAAATATTTTTATTTGCGGACAGATTGTGCGAAGAAAAACCAGAAGTTAAGTTGGAAGATATGCTAAGAGTGGCTTTAAACAAAGAAGCATCAAAATATTTTAGAGGTAGAAAGTGATGTAGAAGAGGAAATAAATAGTATTTATTTTGAAGACATAAAACCTATTAATGTTCAGGTTTCAGTTAATAATATAGAATTTAGTATGTAACTCGATACGGGAGCGGGGGCATCAGTAATTTCTTATACCTTGTATAAAGACATTTTAACTGATTGGAAAATTTTTGATTCAGATTTAACATTAAAAAGTTTTTCGGGTTGTCTTATTAAACCTGTGGGTTATGTCAAAGTTGATTTAACATATAACAAAATTACTGTAAAAAATTTTCCTTTATATGTAGTTAAAGGGGAAAATATTAAACAAAATTTGTTAGGTAGAGACTTTCTTAATAAATTTAAGTTTAAGTTAGCAACAGACATCTTGAATGTTAATGATACATTAGACTCTTTACTTGAAGAATTTAAAGATCTTTCTGATGGTCTTTTGAGATGTTATAAATTTGAAACATTTAGTTTACATTTAAACGAAAGCTTTCAACCTATTTTTATAAAAAGTAGACCAGTTCCTATCGCTTTTAAAGAAAAAATCGATAAAGAATTGGATAAGCTTATTTTAAATGGGGTCATTGCACCAGTTCAAGGGAGCAAGTGGGCTACACCGTTAGTTCCAGTATTAAAGCAAGACGGGGGGGTTAGACTTTGCGCCGATTATAAAATCACTGCAAATAAATATTTAGCCGATGTTAAATATCCTTTACCCCGCGTGGAAGGGATTTTTGCCCAGCTTAGTGGGGGAGAAACTTTTACAAAAATTGACCTCAGCAATGCATACAATTAATTTAAGCTAGATGATCAATCTTCGGAAATAGTTGCTTGGAATACACACAGAGGACTTTTCAAAGTATTACGCTTACCTTTTGGTGTAACTCCAGCAAGTGCAATTTTCCAAAGGGTCATTGAAAATTTAATGAAAGGTATACCAGGTGTTGCAAATTTTTTGGATGATATCATTATCACAGGGCATACAAGAGAGGAGCATTTTAAAAATGTAAGGTTGTTATTTAATAAACTAAGGGAGGCAGGTTTAAAAATCAATAAACAAAAATGTAAATTTTTTGAACAGGAAGTTGTATATTTGGGACATACAATATCAAAAGAGGGTTTAAAAAAGAATGCTGATAAAGTTTCAGCAATTTTAAATGCACCACAGCCTACCAATAAGACGCAAGTGCAAAGTTTTGCTGGTTTAGTTAATTATTATCAACGTTTCGTACCTAATCTGTCAATCATTATGAAACCAATTTATGAACGTCTTAAACAGAACAGTAAATTTATTTGGAATCGAGACTTGTACTGAAGCTTTTGAAAAAATAAAAAAAGTTATGGCATCGGATAATATTTTGATACATTTTAATCCGGAACTCCCAATAATTCTAGCGACAGATGCATCAGCTGAGGGAATATCGGCAGCTCTCATGCATAAGTTAAGTAATGGTGATCTAAGACCAGTAGCTTTTACATCACGTACTTTAATGCCGGCAGAAAAAAATTACAGTGTGATTGATAGAGAATCTTTAGCTTTATATTGGGGTACAAAAATTTTTTCGCAGTATCTAATGGGTCATTCTTTTGTGATTAGTACCGATCATAAACCCCTTTTAACAATATTTGGAGAAGAAAAAGGTTTACCACAAATGGCAGCTAGCCGTCTGCAAAGGTGGGCGCTATATCTTTCAGGGTTCTCCTATAAAATTGAATACATCAAAGGTAAGGATAATCATTTAGCTGACATGTTATCAAGGCATCCAATACCTGTTAATTATCTTTCTGATGATGATAATCATTCATGCACTTACTTAAATATGTTAATGTCAGAAGGTTTACCTGTAGACCATCAGAAAGTTACTATAGAAACTAGACGAGATCCAGTCTTATCTAAAGTATATAGGTATGTAATATCTGGCTGGCCTGAACAGATTAAACAAGAGAATATTTGACCTTTTTTTAGACGTAAAGATGAACTGCATTGTGAACAGGGTTGTTTAATGTGGGGTTTCAGGGTAATTATACCTAGTAAATTACAAAATGATTTGCTCACAGAGTTACGTTGAAGTCATCTGGGCATAAGCAAGATGAAAACAATCGCACGTTTTTACTTTTGGTGGCCAAGTTTGGACAGCCAAATCGAAAAAGTAGGAAAAACATGTAAGCCATGCCTCCTTACATCTAACGATCCAGATAAAGCACCACTAATTCCGTGGACAAGACCCATCAAGCCATGGCAAAGGATACACGTTGATTATTTGGGACCTATTTATGGTGAAAATTATTTGATTGTGATTGACGCTTTTAGTAAGTGGCCTGAAATTTTTAAAACCAAAGATACTACAAGTAATACTACAATTTGTAAGCTTAGAGAAACTTTCACTAGATGGGGAATACCGGAAGTTTTGGTATCGGACAATGGTACATGTTTTAAATCGGATATTTTTGATAATATCTTGAAACGGAACGGTATCAAACACAAATGTATTGCACCATATCATCCAGCAACGAATGGGGCAGCAGAAAACGCCGTTAAATCATTCAAAAAAGGGTTTAAAGCAGCACTTATAGATCCAAAAAACAAACTTATTTCTACAGAAATTATGGTAGCACGTTATTTGTTAAATTATAGAAATGCAAATCATTGTACTACTAAGGAATCACCAGCAAAATTAATGCTAGGACGAAATTTGAGAACTTTATTTGATTTAGTTAGGCCTACAACAGATTTAACTCTGGAAAAAACAGATAAGCAGTGTGAAAATTTTAGGGGAAAAAGTAAGATTAGATTTAAAATAGGGGATAAACTAGTAGTAAGGGATTATAGGGACAACAAAAAAACTTGGGTTGAGGCAGAAGTGATTGTAATTCTGGGACCAAGGTCTTATTTATGCGAATTAGAGGATGGTACACGCTGGAATCGTCATCATGATCAAATTAAATTAGTAGAGAATTTAAATAAAAGCGATAGGAATATACCAGAAATTCACAATAAAACAACAAGATCTAAAATTTTAAGTAGTAAAGTTTATAACTTCCCTGAAAACATAGCATCACAAAGTAAACCAATCAATGATAACAATCAAGATGTTTGTAAGAGTGACAAATCTCAAGGGCCAATGCTAGATATTATTAATGAAAGGGAAATTAGTGAAAATACGCATTCAGAAGATCAGGTGTCTGAAAGACAGGATAGTGATAGCGGTAGTAGCTTCTATCCAAGTTCCGATGAAAGTGAAAGTGTGCAAGACCAAGATCGGGGTGGTAATGAACAGATAATTAGACCTAAGCGTAACGTTAATAAGCCCTTGAGATTTAGAGAATAAATTAAAATATATATGTTTATATCTAGATTGTTTTTGAAGGAATTTCATTTTATTTAATAGTTGTTATAATCTTGGGCGGAAGGAGTGTAATATATTAAGAATGTAGAGTTGGTTGCCTTCTACTTGTACTAGATCTCTGGTATGAGAGGTTGGCAATATTACTCTCCCGATGTCCAAGTAACAGGGAAATGTCAATTGTCGTATGTCGAGCTAAAAGGCCGATTTCATGAGAATGAAATCGAGATAAGAGTTATTGTATTATTTAATGTTTGTTGATATTTATTTCTTTCGGAAATAAACATTTGGAGTTCGAGTAATTTTTATTATATCCTGAATATCAAGTTATTACATACAGCATTTTGTAGGTACATCACAAATGAAAGCTGATTCGAAATGAATAGATAAAATTATGAAAGAAAAAACCATTGTTTGTAAATTCAATTCCTTCATCAATAAAATCCTTCAACAACTCATTTTCTTCCTTCGGCTTTGGGAAAATATTATAAATACCTATAAGAGAAACTTCTTTTGGGTAATCATACAAATTACAAAGAATAGGATAAAACTGGCTACCTGAACTTTTTGTCAAAGGTATTCAACCTGTCATAACTTTCAATTTTACTCATCAATTTAAATACAGCATTGTTTAATCTAAAATGAAAATATTTGCCAGGGGAATATCTTTAAATACAAGTTCTCTTGTAAATTTAACAATGTTCGAGCATCTGCTGGCAAATCATTCAGTGAAGGAACAGTTAATTTTTTTAATAAGTCATTATGTTCATTGTGAGGTTTTTGGTATGTAACATATTTTTAAGTAGAAGAAAAAAGGAAATTCGATATTTTAATAGAAAATTTGTGTCTTTGTTCCAATATTTTTAAAATGCTGCTAAAATTACTATTTAAGTATAATACCTAATGAAAACTAAGTTTCTTTTAGAATTGCAATTATGGTGACTACATTTCAAAGTTCGAAATTCGGGAGGCTATTTTTAATATATTGTTTACAAATAAGAAAAAAAAAACAGAAAAAAAACAAAAAATCATAAAATGAAAAAAAAAACGAGAAAAAAATTGGAAAAAAATTGAAAAAATCGGAAAATAAAATTTAAAAAAAAAAACAATGAACTTTCGAAAAAATTGAGAGAGAAATTAGAAAATATCGGGGAAAAAATGAAAAATAAAATTGTAATATTCGGGAAAAATGAAAACCGACAAAAAAAACGAAAAAATCGCAACAAAAATGAAAAAAGCCTCAAAAAACGCAAGAAATCGAAACATTGTTAAAATCACTTTAACTTTTGAAACTCTGCTATGTCACTGTTTAGTTCCCTTTTTTCTCAACAACGGCTCCCTTATGTGGCGGGGACAACTCCCACGGTTGGATCTCCCCTCCCGCCAAGGTGAGTACCGTGACAACCCTCTCTTCCACTTCAACCGTTGTGCAGTTAACATGTAAATTAATATAGTGCATCGTAATCTACCTGTGTATGGATTTAAACCTAAAATATAATGTCTAATGTGTGGAATTTAAGGTAACAGATTGTAACGGCCCTTCGGTCGTTACGGGTCACTTTGGCGCCTTAGTCCAGGTTTCGGGTTTCCTCGGGCGCCACCTTCCGTTTTAAGTGTGAAGGCCACTTGCACCGGGCAGCGTCAGTGAAGAATTAATACTCCAGGGGTCGTTATGGCCTCGACCAACCTCTTGACAGCCGGAAGGGCAGACTTTACTTGCCCACCTGGGATGAGTGCCGGAGTATCTGCCGCTAGGATGTTAGTTTATGTGAACAGAAAAATAAATGAAAATAAACCATTTATTGTTCACCACAGTTAACAAATAATTTTTACCACAGCAGGTAAGAAGAAAGGGTGTGCAACGGGTTCAAAAAGCTGAAGCGGGTCTTGCGGAATACGAAACGATTTAGCAGCGGTGAACGATGAAAAGCAAAACGGATATGACGGGGTATTAACAATAGGGAATAAGCTAAGAATCGGGAAGCTGCGGGCTTCCAAGCGTGAATGCGGTATGATGACAGCGAGAAATGAAAGAATGCGGCGAGACGTCGGTGTTAAGCGGTGAATGAGATAAATCGAAATTTAAGCTGGACAAAGTTCAATTTCCCTTATAAGTTAAGTCGTTACCCTTGTCGGTTCCCACCCTGATTCTCTGAATTATGTCGCCGGAGTAAGTACGGTGTGATTTCCTCGACTATCAGTACTTTCCGGGGTTTCCTTTACCTATATATAACAGTTATACAGTAACGACACGTACCCTGTGATTTTCTCGACTATCGGTACTCCGTCCTAGTATAAACAGTTATATACCATCCAACGATACAGTGTGATTTTCTCGACTAGCCGTATCGTTGTCTGCATGGGCCTAAGGTGAACCTAACTGTACCCGGTATGTTTATATTAGTCGGTCGTTTCCCCCTAAATCAATAATCAATCCCTATTACGGTGAAATTATGTCGCCGGAGTAAGTACAGTGTGATTTACTCGACTATCAGTACTTTCTGGGGTCCCCTTTACCTAAGTATAACAGTTACACAATGACGACACGTACCCTGTGATTTACTCGACTATGGGCACTCCGTCTTAGTATAAACAGTTATATACCATCCAACGATACAGTGTGATTTTCTCGACTAACAGTATCGTTGTCTGCGAGGGCCTAAGGCGAACCTAACTGGTCTTCTCGAGTAGTTGTCGAAATTGAACTCTGAAAAATAAATACACAAGAAAATTCTATTAATAGACTCGATATGTCTCACCGGTATTCCCTCGGAGCACTCCGGATATCGTCGGAGATCTCGAGCAGGCTATCGGTGTCGGTTCTCTGGCGTGGTGATCTTCTCGGCGATGCTGGCACAACTCAATTTATTTTAAGCTTAGAGTGAGGACCAAACCTGCCGTTTCCCACTCTTTGCTTTTGATTGGATTCGGAGGGGGCTTAAGCGTGCGCGGAAGCGATATATCGGACAGCTCGTCAAAATTTATATCTAATATTATTTACTTTATCCGGACTTAGAAAAATTCATGAAAATTACGTTTAATTATAATTAACAATGTCTCACCCGGTATACGGGCAGCTGCTAATCTCAGTCGACTGGCTCTCACGGTGTCTGTCACAGAACTGACTGACCGCTGATTCAATATCGCGTTCACTAGCGGTATTGATTTTTAATCGACCGTTGCTACATACGGTGTAGAGGGGAGGACTCGATGGTTCCGATAGCGGTATAGTTTTAAGGGTGAAAGGGGTGTTGACGCGTCAAAAAGGGTTAAACAAATATATAGATGATATTAAAAGCAGATTTTTGAAAAAAGAATGGAGGTCGTACGATTATTAATAACGGAGATAGAATAATTAATGCTTTTCTGATTTTAAAAATTAGCCGGATTTAGTAACTTTGTTACAAGATCTTTTCTATTTTATTACAAATATGCCAAGACCGCCGGTCTATCTTATAATTAATCAATCATATGGATCATCGTGCATGAGAGCGGTGTTGCCAAAACTAATAGAACGATTTAGAATTCCTTAGGACACGGTCCAGGATATACCAAAGGAGAGCTCCTCTTATGGACACCTTTTTTCTGTAATTATATCTTTTTTATATGCGCTGTTGTTAAATGTATTGTGCTATATTCGGAACTATTTATGTCTTATACTTCCTTTGATTTAAATGTACTGTATCAAACATTTCCTATTAAATTGTTGTCGTTTACTAGTAGAGAACTTCTATTCTATTGTTGTTGTTTACTAGTAGATGAATTTCTGTTTAATTCTTGCTTTTTACTATTAGATAAACTTTGTTTAATTATTGTAAATTTATGTGTTAACCTTTAAAGCTTGCTGATTAAATTTTATCAGGAAGCAGGACGATATGTTTTATTGTCCCACGTCCCCTAAGCGTGTAATAATTATAGGGTGGTCCTTCGAATTATTTATTCGACCACGCGATAGCTTCTGCATCATTTTTTTGAACCAAACTTCTGTTACAACAAGTCCACAAATCTACTAAATGCTACTCTGATTTACACAAACATATAACAATAAAATCGCAAAAAAACTGCAGCAAAATCACAAAAAATGACAAAAAAATCACAAATTATCACAAAAAATCAGAAAAATGAGAAAAAAGCGAGATAAATCGAAAATCATCGCAAAAACCATAGAACAACCAAAAAATCGGAAACAACTGTAAACATAAAACTTATTCAATTGAGAAATAAATTGCAAAAAATCTCAAAGAAATCCCAAAAAAAATGCAAACAATTGCATAAAATCAGAAGAATAAGAAAAGATGAGAAAAAATTAAAAAACAAAAGAAAATAATTACAAAAAAGAAAAACAGAAAAAAAGTAGAAAATATTCATACATAGAGTCGCTCTCATTTAACTCATCATTAGATTTACTTTCTTTATGACTTTGAAATTTATGATCAAGAGATTCACTCTAACAGAAGAAATTGGATTGTAATGGGAGATTGTACTTAACTCTGAATTAAAACATTCTGTACTACATGTTGCTGTTACATTGTTATCATATTTACGTAAAGAAATGGATGAATAAGAATCATTATTTACCATATCATTAACGGTATTATCGGAGGTTTTCTTAGCAATAGACTACCTAAGTGTGACGTCAGAGATGGCGGAGCTTACCAAACCTTTCCAAACAGAGAAAGAGTCTGTTAAATTTGAAGAGTTTCTGTAAATATTTATTAAAAAAAAAATCGACAACAAATAAGCGCTTTCATTCTCATTTATATATTTTCCAGTGAATTTAGGACCTACTCAAATAAAATTGATAGTGGTAAGTAATTGTTTATCAGATATATTTAAGTTTGAAATAGTTTGAGGTTATGTATTAAATATTTTGATATGTATGTATGAAC
Source organism: Neocrepidodera transversa (assembly GCA_963243735.1). Taxonomy (NCBI): domain Eukaryota; kingdom Metazoa; phylum Arthropoda; class Insecta; order Coleoptera; family Chrysomelidae; genus Neocrepidodera; species Neocrepidodera transversa. The sequence continues at coordinate 313,071 of CAUJLB010000046.1, forward strand.
TTATTTATTATCTTAATAAGTCCTATGATGGCATTTCGACTAATATTTTATTTTTGTTTCAGATTTTTTTAATTCTACAACTATGGTTATGTGTTTTGTTCCGGATTGCAAACATTACAGCGAACAAAAAACATGCAAGTTTTTTGTATTTCCAGTAAACCGAGCTGAGAGAGCAATTTGGATTAAACTAATATCGTATTCAATACTATTATTACTACATAAACAAAACATTCTAATGTCAAAATTGATTTTGCAGGAGGCAAAATAGTGAACCATCCAAACATTCCTTATAGTTTGTAGTTGCTATTTCATAGACATGAATGGGAAAAATAAACCATCCTTATTCAAGTTTAGTGCAAAAAGAAAATTTAACTCTCCAGAGAGACGTGTGACGTTCTTTCTTTCTTCCAAAAGAGATTTGCCGTCACTATGACACCCACGGCCTCGGTATTTCACTAGATTGCCTCGGGCGCCATATTTTTGGGATGGTTTACTCCACTTACTCTCGATCTACTGCCTCAAGAGTACCAGGGTAGCAACAGATGGAGGTTACAGTAATTCCAGGGGTCTGTTGTCGTAGACTGTTTAGCGATGCACAGTGTAAAACAGGCTTTAATTGTTTCACAGTGCCGAACCTGAATTTACCGGTTGCTTTTGTAAAAATAATTTAAAAAAAAAATTGCAAATAACTATTTATCTTTATAATTACTAACTCATGCCCCAGATTAAATGCAAGCAAAAATTCTTCGATATATGATAGGATAAATAAAAGCAGTATAAGACAAAATGTACAAAATATATGTGAAAATAATTTGCAGTTCTAATGGTGAAAATGATATATATCCAGAAAAACGTTATTAGACAATATAAAATAGATTTTCCGTTGTATTTGTGTCTAAAATGCAGCTATGCCGGTATTAATAATACATAAATCAACATTAATAAGATTAATTTTTAAAAAAAATAAATTGTACGGAATTCAAAAATAAACAGAAAAATTACTGATCTTCTAAATTTGGTTCAGTGTTCTCTGAATAAGAGGCCCCCTATGGGCCTGCTCTATGCAGAGACCACTAGGGCGATATTCCCGAACCTCTGAACCCAATTCCCAAAAACCTGCTTTCCACTTTTACTTCGAAGCGTTTCGGATAAACAGCCGTGTATGTCCCTGCTCTATGCAGAAGACACCAGGGATATCACTCCTAAACCTTCGGACCAAAAGAGTTTTAGATTTTATTTGTTTTAAACTTTATGAGTTTAAAACAAGTATGAAATATTTTATTTACACAAATACGCAGGAAATGTATTGCCAATTAAAACCTCAGTGCAGTCAAATGATATTTATTGTTTAATCAGTAAAATAAAATTGCACAAAAAAAATAAAATATTCTTACCTTTGATAAGAAACAAAAAAAACAAAAACGTACACAAATCAGTTCGGTCGGTCGGTATTAATTTGAATCGGCACCAGCATAAGTAGAAGAGCAGAGAGACAAGAGAATGATTTTAGCGGCTCCCGGCCTTTTTAACAGTTTTCCCAGCCCCACTTAGCAAAGGCCCCACTAAATCAGAAAATATGCGCGATCGTCCACGGAACTGATTTGTTCGGTTTGTCTTAACAATTTACAAAATTAAAAATCCAAAGAAGTAGGGAATCCAAAGAAATAGGAATTCCAAAAGAATGAATATTTTGTATATATGCTAATAAATTAAGAGGGGTGTCAATAACTCAAAACTAAAACAGTTAATACCCTAAAAATAAAATTAGTTAAATAATAATAATCAAAAAAAAATACCTTCGTTACAGACGGTATGTCTTAATAAAACATTAATTAGAAAACATTCTAAAATGCGGTTATTATTGGTTTTTAATAATTCTGTTTCTTTCTAGTAAACGAACTGTAAAAAATGTTAAAGTCTCTGCTTTGAATTCAGAAGTAACAAGTTTATCTGGGATTACTGAAATAGATACCAGGTATATCTAGAAACGAAAGTGTAGCAGATATACCACTTCCATAAGTGCTGGCAAAGCATTGGGAGGCTGAAAATTATTTTTTTAAACAAGAATTTGAAGAAGTAACTGAAAAACTTAAAAAATTAACTACACGTTTTAGCTATGACCATATTAAAAACAATGATTACTCTTAAAATCCCATGTAGTTTTTAACAGTTTTTGTTTGTACCATCTCTATTGTAAGTTCTGTGAATTGACACTTAAGCGGAAGTGAAAACCATTTTTGTTTTCGCCTTAAAAAATGAAAAGAAGATGCGATTGAGGAGGAAGAGACCAGACACTCATAGTACCTCGGGCGACACACGTCACTTATTGTATTTTTGTCTCAGCCGAACACTCTTGTTTCAATGTATTTCACCACTATTGTATTTATAGTAAAAGTTTATGTTTTGTTTCTTTGTCAAGTAAATAGTGTTAAAAGTTATCAGAGTGTTTCCTTTTCTCAAAGATGAATTGTGGTTACCATTACCAGACAAATCAGTCCACTTTAATTTAATGCTTTCTCATGATTCTTGGTCTCATCAAAGGAAATATTAATCAGAAAAGAATCAATTACCATGTGCTAATGTATACAGAAATACCTATAAATGAATTATTTTTAACTGTTCATAAAACAATGAGTAGTTGTTAAAATCACTTTAACTTTTGAAACTCTGCTACGCCACTGTTTAGTTCCCTTTTTTCTCAACCACGACTCCCGCCAAGGTCAGCTCCGTGACAACCCTCTCTTCCACTTCAACGGTCGAGCAGTTAACATGTAAATTAATATAGTGCTTCGTTTTCTACCTGTGTATGGTTTTAATCCTAAAATATAATGTCTAATGTGTGGAATTTAAGGTAACAGATCTTTTCCATTTTATTACAAATATGCAAAGAATACGGGTCTATCTCATAATTAATCAATCATATGGATCATCGTGCATGAGAGCGGTGTTGCCAAACTTACTAGAACAATTTAGAAGTCCTTAGGACACGGTCCAGGATATACCAAGGGAGAGCTCCGCTTATGGACACCCTTTTTCTGTAATTATATCTTTTTTATATGCGCTGTTGTAAAATGTATTGTGCTATATTCGGAAATATTTATGTCTTGTTCTTACTTTCATTTAAATGTACTGTATCAAACATTACCTATTTAATTGTTGTCGTTTACTAGTAGAATTTAATTGTTGTTTACTAGTAGATGAATTTCTGTTTAATTGTTGTTGTTTACTATTAGCTAAACTTCCATTGTTGTTGTTTACTATTAGATAAACATTGTTTAATTATTGTAAATTTATGTGTTAACCTTTTACGTTTAAAGCTTGCTGATTAAATCTTATCAGAAAGCAGGACGATATGTTTTATTGTCCCACGTCCCCTAAACGTGTAATAATTATAGGGTGGTCCTTCGAAATCTTTATTCGACCATGCGATAGCTTATGTGTGATTTTTTGAACCAAACTTCTATTACTACAAGTCCACAAATCCACTAAATACATTCACTCTGATTCACACATATTGTTGTGGTCCTTCGAGCCGGATCTGCTCACTCCTGTCAAAATGACAATTTTCTGAAACTTTAAATAAGTCATCCCTTCTGACCTTCGGAAGAAAATTCTCCTAAACATTAACACAACTCTGTATAAGCATCCTCTTTACCCTCAAATAAACATTCTTACATGGTTTATGAACGTTTCGCGAAAAAGTGAAATTTCTGAAAAAAATGCAACGCGTGGCAACACCGCTCTGGTTCTCTGCACCTGTCGACTCACCACCGGCCGCTGGCTGGAAATTTGATGGTAGCAATCGTCTCTATGTGGGCTAAGTTGGCACCCCCCATTAATTATTTTTTATGTTTAAATACATGATCTGCTTGCACACTATTTGCACAGTGTTGCACAATAAAACTTACTTTTTGCACAGTTCTCTAGAGAAAGATATAGAACTTTTTAAGTGGGGGGTGACAATTAGACGCTGGCACCCCACATTGATTTTTTTCATATTTTATTTACGAATTCTGAAAGTACTCTTTTTGCACAGCTTTGCACAACCATTGTCAACTTTTGCACACCCTTGTACTCGGAATTATACGGAGGTCAAAGTTACAAACTAGCACCCCCCATTGCTTTTTTTTAAATTTTGTTAACGGTTTCTGAAAGTACTCTTTTTGCACAGCTTTGCACAACCATTGCCAACTTTTGCACACCCCCGTACTAGGAATTAAACGGAGGTTAAAGTTCCAAATTTGCACCCCCACTGCTTTTTTTTAAATTTTATTTACGGTTTCTGAAAGCACTCTTTTTGCACAGCTTTGCACAACCATTGCCAACTTTTGCACACCCCCGTACTAGGAATTAAACGGAGGTTAAAGTTACAACTTAGCACCCCCCACTGCTTTTTTTAAATTTTATTTATGTTTTCTGAAAGTACTCTTTTTGCACAGCTTTGCACAACCATTGCCAACTTTTGCACACCCCCGTACTAGGAATTAAACGGAGGTTAAAGTTCCAAATTTGCACCCCCACTGCTTTTTTTTAAATTTTATTTACGGTTTCTGAAAGCACTCTTTTTGCACAGCTTTGCACAACCATTGCCAACTTTTGCACACCCCCGTACTAGGAATTAAACGGAGGTCAAAGTTACAACTTAGCACCCCCCACTGCTTTTTTTAAAATTTTATTGACGGTTTCTGAAAGTACTCTTTTGCACAGCTTTGCACAACCATTGCCAACTTTTGCACACCCCCGTACTAGGAATTATACGGCGGTCAAAGTTACACTTAGCACCCCCACTGCTTTTTTTAAATTTTATTGACGGTTTCTGAAAGTATTCCTTTTGCATAGCTTTGCACAACCATTGCCAACTTTTGCACACCCCCGTACTAGGAATTAAACGGAGGTTAAAGTTCCAAATTTGCACCCCCACTGCTTTTTTTTTAATTTTATTTACGGTTTCTGAAAGCACTCTTTTTGCACAGCTTTGCACAACCATTGCCAACTTTTGCACACCCCCGTACTAGGAATTAAACGGAGGTCAAAGTTACAACTTAGCACCCCCCACTGCTTTTTTTAAAATTTTATTGACGGTTTCTGAAAGTACTCTTTTTATACAGCTTTGCACAACCATTACCAACTTTTGCACACCCCCGTACTAGGAATTATACGGCGGTCAAAGTTACAACTTAGCACCCCCACTGCTTTTTTTTAAATTTTATTTATGTTTTCTGAAAGTACTCTTTTTGCACAGCTTTGCACAACCATTGCCAACTTTTGCACACCCCCTTACTAGGAATTATATGGCGGTCAAAGTTACAACTTAGCACCCCCCACTGCTTTTTTTAAAATTTTATTGACGGTTTCTGAAAGTACTCTTTTGCACAGCTTTGCACAACCATTGCCAACTTTTGCACACCCCCGTACTAGGAATTATACGGCGGTCAAAGTTACACTTAGCACCCCCCACTGCTTTTTTTTAAATTTTATTGACGGTTTCTGAAAGTATTCCTTTTGCATAGCTTTGCACAACCATTGCCAACTTTTGCACACCCCCGTACTAGGAATTAAACGGAGGTCAAAGTTACAACTTAACACCTCCCACTGCTCTTTTTTGAATTTTATTGACGGTTTCTGAAAGTACTCTTTTTGTGCAAGGCACATTCATTGCCATTTTTTGCGTTTGTATTCGGAATTTCAGTAAAGGTTTAAATTGGTTTTAAAGGTATTAAAGACTTAATTAAACTCTTAAATTGGAAGTTGGGAACCTTTGATTTTGAACAATGTTGAAAAATATCTTCACCAGTAACCAAAACTACACTTTTTTAACCCTCTACGTACGTTTTGCTAACTATGTTAGCATAATCAGGAGTTGATTATAAAGTCAGTGTTAAAAGGTGTAGTTTTGGTCAGTGGAGACGACATTCTTCAATATTAATTAAACTATTCATTTTTTATTTTTGACTATTAGGAAGAACCTCAATTTTTATATTTAAAAATTATCTAGAGAAGAAATAATACATACCACCCTGTATTTCGTTTGGATTCTTAGTAATAGCTGTTGAAGTTTTGAGTAAAAACACTTGAATTGGGATAAGGGATTTTTAAGATAAACATAGACACTTGTCGTTTAGGTATCGTGTATGAAAGACTAATCTAAATATTACGAAAATTATAATATTTTAACTGAGAGTGAATTGCGAATTATTAAATAAGTTCTGTGGGATTGACATTTTACAGGTAAGACCTCAAAAATTTTATTTATATTTTTTTTCAATCTTAAGCTTTGCGTATTGTGGTGTAATATTAGTATGCTCTGATATAATGTTATATTTAATTAAAATTTACTAGATAGGTCATGAAATACCGGGTGTCCCACTTAACATTTCGGTGTTTTGATCGCTTATTGCTCAAATAGTTTTAGGAATAGAAACATGCGGTTTTCGCCAGTTTTATTGAAATCTATAGAAGTTTTTTTCTCAATAATGGGATATTTTATCGTAATGCCGGTTTGACCGGAAATTAACACGGTGATTTTTAGGGATAGGGCAACTTTGTTATTTTAACTAGAACACCCTGTATATTTTTAGCCTAACACAAAGCTCAATATTTAAGCTTTCTAAACATATATAGTTTGTGCTACTTTTTTCGTAAATTATGGCTTAAAATTTAAGTTAAACAACTTTAAACATTTTGTAAGGTAATTTATTATAAATGTCAATAAAATTAACAATTTTGAACGTAAAGACATAGAAATCTTCTTATTATATCTGACGAGGCTACCTTCCACCTAAATGGTCAAGTAAATAGACACAACTGTCGCATTTGGGGTTCAGAGAACCCTCACAGAACTACTGAATATATAAGAGATTCACCCAAAGTAACTGTATGGTGTGCCATGAGTTGTACAAAAATTTATGGCCCATTTTTCTTTAGCAAATCTATCGTTAATGTGTATAAACGTCCAAGGACACCATTTTGAAAATTTGTTATAACAACTTTTTTTGTTAAATGCCTTTACGTTCAAAATTGTTAATTTTATTGACATTTATAATAAATTACCTTACAAAATGCTTAAAGTTGTTTAACTTAACTTTTAAGCCATAATTTACGAAAAAAGTAGCACAAACTATATATTCTTAGAAAGCTTAAATGTTGAGCTTTGTGTTAGGCTAAAAATACACACGCTGTTCTAGTTAAAATAACAAAGTTGCCCTATCCCTAAAAATCACCGTGTTAATTTCCGGTCAAACCGGCATTACGATAAAATATCCCATTATTGAGAAAAAAACTTCTATAGATTTCAATAAAACTGGCGAAAACCGCATGTTTCTATTCCTAAAACTATTTGAGTAATAAGCGATCAAAACCCCGAAAAGTTAAGTGGGACACCCGGTAGTTATTTATGCAACCAGTTACGAAATGTCCAATTTTGTGTAACGCGTGAGATTTTTGCGGAACGAACGCATAGTGAGTTCCGCAAAACCTCACAAGTTACACAAAATTACATTTTGTAACGTATTGCATACAGGATTTTTTCTAATTTTGAAGAAAGTAATAAAAAAATAATAAAACATAATTGATAAAAATTGTGAAAATATAAATTTAGTCTTTTCGCTGTTGTCACTTCATTTTAGTTGTCAGTTTGACACTTTGTAAATAAGCCTGAACGGGTGGTTGTTAATTTTACTTGAATAACAGCAAGTAGGAGCAATAAAACGAGTATGTCATCGGGAATTAATTTAAATAATTGCAATAATTGTGTTATAGAGAATTATAATAATTTCAAAATAGAATTCTTTTTGTCACTAATTTTATATTTATAAATATTTTTAAACGTTGCTCTAATTAAAACACATCTATATATAAAAAGATTTTTTTATTGCTATGGTTTAGCCACTAAACTCCATGCGGTACGTGGTGCCTCTCCCTGTATGTAGCAAAAATAAGCAATTTACGTTTGTAAAACTGACAAACGCCAAATTAAATGTCACTTCCTACTCGATTAAAACGTCCATAATAAAGCGTGGCTATTGTTTCTCATTATTGTTGTACTAGTACAATAATAAAAACTCATTGTTGCACTAGTAAAACAATAGGATACGTTGCTGAAAGTAATATAGTTATTATGTGCTTGAAAAATAGTTACTTATGCAACAAGTGTGTAAAGTGATACTTTTTTTACGAATGTGAATTTTGTCACAGGAGTCAAAGGCGAGTGCGACAATCACATGAGAGAAAAAAGGTACTTTACACACTAGTTGCATACAATACCAAGTAGGTCCTAAGTGAAAATATGCAATCTGCTTTACGCACTATAGCAGGTATATAGCAGTCCAATATACAATTTTTACTATACGCAAAGTTATTCACTTTACGCATTAAGTTAGTAATTTACACACGGTGGTAGAAAAATTTCTTGTTCTTCAAACGTATACTTATACTCATATTACCTTCGGCAACCCAAATCGTAGAAATATCCTATTGCTTTATTTATACAACAATAAGTTTTCACTATTGTACTAGTACAACAATAATAAGAAATCATAGCCACGCTTTATTATGGGCGTTGTAATCGAGTGGGTAGGAACTGTCATTTCAATATTTATTTAATTTGAGGTTTAAAAATTTTATTGCAAAAATGTCTCAAGAATTAGAATGTACAGTTCCGGAATTAGTCGAAATAATAAATAGAATAAATAAATAATACTTATGTAAGCCATGACTGTTTTTTTTATTCTCTTAATTGTATTAATAAATAGTTGAGATATAATAATGTCCTCTATTGTTTGCTACATATAACTTGAATTATGTTTACGCTCAAAGAAAAAATAGTATACAGGGTCCGGCAATCCTCTGTCGTGGTTTCATAATTCTTTTTGTGTGAATTATTTGAAAGGTACCTATTAATGGTAGTTAAAAGCGAATATTTTAAAATTATTTTCATGTATACAGGGTGGTCCATTAGTAACCTAGGCAAATTACTTTTTTTTAATTCATTGAAGAATACTTATACATGGTGTCCCATTTGAAAAAACTGAAAAAACTTAAATAGAAGTTTATGGAATGTAAAATTTATTTTGGACCACCCTGTATAAAAAAGTACAAATAATCCAAATCATATTTTAAAAGCCCCCCCCCCGATTTCTGCCCCCACCTATCTAGATTTTACGAATATCTTTAATTTTTAATTTTTCAAATTTTTAACATGACGGAGTATGATAACAGCCTCATAACAAAACACCTAAACTGTTTATGGTTAGAGTGAAAAAAAGTAAAAAAGCGTTAAAGAAAGTGCCATAACGTTAACTTTATTTCACGCTATCCATAAGTTGACACAGCTGATCAGTGCAATCATTATGCATTCGTAATTAGTTGTAATTTACTAAAGGAGTTTGATTAAAATATCCCAAATATCTATTTTTTATTTTATTATTTTGTATAGACCGGTAAAAAAAAAATTGTATGCAACATATGTATAAAGTGTCTTTTTTTCACTCATGGAATTGCCGCACTCGTCTGACGGCTCGTTCGGTCAATTTTTCCATTCGTGAAAAAAAGTACCACTTTATGCACTTATTGCATAAATTACTATTTTAAGAATACCAATTTTCAGCTCTGTAACATGTTTGGTTCTATGATTTTTGAGACGTAAAAAAATTTCTAAAAAGCATCCCGTCCTTTTCGACCCACGTAACTAGAATTTCGAAAAATGGTGAAACACGTGTTTGTTTATTTTTTATTTAATTTAATTAATTAATTAGTAAAAATAGGAAAAAAAATGAAAAAAACTATTCTTAGAGAGATTCCACAACGAAGCAGGGATAGTTAGCTAGTTATAGATATTAGCATTCATAATGTTAATAATACTTATCTTATGGGAAATAATACCACATCAATGTTAATGAAATGTATATTTCTAACGTTTCGATTCCTCTCCTGGAATCGTTTTCAAAGATTTCAAAGATAAAATGACAATTTTGACGTTAAATAGAGGAATCGAAACGTTAGAAATATACATTTCATTAACATTGATGTGGTATTATTTCCCATAAGATAAGTATTATTAACATTATTAACATTATGCCACAAGAAAATTATAGAAATTAATTAGCATTCATAGCTACTATAGTCTGTCCAATATTTCTTTTTTCTTAAAATGACAGACTTCAAGCTGAGTAGTCATTTTATGTTAAAATATACAGGGTGTTTCATTATATTCTGACTGTTTTTAAAAGCTTATATCTTTCAAACGGTTCTAGATAATGAGATGCGGTTTTCATAATTCGGTTTAAAATTACTTTAAGTTTTGTTGTGATATGGCCTACTCCCGGCTTACCCGCTATAAAAGCGGCGTATTTCCAGTATCAAAGTTACAGTTCTCAAACTTCGCTTTCTGTGTACCGATTTGAGACTTTATGTTACCATTAGAAAGTAAAAAATATGTCTTTTAGAATATTGCTTAATATACAAGGTGTCCCATTTAAAAAATAACATTTATTGTCTTCTGAAAATACGCCACTTTTATAGCGGGTAAACCGGAAGTAGGCCACTTATATAAATATATCACAACAAAACTTACAGTAATTTTGAACTGAACTGTGAAAACCGCATCTCATTATCTAGAGCCGTTTGGAAGATATCAGATTTTAAAAACAGTAAGAATATAATGAAACACCCTGTATAATGTGGCTAATCTGATTGGATGTGTCTACCCATTATAAAAAGTACTGAACTATTTGAATATAATATGCATAAAAAATGTAGTTACAGGGAATATAATTTAGCATATTCTAATATATTACTAAATATTTATTATCCCCAAAAAAGGCAGGAAAACTGTTGAAAATTTAGAATATTTATATCCTTTATTCTAATTGGGAATTGTCAAAAAGTTAAAAGAAATATTAGATAGACTATATACATTGTAATAGGAGGTATAGAACTTTTCTGTTTTTTTGTATGATAGGTTTAGTAAAGTAAAGAATATAAATTTAAAATGGAATATTTTCAGCAAAATGCTTCGAAGTCGTCGTCGGACAGATAAAGATGTTGAACAAATCCTACGTGTCTTTAAAGAAAACAAGCAAGATTTAATAAGAGATGGACAACTGCAACAACCGAGAAGTGCATTGATTTGGAGTACTATAACAGAATTCTTGGATCAGGTGTACTCTCCATTGGCACTTTTTACTATAGCTGCGAAAAACTATTATAACTCAAAGCAAATTTTGGGACTTCAGGAACATTTGGAAGTAACAAAAAATTGCACACCCATTCCATTTGATACAGAATCTGATGAAGTATCTGGCAGTGAAGCTGATTTTATGCAAAACAGAGTGGATAACACTCATTGTTTCAAATTCGATATAACACTCTCATATGAAGAATATGAGGATTTGAACAAACATATTGAAGTTTATGGGCGGAAAGATGCCTACGAAAAAAGGTTACACTGCAGGAAATCACAAAAAAGACAGTACGGTGTATTTCAGCAAAGACACTGGACTCATATTCTCTCTAAGAAAATTGAACCTGTTCTTCGCGAACAGCAAAAAAAACTGTGTTATCATTTTTAAGAGATGTAAATTATATAGAAGACATGAAACAAAATTTGTTGATTTTTTAGGAAAATGTAGCATTTGCCTTGGTAAATTATATGGATATATTCTGAATCCGCCTCAACAAGGTAATAAATTTGTAGTAAATTTTTTGTTGACTAATTATACATAATTCTTGCTTCGAGGGAAATTGATTCGAACTTTGAAGAACCATCGTGGCTTCCAAATTAAAAAACTATAAGAGCTGCAAAACATGAAATAGCCAAGAAAGAGCGACTCCATGATGATCCAGTGTATTCTATTTGTCAAATGAAAGTCGACCCTTCTATGAAAGGTGCAATACGAAATATAGGAGTTGACCCATTTTTTGTTTATTTTTGGAGTAATACTCAGTTACATGTCTACAACCGATATTGCGAAAGCGAATATTCCCGACTTTGCATTGATGCTACAGGCAGCGTTGTCAAAATAATTAGAAAAGTCACAGGGGAAAAATCTAAACACATATTTTTGTACGACTGTGCTGTATTAAGCAAAAAAACTCATCGGGATAATCAGTATTCAGTTTGCAACATGCTTTCGGAGAGTCAAAATGCAGTATCAATTTATTCTTGACTGGCGCACTGGATAAAATCTGGTGCTAGGACTCCAAATGAAGTAGTAACAGATATGTCATTGGCATTTCACCTGAATGATTTAATTTGCCTGATCATGCCAGATTAGAATTAGCCGACCCTTTCTTTTTCCAGCCTGGAGAAATTCAAATATTAATAGGGGGTGATTTATACTTTCAATTATTAAAACCCGAAATTATTAGTATGGGGGCAAGTATGCCTACTCTTGTTAATACTCATTTAGGATTTGTTATAGCTGGACCAGTTTCAGATAATCATGTTTCTAAATTTAATAGAAGTAATTTTGTTCTATCTTTTTTAAATGTACATAATGAAGATCATTTGGATCAGCCTCGCCTTGAGGAATTAATGGAAAATTTCTGGGAAATTGAGGAAATACCTGAAACCAGAAAACAATCTTATAGTGATGATGTTGTGGAAAAAATATTTGTAAATACTACTACGATTTTACCTTCAGGCCGATATCAAGTCGACATGCCTATGCTAACTGATACTAATAAAAAATTAGGTCATTCTTTATCTATTGCCAAGCGGCGGTTTACTCATTTAGAACTAAAATTTGTAAACAATCTACAGTTTTTTGATACGTATAAGCAAGTACTTTTTGATTACCTAAATCTGGGCCATGCCAAGGTGGTTCCTATGTCTCTGTCTTGTAATTTATTAAATAAACTTAAATACTTTATCCCACATAGAGCTGTTATTCGTGATGATTCTGTCTCTTCCAAATGTCGATTATTCCTCTTGCTCCGATTCAGGAGTATCTCTTAATGATCTCACTCATAAAGGATATCAAGTCCAAGATAACTTGTTTGACATTATCTGTCGTTTTAGAACCTTTCCTTTGTTTTATGTGCGGACATCCAGATGATGTACCGTATGATCGAAATCAATCCTGCGCAACGTCACTTGCAAAATGTACTTGGGCGCGACAACCCGTCCGATTCATTTAAATGTATCGAACTTTCTCGTCTAAGTTTTGGCCAAAATTGTGCTCCTTACCTAGCCACAAGAGTGCTTAAGGACATCGCTGATAAAAATCCTAATTATCATCTAGCTATATCTGCTATTTTATCTCAAACTTATATGGACGACATCCTTGGTGGAGTCTCCGAATTTTCTCAATTACAAATTCTTTATAATGAATTAACCACTGTACTTAATAAGCATGGTTTTCTGCTACACAAATGGCATTCTAACTCTACTGAGTTTCTTGAATCTTTGTCCCTAGATCACGATATTGAATTGGATCTAAATTTGGAAAATTCTCATTGTAAAATTCTCGGTATAAAATGGAATTCTTCCTCTGATATACTTCAAATTTGTTCTTCTCCCTTCCCTAACATACCTCGTTTAACTAAACGTATTATTTTATAAATAATATCAAGTACTTTCGATCCTGCGGGACTAGTGAGCCCCTTGATCTTAGGCGGAAAATTAATTATGCAGACTCTTTGGCAACTCAACCTCGGATGGGACGAGGTTATTTCAGATAAATCTGTTTTAAAGCAATGGCAATCTTTTGTTTCTATTCTCTCTGAATTATCTCAACTTTTTATACCTCGGCTTCTAGTAGAAAAGAAGGAAGTTTTAGAGGTTTCCCTTCATGGGTTCTGTGACGCCAGTCAACTTGCATATGGCTGTTGCGTTTATTTGGTAGCCTCATATTCTGACGGTACTAAATCTTCCAATTTAATAGCTGCTAAATCTAGAGTAAGTCCGTTAAAAACTAAACTTACAATTCCAAAGCTTGAGCTGTCTTCCATGGACCTCTTAGCTAAACTTGTACATAAACTTGTAAACATTTTTTCATCCAATTATCAATTCTCATCAGTTAATCTCTGGTCTGACTCCCTCGTTTCACTAAGCTGGGTGAAACGTAACTCGAGTGAGTTTTCTATTTTTGTGTCCCGACGTGTATCTGCTATTCAGCATAATAGTCGAGATTTCACGTGGAGACACATACGCTCCAAATTCAATCCCGCAGATATGCTTTCTAGAACTAATTTCTTGAAGGATGTTAGGAACTTTTGGTTACATGGTCCAGAGATGTTATGTTACTCGAGCGATTTTGATTCCCTTGATACTTTTTCTCCTATTGAACTTTTACCTGAATTAAGGAAAGTCTCTATGGTTTCTGTAACTGCCCCGCACAATAGTTTAAAGGAACTATTTTCCGAATATCCTAAATTCAATAAATTACAAAGAATATTATTGTATATTCACAGATTTGTAAATAATATACAAAGAAAAAATTGTAAATACTCTGGCCCTTTATCTATTTTTGAACTCCAACGTTCGCATGATTTTATTATTAAATAAACTCAAGTTGAGCATTTCCAAAAGGAACGGAACCTCCTTTTAGCACAAAAACCAATACTTGACAAATCTCTTTTGCCGCTAAATATTTTTATTGATAGTGAACAAATTTTACGAGTAGGAGGCAGATTGCAAAATTCTGATTGTAACTACGATAAAAAATTCCCTATTCTTCTCCCTTGCAATGACCAATTAGTAGTCCGTCTCATAGAAAGAGAACACGATAGACTAGGTCATAGTGGTCCCCAAAATGTTTTGGGAAATATTAGACAACGTTATTGGCCCCTAGGTGGCATCCGCCTAATTAATCGAATTCTATCAAAATGCATTACTTTTTATAGGTTTAATGCCCAATTTTCTTCACAAATTATGTCTCCTCTTCTAGCTGATAGGCTAATGCCCTCTCGTGCTTTCCAACGGGTATGTGTCGATTATGCCGGTCCTATTTCTATACTATTTTCCCGATTAAGGAAGGCCCCGGTTATTAAAGCGTATATAGCCATATTTGTGTGCATGATAACCAAGGCCGTGCATATTGAGCTTGTTACCAGTTTGACCTCTGAAGCGTTTATTGCTACGTTGAAACGATTTATTGGTAGGAGAGGAAATCCAACCTTTATTTATAGCGATAACGGTACTAACTTCGTAGGTTCTAGGAACCAATTACGAGAAATCTCTGATTTTCTTAAATCCCAAGAGAATTTTGATAGTATTGCAACTTATCTCTCTTTGACCGAAATTGTGTGGAAATTTATTCCTGCCCGGTCCCCGCATTGGGGTGGGCTCTGGGAGGCTGCTCTTAAGAGCACGAAGTCCCATTTAATAAAATTGTTAGGTACATCTTCATTTACATATGAAGAAACTTCTACTATCCTCATCCAAATTGAGGCTATTCTTAATAGTCGCCCTTTATACCCTTTGTCAAACGACCCAAATGATATTTTATCCTTGACCCCTGGTCATTTTTTGATTAATGCCCCATTAACCGCTTATCCCGAAAAGGACGTTACCGAAACTCCTTGTAATCGGTTAAAATTTTGGTCCCAGTGTGAAAAGATCAGACAGCTTTTCTGGAAACGCTGGTCTGTAGAGTATCTACATCGGCTTCAACATCGCCCTAAATGGCAAAAGATAGAAAAGAATTTGGCCATTGGCGATCTAGTTTTAGTTTTGTCTGAAGACCGACCTCCCCTGAATTGGCCCTTGGCCCGGATTATTGAATTATTACCTGGACGAGATGGAAAAATCCGCGCTGCTAAAATAAAAACCAGTGATGGAGTTTATACTCGCCCCATCGTCAAACTTGCTGTTCTTCCTCTTGAACCTTAACTAGTTTAAAACTTATCACCTCTTCTTTACTTTTATTTTTTTTTACAGTAGTGTAGGAATTTCTTCCCCCTCCCCCCAGTATGTTAAAATCACTTTAACTTTTGAAACTCTGCTACGCCACTGTTTAGTTCCCTATTTTCTCAACCACGGCTCCCGCCAAGGTCAGCTCCGTGACAACCCTCTCTTCCACTTCAACCGTCGAGCAGTTAACATGTAAATTAATATAGTGCTTCGTTTTCTACCTGTGTATGGTTTTAATCCTAAAATATAATGTCTAATGTGTGGAATTTAAGGTAACAGATCTTTTCCATTTTATTACAAATATGCAAAGACCACGGGTCTATCTCATAATTAATCAATCATATGGATCATCGTGCATGAGAGCGGTGTTGCCAAACTTACTAGAACAATTTAGAAGTCCTTAGGACACGGTCCAGGATATACCAAGGGAGAGCTCCTCTTATGAACACCCTTTTTCTGTAATTATATCTTTTTTATATGCGCTGTTGTAAAATGCATTGTGCTATATTCGGAAATATTTATGTCTTGTTCTTACTTTCATTTAAATGTACTGTATCAAACATTACCTATTTAATTGTTGTCGTTTACTAGTAGAATTTAATTGTTGTTTACTAGTAGATGAATTTCTGTTTAATTGTTGTTGTTTACTATTAGCTAAACTTCTATTGTTGTTGTTTACTATTAGATAAACATTGTTTAATTATTGTAAATTTATGTGTTAACCTTTTACGTTTAAAGCTTGCTGATTAAATCTTATCAGAAAGCAGGACGATATGTTTTATTGTCCCACGTCCCCTAAACGTGTAATAATTATAGGTAGGTCCTTCGAAATCTTTATTGGACCACGCGATAGCTTATGTGTGATTTTTTGAACCAAACTTCTATTACTACAAGTCCACAAATCCACTAAATACATTCACTCTGATTCACACAGTAGTTTTAAGTTAAACTATTATGCCAATTAGCAAGTCAAGTTATTGTCGAAAATTAACAAATTGCTAATGACTTTAATGAAACTTCGATTGAATCTGCCACATGAAGATTTAGCCATTCGATTTAATTGTAGTTCTGCTACAATCAAGCTTGCTTCCCTGCACCATTTTTCAATTTTAAAAACTGCAGAATTATACTAGACTGCACCGAAATATACTCTGCTATTCCTAGTAGCATGGAGAGTTATTCAAAGGATAAAATGTTTTAGTATTTTAGAAAAAGTTCCCCAATATTATATATCACAAATATCAATTATTTTTCAGTTATATGCAGATGTACAGCTCTCACTAATTTTTAATATCCATTGATAAAGGAAGTGGAAGAGTATTATTGTAAATAATATATAAAATATAATTTCAAATATTGTTTCTGTGATTTAAAAATACCTATTCCTGTTTAAATAAACAATACATCATTATTTTTGTTTTTAAGTTTAAGATATATAAGCAAACTGGCAATCTTAACCAGATTAAATGAAGTTATTTTGAATGTTAAAATCACTTATCTGAATTAAAGTGTATTGTTTGTCCTCAAAATCAAGAAAAACTAGAGGAAACCTACATGCACATTTTTTACGCGCCCTCTAGTGACGCAACTATTGGAAATTTTGGAAAAAGTTTGAAACAAAAGTTATAGTTGATGCTCTAAAACTTTTACTACAACATTTTGCACCAAAGTGTATTTTTTGTCCTTAAAATTTAAAAAAATTAAAAAATTGTTACATGTGTATTTAATCAATGTCGGTCTTGAGGACCTTCTACTGTGCCAAATTAAACTAAAAACTAATGGTCGCATTCAAGGCACACACCGACCTTGCATACCAAATTTCAGCTTGATTGGTCAAACGGTTCGGCAGTTATCGTGGAAGATTACACACAGACAGACAATACGCTGGAAATGGTTTCAATCTTCTTGGGGGACCTCAAATTGGATATTTCCAACGATATCTCGATTTTTTTTTGCTCGTTCACTTTACTTTCCTTTGATGGGTCCGGGAAAGTAAAAATGTCAAGGGTACCTTTTTGCTGTACTTGAAAAGATCCTATGAAATAAGACAAAAAATTGAAAAATAGGGAAAAAAATAATAGAAAATAGTAAAAAATAATGAAAAATAGGAAAAAATAATGAAAAACATGGAGAAAATGAAAAATGTGGAAAAAAATAATGAAAAACAAAAAAAATTAAAAATATAGAAAAAAATAATAAAAAATATGGATAAATTAACTCCTATATAAAATGTGTCATTTAATGATGACAGTTTTGTCAGTTTGTCAGCGATAAAAAAGGTACATCCATCTTTATCGCGATAAAAATGCCTGTTCCTCGCAATAAAAATGCATGTTCCTCATAATCAGACTATCTGTCAGTAGATAGAACGTCCTTTAACTTTAAAGACTCAATAAGTAAAGGCAATGACGTTTAGAATAAAACTTTCTCCACGACCATTACTGAATGTATGAATTCTGAAATAATTTTTAATAATAGAATGTAAACATTAGCCCTCTAGAGTCTGAATATTTATTCTAAAACACTTGTTTCTTATGCATTTTGCATGTATTTTCATTCTTTATCAAGGTAAAGAATGGATTTTCTGTAATCGAACTAAACAATATGGATTTTGCTATGGATTTCAAAAGTGTCACTGTCAGATATAAAATGGAGACGGTAATAATTATTTTCAAACAAGTTTTAATTTAAACAAAATAATGAGTGAAAAATCAAGTGAAGTAGATATAGAATTTAATAATATCTGAAATTGCAAATTATGAAAAAACACCAATGCACCAGATTTTAATTTCGGTAAGTGTCCCATAACACTATAAATATTACTACAATGTAATACAAATATGTCAAAAAATAACTTGTATTCAGATTTAATTTAATTTTGATTTATACTTTTTGATCGTGGAGAAAATATAGTCTGTTACTCGGTTAGAATGAAAAAATTCGACACTCGTGGTTCCTCACACTCGCTTACGCTCGCGTTCGGAATTTTCCACTCGTGTCGAATTTTTCATTCTAACCTTGTTACAGAATCTACTATTACAAGTTGATTTCTTATACAATTGTCACAATCTAAACGTCCTTGTCATTAGTTATAGAACCGTTAAAGTTAAAGAACGTTCTATCTACTGACAATATATCTAGTAGCTGTGAATTGCGTCGGCACGTCATTTTAACCTTAGTTCTGTCAGCTAAAATTGTTTGGTTGATATTGAAATATGGAAGATGAATAATAAAATGATAAAAAATAGTAATAATGAAATAATTTAATTGTATCAATATAGATTATTGTTGTTGTTCATTCTATATGTTGTCGTTAATTTATCTTGCCAAAAAACACTCAAGCTTTTTTTTAAGGATAAATTTCTTTTAAACTCAAAATTTTTCCATCAGTAATTTTCCTCGAAGAACTAACATTTGGCAAAATCGCTCGACCTCCGAAAATATTGAAAAATATGAGGAAAAATAATGACAAATATGGAAAAAAATAATGAAAAATATGGAAAAAAATAATGAAAAATATGGAAAAAAATAATGAATATGGAAAAATAATGAAAAATATGGAAAAAAATAATGAAAAATATTGAAAAAAATAATGAAAAATATGGATAAAAATAATTAATAATATAGAACAAATTATGGATAATATGGATAAAAATAATACAAAATAGAGAAAAAAATGAAAATAATATGGAAAAAATGAAAAATATGGAAAAAATAATTAAAAATATAAAAAAAAAATCATGAAAAATATGGATAATCATAATGAAAAATAAAGAAAAATAGTAAAAATATGGAAAAAAATATTTAAAAATATAAAAAGAACTAATCAAAAATACGAAAAAAAAACACTGAAAAATATGGAAAAAATAATAAAAAAAGGGAAAAAATTAATGACGATAGGGAAAAAATTAGTGACGATAGGGAAAAAATTAATGACGATAGGGAAAAAATTAATGACGATAGGGAAAAAATTAATGACGATAGGGAAAAAAATAATGACGATAGGGAAAAAATTAATGATGATAGGGAAAAAAATAAGAGAGAGAGAGAGAAGAGAAAAGAAGAGAGAGGAAGAGAGAAGAGAGAGAGATTAAATTAAGGAATTTAGTTCTCCCGACCGTGAGTCTTAAGTAGATGAGTATAGGTTATGCAGAATATGTCTATGCGAAAGAAATAGGGCAGGGGTGGGGGTTCGTAGTCGGCGTATTTACTACACCCTTGTGGTTAGTTGCTTGATTTATTTCGGTGCACGTGAGTTCCCGTCAAGATAATCTTTTATATCTGTCTTCAGTTAGGGGTAGTTAATTCCATGCATTAGTTCCCGTCAAGAGTTAAAATTGACCACTAATCCCATGCTTCAATTCCCGTAGACTACTTTATAAATTACTATTAACACCCGTATTCGCCGTATACCAGTAAGCCAAGCTTAAGGGTTAAGCTCGCTTAACGCTTCAGTTTTGTATGCACCGTACCTGCAAACGTATTTAAGCACGCTTTACTTTAAGCGGCGAAATTCGGCGGCTTTATATTTTAAGCCAGGCTTATTTAGACATCATAACCTCACTTTTTTATCTTCTTCAAATAATCTGAATATTGACTTTGTTAAATAATGATGGAAATAGAAGATAAAATTATGCTGGAAGACGATAATGACATCTTAGATATAATTGATTTTGGATTTCCAAGAAGAATTTTTACGAGGCCCAACTATTTTGAGGAGATGGATGATATGGCCTTTTATAGACGATTCAGACTGACCAAGCCTACAACACTATACGTGTTGGATCTCATAGAAGATGCTTTAGAATTCGAAAATGATTTGTAAGAAAAATATTCAATTGATTTAGCCATTTTTTTAATAAAAGCAAACATAAGATAAAACTCACAATAGATGTTCATCCTTTTATTAGAAAAATAATAAAAAAATTACCGTTTTTTAGAAATAATAGCATAACACCTGTTAATCAATTGCTAACTGCGCTTATATTCTATGCCAGTGGTTGCCAAATTAACATAGGTGACTTTATGAAAATGGATCAATATACCAGTAGACGAATTAGCATTGAAGTCATCTGTGATTTTCTGTCAGGTCTTTTCCTTTTTCTCTCCAGAAGCTCTTTTGGTTTTCTTATCCTCTATAATGGATGAATATTTGTGGGTAATAATTCGTAATAAGTGGAGCTTCTCCGAAATAGTAAAGTTTGGAACTCTTTTAACTTTTTCACTCATTTCGCAATGAATGTGAAAATTCACTTGTGTGTATATTATTTTGTCTGATAACTAGTAATAGTAAAAGTAAATACACAATGTTACGGTAAACACTATAAAAATTAACCTTCGAAATGCATACTTTGACTTTGACAGTTACCACGTAAAATATTAAATCCCCTAAAAGATACACCGTTGCCAAGTTTTTTTATCGCTTAGCTAAAGGCTTTTTTTTGCGAGGTACCGAACTCATACCGTTGAATACTCCGCGGTAGATCTGCTATCCTTTTCAATTCTCATTTTATTTCGCTTTTTGCAAGAATTCGTGAAAACGCAGCGGTTCCAGAAAACGGTATTGTTGACTGATTTATTTGTTTACATTTCAATTTTTCTTGAGCCTTTTTTTTGCGAGGTACCATTGAAGCTTCGGTCGGCTGTTTTACCTAACCGTTCCATTTTTGCGTAAAAACGGTACTGAATTTTTGTCACAGCCTATACTCAACCGTTCGCCAAATCTCTAACCGTGTTATGAAGTTCGGTTCGCTGACGGTTTGATTGTAAATTGCATCATTGGTTCGCGCTTAAACTTCAAACGATATTATTAATTTACATTTTTTACGTTTATTGTAAGAAAAATCAGTGAAACTGAATGTGTTGAAATTTTTATAAATTATAAAGGAAAAGATGTCCCAGCAGCAGTCATCTTTATGTGTGTCATTATTAAAGAAAAACTTTACAAACTCATCAAAATAAGTACAAATAAATCTAACATAATGAGATCGTAGCACATTGTTTGCACGGCTTGTGTTAAAAATTCCATGTTTTTATTTAAGCAAAATTGAAATATAAACAAATAAATTAGTCAATAATACCGTTTTCTGGAACCGCTGCGTTTTCACGAATTCTTGCAAAAAGCGAAATAAAATGATAATTGAAAAGGATAGCAGATATACCGCGGAGTATTCAACGGTATGAGATCGGTACCTCGCAAAAAAAATTATAGAATTTTTAACAAAAGTCGTGCAAACAATGTGCTACGATCTCATTATATTAGATTTGTACTTATTTTGATGAGTTTGTAAAGTTTTTCTTTAATAATGATACACATAAAGATGGAAATAACCTGACTACTGCTGGAACATCTTTTCCTTTATAATTTATAAAATTTCAACACATTCAGTTACAATAAACGTAAAAATTTAAATTAATAATTATCGTTTGAGGTTTAAGCGCGAACCAATGTTGAAAGATTGTCAATTTACAATCCAACCGTCAGCAAACCGAACTTCGTAACACGAGGCTTTTTTTTGCGAGGCACCGATCTCATACCATTGACTACTCTGCGGTATATCTGCTATCCTTTTCAATTCTCATTTTATTTCGCTTTTTGCAAGAATTCGTGAAAACGCAGCGGTTCAAGAAAACGGTATTGTTGACAGATGTCATCAGCTTGTGAAATTTTAAAAAGACTGATTTATTTGTTTACATTTCAATTTTTCTTGAATAAAAACATGGAATTTTTAACACAAGCCGTGCAAACAATGTACTATGATCTCATTATGTTAGATTAGTACTTATTTTGATGAGTTTGTAAAGTTTTTACTGATACACATACAAAGACAGAAATAATTTTACTGTTAAAACTCAATCATTATTGATACCATCTTATTCGTTTTGCATTAGGACTTCAGCCAAATCTAGCCATACTACTTCTGGAACATCTTTTCCTTTATAACTTATAAAAATTTCAACATATTCAGTTTCACTGATTTTTCTTACAATAAACAAAAATTTAAATAAATATTGTATGAGGTTTAAGCGTGAAAAAATGTTGGAAGGTTAAACCAATTTGCAATCAAACCGTCAGCGAACCGAACTTCATAACACGGTTAGAGATTTGGCGAACCATTGAGTATAGGTTGTGACAAAAATTCAGTACCGTTTATATGCGAAAATGGAACGGTTAGGTAAAACAACCGACCGAAGCTTCAATGGTACCTCGCAAAAAAAAGCCTACGGTTAGAGATTTGGCGAACCGTTGAGTATAGGCTGTGACAAAAATTCAGTACCGTTTTTACGCGAAAATAGAACGGTTAGGTAAAACAGCCGACCGAAGCTTCAACGGTACCTCGCAAAAAAAGCCTTAAGCTACGCTTATTGTTCTGCGGTACATAACACAAATATTTAAGCTTAGCTTGCGTTTTAAGCGGGCTTACGCAAGCTCCGCTTAAACGAGAAAACGGCGAATACGGGCGTAAATGACAAGGTATTCAATAAGTAACACAAAGTTGAAAATGTTTATTAAATAGCAATCACTATGATAATATATTAAATGTATTGCGACGACACTTCGGTCGTTGCGGGTCACTTTGGCGCCTTAGTCCAGGTTTCGGATTGCCTCGGGCGCCACCTTCCGTTTAGAGTGTGAAGGCCACTTGCTCCGGGCAGCGTCAGTGAAGAAAGAAATACTCCAGGGGTCGTTATGGTTTCGACTAATGCCTTGTAGCCAGAAGGGCGGGCTTTACTTGCCCTACTGGGCGGAGATCCTGGGTATTCGCTGCAATATATAAACTTACAACCAGTTAGAGTAAAATAAAAATCACCAAATGAAAATAACTGTTTTTATTGTTATCCAAAAAAAAAATCAACATAAAAAAAAAGGACCCAGCGGAGAAAGGTGTGTAACGATTTCTGAAGCCAAAAAAAAAATAAAAGCAACTTGTGAAAAATAACAAAAAAGCGTGAAAATGGTTGATGGTCGGAGCGCGGCGGGTTTAAGCGGTGATACAGGTGATGATGATGTAGCAAATCGTGCAGATGAGGAAAAAGGTACGCGGTGATTCTACTTGGTTGAACAAAGTACTATTTTATATGGTAACTTCACTTAAGCGGTCACTCCCGGTATCTAGTACAAATTTAATTGGAGGTGATTGCTCACAGCAGCCAATTGCTATTATTAATACAAACTGGAATTTCGTTTTACGGTGCAAATATGTTTAGGAGGTGATTGCTCACGGCTCCGGTTATTTTTATAAATCAAAACTTAGGTCGCGTTCCCCCTGTATAACGGCACTAATTTTAATTGGAGGTGATTGCTCACAGCAGCCAATTGTTATTATTAATCAAAATGACTCGCGGTGTTTTAAGGCGGTGATTGCTCACGGCACCTACTTATTATCTGAAACGCGTTTTCCCCTGTATACGGCACTGTCTTTAATTGGAGGTGATTTCTCACGGCAGCCAATTTTATTATTAAATAAAACGAGTCGCGGTACAATTATTAGGCGGTGATTTCTCACAGCACCAGCTGATTATTATTATAAACGCGTCTCACCCTGTATACGGGATATTTACTTGGAGGTGATTGCTCACAGCAGCCAAGGTTATTATTACACAAAAATGACTCGCGGTATTTTAGGCGGTGATTTCTCACAGCACCAACTGATTATTATCGCGTTTCCCCTGTATACGGCACAACTTAAATCGCGTTCAAATAAAAATAGCACTTTGTTACCTATTCAATGGTTAAACACTTACTACTACCTATTTTTCCTCACCGGTGTACTGCTTATATTCGGGGTAGGTACGCCTGTTACAAAATAACTAAAAATAAAAACTTCTACACCGTCTTCGGCTGGTGTCTTCGGTCGAAGGGATGTTAGCAAGTCCTATACTGGCAGCGTCGGCAGGTGGTTTGTCTTCGGGAAAAATCGATCCAGTTTCTGACGGGGCTGTTTTCTTCTATACTTCCACCCTCTGTATCTGGAGCTGGGAGTTTGGAGCGGTATCTCTTGCTGTCGATTATCCTGGGTGCAGATTAAGACTGATCCTATTTCAGTGGTACTGATGGGGAAGCATGGTACGGGCCAGGCATCCACCGTGACGGAGCGGTTGTCCACCAAAATATGTTCAGAAGCTTGTTCTATACGGTAATCCTCTTGCTGGATCTCTGTAATGGTTACGGTCTCTGTGTTTATCAATCGGGCACCACTTGTGTCAACGGGAGTATTCGGCTCTTCTCGGCTACACTTCCATTGTTCGGCTATCCGATCTTCTACATAGGAAGTCGTAGCATCATTTTCCATAACGGAATCACTGGTGCCACTTGGCATGTCGACGGGTAACTGGGTTTGACTGTCTTCATACGGCATGATAGGTGCGGCATCATAAGGGCGTTGCTGCACAGGTCTCATTTCTCGGCAGCGTTCTAGCGGTTCTTCCGACCGCGGACAAGGGCAGTCACGGGACATGATTCCTTCTCTTTTACATCTCGAGCAAAAGATCCGGACCGCCTCTCTACATGGGCTTCTTACATGTCGCGTCTGGCCACAACGCCAACACTCTTCGTTCCTTTCGGTGGATTCTCTAGTGATTGGGGTTGCTGGCATCTGCTGGTTTGTCTCAGTACGGTCTACGTTATTTCCTGGCGTGACGGAGGCGGCAGGAAATGTTCGTGGTAGGGGGGTAGGAGTATTTCTAAACGGGACAGACTGAGGGGCAAAATTGGTAAAATACGGAATAGACGGAGCAGGGGGAAAAGATATGTACGGAAGTGGGGCAGTAATGCGGTGTGGAATGGGTCTAACGGTCGACTGGGTTAGTTCGATTTCGGATCGGAGTGACTCATATTCTCTGACGGCCTTGATAAATCCCTTCACGTTACTGAAGTCGGATCTGCGGATATAAAGTCGAAATTCCGGGTGCAGGTTTCGGTAGAGCCAATTTAGTTCCTGGTCTGGTGTTATGCTTCCATGTCGGCGAATAAGCGTCTGCAAGTCGGTGATATAGGAGGTGGCGGTTTCCTCCAGATGCTGTGTCCTCCTACTGATGGCGACCTCTAGGTCAATTCGGTAATTGACAGGAAAGAAGAAATTTTAGAAGGCGGTGCAAAAATCTTCCCAGGTGGACCAATATCGTCGGTTATTTCTAAACCACATAGCTGGCGTCCCTTGTAGTAGGTCGGGCATGACCTGCAAGAGTCTGTCGGCGGTAATTCCATAATATTCTCGAATTTCCTCTAGTCTTTCGAGAAATACGGCGGGATCGTCAGTACCATCGAAAGTGACTCGCCAGTCCTCTACCATCAATGGCAGCATTACGGTGCTTCGGACGTCTTACTCGGTCGAGTCTCTAATGCTAACCCTCTCTCAAGGCACAAACATGTGTCTAACAGCGGTTATCAGGTAAATATTTGTGCTTCTGCGCACTCTGTAGTCTATCTGGTTCGATATTACTCGGAATTTATCGCCTTTGCTCGTTTTAAATCAAAATTACGGCTTAGACCCTTGTATCTTGAGAACGGCTTCTCAGATTTGAAAACGGATATTGCCAATCGGTTCTACGACCTCGTAAACCTATTAAACGATGGGTCACTCGGTATCCTTTTTCGGTTTGTCAAAATGACAGGTCGGATGTTTTCAACGGGTTTTCTGTATTTTGGCCTCTGGAAGTGTTTGGAAGCGATACGGGCTCTCTTTGAGCAAATCTGGACAATCTGTCAAAATGACAGGTCAGCGGTTTTTGACGGATTTACGTATATTTCGGTCCTCTGAAGCGTTCTACGGTGCTTTTGGCTCTCTCTGACGATCGGTTCAATTTTTGGCCTCGGAATCAGTTTTTTCCACAAATTCGGTAATCAGCGGTTTTGGTACACCATAAAAACGGTCCCTGCTCGGGCGCCAAATTTGCGACGACGCTTCGGTCGTTGCGGGTCACTTTGGCGCCTTAGTCCAGGTTTCGGATTGCCTCGGGCGCCACCTTCCGTTTAGAGTGTGAAGGCCACTGCACGGGCAGCGTCAGTGGAGAAAGAAATACTCCAGGGGTCGTTATGGTATCGACCAAAATCACTGGCGGCCAGAAGGGCGGTCTTTACTTGCCCTGCTGGGTTTGAGTACCTGGGTATTAGCTGCTGGGATGTTAAACTCGAAAACAAATATTAATAAATCAAAACTTTTATTTATTACCAAAAATCCGGCGGAGAAAAGGTGTGTAACGGACGATTGGCTTGGCGGCGTGATGTAGTCGGACTGTCGGTTCTGGACTCCGGATATAACTGAAGTTTGCTTCAACTTGACCTGTCTCTAAAGGTCGACGGACTGCACTGCTGTTCCAATTGGGGGACGGCCACAGCAAGTCTGGCTGCCTCTGCAGCTGCCGACAACGGTTTGAATTGCCCTACTCGATACGAACTTAAGCGTCTAAGAAGCAGAGACGAGAGTGTCTCCATCTGCCTGGCGACGGTTGAACTGGTACGACTGGCCTTTCATTCACAATTTTAATTTAATTTTACTCCAGTGCCGTGCGCGATTTAATTTATATATTTTAAATAATACGGAAAAAAGTAACTTTGTTAAATATCGCTTTCACAACCTTACGGTTACTTACTAATTTTCCTGTTTTATTGCAATACGTTCAAGTTATCAAAATTGTATACATTATATTTTAGTTAGGTCATTTGTTTGCAATTATATATAAAAAAAATCTGTTAGTTTGACTAATAAAACATTTATTATTATATTATTATTATTATTATTATTATCATCAAAGAGTGATAAAACCAATGGTCACATATGATTCAGTAGCCTGGTGGATGAAGGGGCTCCAGTCTATTGTGGTTGCTAAATTATCTGGTCTCCAAAGATTAGCTTATGTAGCTATTACAGGTGTTATGTCAACTATCCGGACAGCGGCAATGGAAAGATCTCTGGATCTTACTCCTCTCCATATATTATTGGAGCAGGAGGCCAGAATGACCTCCTACAGAGCCGTGTCGGTGGCTGGTCAAATTTAGGGGTGGAGGCTATCGGACCACTCTGGACTGCTGCGAGAGATGAGTACTCACCACACTTTCGCAATAGTTTTTAACGTCATTCTTCCGAGAAGATACGAATGGAAAAAGGGGGAGACTTACACAGATGGTTCAAAAACCCTAAGTGGTGCGGGAGCCGGAGTGTACACCAAAAAACTGAGAGTTGACATCACAGTAAGCCTTGGTAAGTATGCCAGCATCTCTCAGGTGGAGGTCTTCGCTATCGAATTGTGTGCAAGAGAGTTGCAAATCATCCTCTTGTCAACAAAATTATGTACATTTTGTTGGATAGCCAGGCAGCTTTAAAAGTACTGAGCTTCAACCGACTAGATTTAAAGCTGGTGTGGAACTGCATCGAATCATTGGATCGCATTGCTGCCGGTACCAGAGTCTTCCTACTCTGGGTACCTGGATACGAAGGGGTGGACGGCAATGAGTAAGTCGACATTCTTGCGAGAAAATGTGAAGAATCCGTGTTCATTGGAGCGGAACCACTTTTTGGCATATCCAGAAGCAGTGTCAAGGACACTATCAGGAAATGGGCAGAGAGAAAAACTTTCCAGTGCTGGAAAAATATTTGTGGGTTATCACACTCTAAGGCGTTCATAGTCAAACCCTCAATAAGCACCCTATCGCTATGTCTGAGTCAAACATCGGATTGTTGCTTCTACAGTGTGGAAGATGAAATGTGGAACATATTCTATACTCCTGTCATACCCTGGAAATAAATTTTCTTCATACGTTTGGTATCATAGAGCTGAAGCCTATCGACTTTAAGGAAGATTCACCTAAATCAACCATAGACTTCGTGAGAAGGTGTAGATTATATGATGAATTATAGTTCGTAGGGGTGAGCCACAACAGGCCTCTATTGGCCGCAGTGGAGGGTTAAGCTAACACTCCAATCACATTGAACCTAAACTAACTAAAGGCTCGGTCATACAGAAATCGGTCTGTCGTGGAAGGAAGCGATTTCTGACTGATGCGGTCAGGCGGTCTGGTTGAATGATGAAACGTTGCATCAGATCTGTCAGACAGAACGCGATCTACCGAATTCGGTCAGTCTCTGTCGCGACGACAAGCGATCCGGTAGTATAAAATTACAGATTTAAGTGACCGCCTAACAAAAAATGAGTGACCAAACTGAATTGTTCATCGAAAATGTACGTAAATACTCATATTTATTTGACAGTATTGTAAAGAAGGCAGAAGTATGGAATGAGATAGGCAAAGCAGTTAATATGACAAGTAAGTATAATTTTAAGTATTGTAATTGTATTTGTTGTAATTAAAATTATTTTATATGTTTGTCTGTTTATGTTCACTTATACATTACATCTAATATATTTATAAATATCAATTTCAAATTTTAATTTTACGTTACGTTATTTCTACTTTCAAAGTAATCAGCATAACGTTCGCGAAGTTGAATTGCAGCATTGAGAGACTTTCGATTTGTTAATTCATTTCGCACAAATGCGCGTATAAGCTGGTACTCTTCTTGAGTTTTTGCGACTACCGACTCTCTATTGTTAACTATGATGTAATTGTACAAATAGCACGCTGCTTTTATAATATAAGTTGATGTTTCAATATTTGCCTCTATAGGCATTAAAAATATCCGCCATTTCATTGACAATATACCAAAAGGGTTCTTCACTACACGACGTGCTTGGCTGAGATTCATATTGAATTGATTCTTTCGTGGATTGTTGATTACTTTATGTTTAGGATTATAGTCTCATTAAATAAGATTGATGTGCAAAGCCTTCATCACCAACCAAAATATGAGGACCCGGGATGCTTGTACCTGGCAGTGGCTTCGGAGGTAGAATACTTTTCCCATCAATGTACTATCGGAAAAAAGTTGAATTTTCAAAAATACCACTGTCGCTATGACGTCCGTAACTTCCTATATCAACTACAATAAACTTGTAGTGCGGATCAATAATAGCTAGAAGAACGAGCGAAAAATAATTTTTGTAACAGAAAAACTGCGACCCATTATTATCTGGGCATTTCAGTTTTACATGTTTTCCGTCAATGCTTCTAATACAGTTCGGAAATCCCCAAAATTCTGAGAAAAATTTAAGGGATTCCTATATGAGGTTCAAAAAGGGCACAAAAGGTCAAACAGAATAGGCCAAGAAATATATTAAGTGGTCATGGAGTAGTCATATGTCATTTCTAGATGCAACACTTCAATATGGTCCTCAGAGTAGTAATTAAACAGTACAATAATAATTGAAAATGAACGACTAACACCTCCATCGCTTATTGAAAACAGCAATGATGAATCGAATCAGCCCCATTTATCACTTGAAATGCTCCCTCCACCGAAGAAGAAAGTAAAGTGCAGCATTTCTTCAGACTCAGAGATTGACAAGGTAATTAACTGTTTATACAGCAAAAAATCAGATTGACAAGGTAGATCACTTATTTCTCAGTTACGCTGCAACTTTTAAAACATTTAGTCCAACAACTCAAGCAAAGTTAAAATTGAAACTTGCTACGCTCTTCTCGGAAATAGAACTGAATGAGTTGTTACGAGTTTATTTTGCATATATAGGATAGTTAAATCTTACCTTTGAGGGTTCGGTTAATTTTATGTTTATTTATCTAAGTTAACATAACCTTTGTTCATTTGTTTACTAAATCTATATTAGACATCTGACAACCTTTCTTCTTTTTGACTTCTTCTTTCATTCTTCTTTTTGTCTTCTCTTCTTCTCTTATTATTCTTACCTCTATAGGCCTTATCCATAAACACAGTTAGGATTTTCATTCCACATTGACCATGAACAGACCCCTTTTTTTTTTTTTTTTTTTTTTTTTTTTTTTTTTTTTTTTTTTTTTTTTTTTTTTTTTTTTTTAAGGGTTCCATAAATGAGGAATACATAGTCTTCTAACCATTTTACGATTCCTGTAGCAGTAGCATTACGATAAACTTGCTAAAACAATCCATGACCGATAAGATAAATGAAAATCCGGAGGTAGATCGAGGTAAAGGTCCTATAAGGTCTGTACTAATCAGTTCCCAAGGACATGCTATGTTCACCTATGCAGAAAGCATTTGACCTGCTGGTGCTTTCTGCTCTGGTTTGGTTTTCAAACAAGTAATACAGCGACGTACATATCGAGAAACATCTGCTCGGAGTTTGGGCCAATAATATGTAGGCGAGACTCTCGCTATGGTTTTGGAAATACCAAAATGGCCGCAGGTTGGGGGATCATGGTGACCTTTAATAATTTCTTGTCGCTGTTCACGAGGAACAACCAGTAACCATTCCTTTTCTTCCAGGTCAGGATACCTGGTTTTAATTTTACGGAAAAGTTTGCCCTTATCAAGCATCCAAAGAGGGTATTTTTGTGGAAAAGTGGTCATTTGTTTAAACATTTTATGGTACCACTTATCTGTAATATTTTCGTCAATGGGAAAAAGAACGTCGTTAAAGAGGTCTACTAGCGGGACCGCTCGAGATAATGCATCAGGGACTAGATGTTGCTTACCACTCCTATGTACAATGTCAAAGTCATACTGTTGCAACCGTAAGGCCCAACGAGCAATTCTACTAATCGGGTCTTTTATATTAAATAACCATTTTAGAGAAAAATGGTCAGTTAAAACGGTAAATTTTATTCCCTCTAAATACGGCCGTAACTTTTCAACAGCAAAAATGACCGCAAGACATTCTTTTTCGGTTGTAGAGTATTTTCGTTCAGCCCTCGTTAATGAACGGCTCAGATAGCAGATAACCTTGTCACCCTCAGGATAACTTTGTGAAAGTATTGCTTCCAACATAAAAACCCGAAGCATCCGTTTCTACTACGAAAGGTAGATTATAATCAGGACACGATAATATTGGAGCGGATACCAAATGTTGTTTTACCGTATTAAAAGCTTCCTCACATTTTGTGGTCCAAACAAAAGTTCGGTTCTTCTGTGTTAGTTCTGTCATGGGAGCGACAACTGTGGAAAAAGAGGGTATTAACCTCCTATACCACGAAGCGAGTCCAACAACTCTTCTTACTTCCGATACATTGCGCGGGGTCGGTATGTTCAAAATGGCACTAACCTTTTCAGGATCTACCGAGAGACCGGACGCATTAACCACATACCCAAGATAACGTAACTCTGACCTACAGAAAATACATTTGTCTCTATAAAGAGTCAGACCAGCCTCAAAAAGACGTTTCAATACTTCCTCTAAAATTTTTAAATGTGTTTCATAGGTTGGAGTACATATAATTACGTCGTCTAAATAAACGAAAATATAATTATCAAGATCGACTCCTAGGACTCTGTCGATTAATCTTTGCCAGGTAGCTGGAGCTCAGTGCAGGCCAAACGGCATTCTCTTAAAATGAAACAAACCCCTGTTGGGTACTGTAAATGCGGTTAGTGGTCTCGATTCTTTAGCCACCGGAATCTGCCAATATGCTGATTTTATATCTAACGTGGTCAGATAACACGCGTCCCGTAATCTGTCCAAAATAGCACTTACATATGGGATGGGATAGGCATCAGGTGTGCTTACTGCATTAAGTCGCTTATAGTTGACACAAAATCTCCACCCTCCATCAGACTTTTTTACCAAAACTATGGGCGACGACCATGGTGAATTAGAAGGCTCCAAAATATCCTTTTATGTTTATTTATCTATGACATGCTTTGCAGTACCAGAATACCTATCGATTGATGATAGTTGCAATAATAGGCCTTCCGAAATACGTTCACCATCAAAATAATCTCAAGTAAGGACTTTCCAATTTTATACGCATGTCTGCACAATTATGGACATTTTAAATCGTAACACTTGTCGTTACATCTGCTGCTTTTGTAAAATTTAGTTATACCAATCTTCATTTACCGGGATGCTAAAACATTAACATATATTATAGTTGTATATATATATATATATATTATAGTGCTCAGATCTTTTGGTATTTAAACAAAAACATATATTTATAAAGGATTATGTACATACCTTCTCTTTGTGAACGATCAGTACTGATGGTAGTAATTTTATTGTAAATAATATAATATTTATATATATATATATATATATATATATATATATATATATATATATATATATATATATATATATATATATATATATATATATATATATATATATATATATATATATATATATATATATATATATATATATGTTATCAACGGATTAATAACGTATGTTCACTCTTTCCTTGGAAATACAATTCACTCCAACCCTTAAGTGGCAATTTTTACAATAACCCCGACCCATGACCCTGAGGGCAAATAGGGAACCCTCGGGCCCGGTAACAGAGCTTCAGGAACAACAACGACAAGTTCAAGCGAATATAATACGCATGGCTTGATGACTTTCAACTACGCTAGCAGCACAGTACCATCTTTGGCTAGTAACAGTACATCTAGTTCTGCTAGTGATGTATTTCAAAATTTTGATATTAATAATTAATAATGATTTAATTGAATTACATTTTGAATTTCATTATTTATAATTTTGTTATCTTTCGGTTTTTTTTTTTTCATAATAAAACATTTTTCACAATATAAACATATACTACAATTATACGTTTTATTACTTTCTTTAGACAAATGGCTAATCTTTCTCTAGTTCCAATTGGTTTTATCCAGTTCGTCGTGGACTTTTCAATACTCAATTTTATCAAATCATGCAACTCCTCAAAGCATTCTCTTGACATACGAAAATACTTGAAAAATCTATCTTCATTCAGTTCGATACATAACCGGTGGTATTCACCCAATTGTTTTCTTTTCTTATTGATTTCATGCACCAAACATCGTCTTCTTTTCTGTCTGCATTGCAAAGCTAACAACAGAAGGAGTTGTTCTTAATCTGAGCTCATACTCAATAGCAATATGAAACCCAAATTATTTTAAAAATGCACTCGGACACAGATAGCCTCAGACTAGATCGCTCGCACAAGGTATCGCGTCCTGTGTGACGTCCCCATATCGCAGATGGCCGCGGCGACCGCTGGATCGCCTCCCGCCGCGACAGACCGCTTTCTGTATGGTCGAGCCTTTAGTCATGTCGCCACTGTGTAATATCATTGAAACTAACAGATTATTAAAAAAAATAATTTGCGCTCGATTTTTGTTTTGGATCAGG
This sequence comes from Neocrepidodera transversa, assembly GCA_963243735.1. Taxonomy (NCBI): domain Eukaryota; kingdom Metazoa; phylum Arthropoda; class Insecta; order Coleoptera; family Chrysomelidae; genus Neocrepidodera; species Neocrepidodera transversa. The sequence goes on from CAUJLB010000046.1 coordinate 347,086, forward strand.
GCTTTCAACTATCCGATTAAATACATTTTCGTTTGCTGCGCTTGGTTTTCGTTGTGCGCTAGATCGTTCTGATAATCGCGCTTTTCGTCTCAATTTCCTCAGTAATTTTATACGCGGAAATGATCATAGTTCTGGGCATACGCCTCATCTGAAGAGAAGCCAGTTCGTTGTTTTTAACTGGTAAGTGTGTATCCTTCTCCGGATTCACGAAGGGTAGAAGGGTAGAAAGGAAATTAGTATTCATCAAGATCTCTATGTCCAGTACATCGGGCCTATGATTTAGATTTCCTGGTAAATGTGTTGGCGTTGTTGGTGCAATCACGTGCAAATCATACCATTCTCCTCCTGGAGAAGTTCGTGAAGATTGATACGCTCGTTAGGTTTAACGTACACCGATATTATTTTCATATATCCATAACTGGTTTTAACTTTTACTATCATTGCTTCTATTGTGGTAAATCCCATTGGTATATTTATTATGATATTTAATGCATTTCTTTTATCATAATTGCGGTTCGCTAAAATTTGGCCTAAATTTATTTCTATCAATATTATATCCTTTTAATTTAAATTTTTCCTCTTTGCATAATAATGTTTCCTGAATGGCTTTGATATCAAGACTATAGTATATTTTCTACTTATTAAAATTTTCAAAAAAATTTGCCCTTGCTGCCATATTTACTAAAAAGTCAATTTTTTTCATACTTTTTTTGTGTTAACGTATTAATTTTTAATTCAAAGATGGCTGGAGGTCATGTACAGGTCACATCAGATTTTGTCAATTATTGTAATATATGCAATTAATTAATATACAATCGACATACGAAATTTTATGAAATACCTCAGCTCAGACCGCTTTCTATCGATTATTGTATGAGTTGTTAAAATTTTATAATTATAAGTTAATTGTTAAAAAGTTTGATATCATAATTTTTTTTATGTGTTGATAAAATTATTTACATTTGTTTTATATTTAAAAAGAAAACAAATTTAATTAATATATAACATATGAAATGATATTAATCAGTATGTTGAAGAATATCGTCACCACTTACCAAAACTACACTTTTTAACCACTCTACGTACGTTTCGCTAACTATGTTAGCATCATCAGGAGTCGATGATAAACTAAATAATAAACCTACGATCTAGCTATTTATATATACCACCTTCACGTATGAATGCGATTCGGCGCTACGTGCGGAGGCTTTATCCAATCATTTGGAAAAAGCCCGCCAACCTTATCTAATTAAACTGTATAGTGGACTAAATGGAATAGGTCCCATGTCTTTATTTAAAATATTTTTACATTTAATTATTTCAACACTTTAAAATGCATCCAACAAACATTTGTTGGGTACATTTTTAAGTAGTTTTACATTAAGCTTCCAAATTCACAATTCAAAATAGTTGAGTATTAAATAATATAACTATTATTATTTTTATTATCGTTATTAGTACAATTATTATTTTAGTTATTTAAAAAAAATTAAGGTAAAAGTGATAAGAGTGAATATTAAAAAAATTATATATGAAATTAATCAAGTTAGAAGTTTGTTTGGGGATGACAAAAAAATTATAGACAGAAATAAACAGTAAGTTAAAAATGTTTGAATGTCAGAATAGAATTTTACAGAAAAAATGGTTTATTAAATATTTTTTAATAATATAAAGATAATATTTTTTCTAAAATTTCTAATGGATAAAACATTGCTTGTTATACCATCAACATAAGGCAATTCTGTGAAATACCTCAGCTCAGACCGCTTTCTATCGATTATTCCAATATATTATAATTAAATCGTTTAGTACGATTTATAAAATTTATTATTATTATTGATATTAGATAAATAAGTGTTGTGTTCTTAAAATTATATTCGAAAGGTTTTTATAATTAAATATAATGAGTTAATTTAAAGTAATTGGGTATATAAGTAAAAATTTTGGTATAATCCGAACTATTCTTGAGTTCGTGAAAACTGGCGAAAAAAGGAAGGTCTTATAACATTTTAATAGAAATAACATTTGTTTTATATTTCGAAGAGTAATAATTTAAAATTTAATTACGAAAATAAAGAAATCATTCAGTATAAAAGATTTTGGACAAGAGTTAAAAATTAAGTAATATAAAACATTGTTTATTATATCATCAACAGATGGCAGCTCTGTAAAATACTTCAGCTCAGACCGCTTTTTATCGATTATTCCGATATATAAAATGTTGCTTATTATAACATTCAACAAAAGACAGCTCTGTAAAATAGTACAGCTCAGACCGCTTTCCATCGATTATTCCAATATATAAAACATTGCTTATTATAACAATCAACAAAAGACAGCTCTGTAAAATACTTCAGCTCATTCCGCTTTTTATCGATTATTCCGATATATAAAATGTTGCTTATTATAACATTCAACAAAAGAGAAGCTCTGTAAAATAGTTCAGCTCAGACCGCTTTCCATTGATTATTCCAATATATAAAATATTGCTTATTATAACAATCAACAAAAGACAGCTCTGTAAAATAGTTCAGCTCAAACCGCTTTCCATCGATTATTCCAATATATAAAATGTTGCTTATTATAACAATCAACAAAAGACAGCTCTGTAAAATACTTCAGCTCAGTCCGCTTTTTATCGATTATTCCGATATATAAAATGTTGCTTATTATAACATTCAACAAAAGACAGCTCTGTAAAATACTTCACCTCAAACCGCTTTCCATCGATTATTCCAATATATAAAACATTAAATCGAAGAGGTTATCCATATCTCAAATGTGGTCCAAGTATTTTTTCAAATAAATAAAACACGAAGTTAGTACCACAAAGTATATATTGAATGGGATGATAACAGGCAACTAGTTTCGGCTAAAAAGCCATCATCAGGCCGAACAAAAATATTGGAATTACGAATTAAAAAACATGTAAATATTTACTACTAGTGTTCATATCTCAAAATTTTATACACATTTATTGTTTTGGTTTTTAATTCATTCTACTTTTTAAAGTTTTAGACGGTTTCACCTCCATGTTTGCTAATTGTCACACACAATAATGTCATTGTCAATTGTCATTGTCAGTGTTCTTTGTCACTGTCATGTCAATTGTCAATGTCATTGGTGACTCCCATCTTGTCATGGTCGTGTTACCTCATGGTACTCGCTCAGTTGCTTTCGGTAATTTCAAATTTAAGATTAATATGTGGTCTAAGAAACCACTACGTCTTCCTGTCTTTACTTTTCTGCCCTTTTTGGAAGGGCTGGATTTCATTCGCGGCATTTTGTTGCTTTATGGTAACAGCTATTTGTTACCATTTTGTCCATAATGCGGTATTTTCACCCCCTGTTTTACTACGTTTAAGTTACTAGTTTGTAGTTTTTTAATGTACCACCTAAATAATTTTTAATTATGTTGACATAACAACCGCGCGGTTGTGACTAAATTTTTACATGTTTTTTACTTCGTAATTCCAATATTTTTGTTCGGCCTGACGATGGCTTTTTAGCCGAAACTAGTTGCCTATTATCATCCCATTCAATATTTACTTTGTGGTACTGACTTCGTGTTTTATTTATTTGAAAAAATATAAAACATTGCTTATTATAACAATCAACAAAAGACAGCTCTGTAAAATACTTCAGCTCAGTCCGCTTTTTATCGATTATTCCGATATAAAAAATGTTGCTTATAATACTGTCACGTTAAACATGACGGGGGTGGCATGAGGTGGTTAAATTGAATAGATGGTTGAGTAATAAGAATAAATTTAATAATAAATACATAACAATAATAAGATAATACACCAAATGCTCAAATAAATACCTAACTAATATATACAAATAAATATTCTTACCATACTAACTTAACACTACACTAACGGAGACTTTAAGGAGACATGTCACTAGGGTCGGTTATTCAAACTATCGACAGAATGCCGACAGTTGAAAGTAAAGTCTAAAGACTTTCTTGACTGACTTCTCTTCGACAATACCTGTTCGTATTTATATATCATATTGTTATTCCTCCATTCAGGTATTAGCCTTGTGCAGTTCTAATACATTTCTACATTAACTAAACAAACGCGTTCAGTGAACCAATGAACCAATGAACTGCACAAGGCGAGATTTAAATATTTAACTTTAATATTTCTTTATGGGAATATTTTGGGAAAATATTCCCCGTGACAATACCGTGATAGACAGCAGTTAATAAATTAGAATTTAATAGCAAACCCTATCGAATACTTTGTTAACATACAAGAAAACTGTCAACTTGGTCAGCCCGGTTAGTAGTATTTACTACTCTGTGGACTTATTCTATAGTATTGTGCTGTTTGTTATCTGTTTTTTTTTTAGAAATGATTTCTATCAGTTGTAAACAATTGATTATCGATATCGAATAGTAGACAATAAAGATTAAACTTTAACTTTTAAGCAATATCAAAATTAATTAGTATTACTCGTTTGTTTGTTGTTTTTTCGTTTTCCTAATATGTATGTTTTCTTATATTTACAGTTTAATATTTCATCTTGGATAGCAATTAGATAATTAAGTTAAAATAATAACTACTATATACCTTATTTCGTAATCAAATTGAGAAGTAAAAAAAGTATATTGCTCACAGTTCTATTGTTGCGTTTTAATTTTAGTGCGAAAAGCTCTATATTCAAGTACAACAATTCAAATGGTACCAATGGAACAAACAGAATCGTCAACTATTACTAATGTTTCTAATACAGATAGAAAAACCTTTGTCTATTAACTGTTATGGATTTGCTGTACAAAATAGAGCGTTAATAGTGTCTGTGAGTATTTTTGCAATATTTGCAATTTTAGTAATTTTGCAATTTTAGCATTTTTTTTAGATTGTGTAGTTTTTGCAATTTTAGTCATTTTTCAAATGTTAGCAATTTGCAATTTTAGCAATTTTAGCCATTTTAGTAAGATTAGCAAGTTTAGCAATTTTAGAAATATTAGCCATCTTAGCAATTTTAGCAATTTTAGCAATTTTAGCAATTTTAGTAATTTTAGCAATTTTAGCAATTTTAGCCCTTTTAACAATTTTAGCCATTTTAGAAATTTTAGCAATTTTAGCAATTTAATCAATTCCAATTTCTGCAATTTTTATAAATTAAGGCTTAACATATCTAATCAACGGTAAAACAATTAAATTTTTTGTTTTTTTTTTTAGCTGTACCGTTTGGTATATTCATTAATAACATTTTTCGGGAAGAGTAAATAGTGAAGCAAGTATTTATTTATGCGATATTACTATTATAATTAGTTTAATTTATTTAGCACTATTTTGTAGCCATAACAAAAAAAAATATACGAATTTAATATTTTATGTTTATATTTTAATTCTTGATCCTGCCCAACAAAATATTAAGAAAAATTAACCAAAATCGTTATAATAAAAGCGAATTCGAAAAAAAAATAATTCTTAGTAGATAATATTTATAATTTTTGTATTATTTGTCATTTTTGCAATTTTTGTCATTTTTGTAATTATTGCATTTATTGAAATTTTTGTAATTTTTGAAATTTTACCATTTTTGCATTTGTCATTTTTGTAACTTGTCATTTTTGCAATTTTTACATTTTTTAAAATTTTTACAATTTTCGCTATTATTGCAATCTTTGTAATTTTTGCAATTTTTGCAATTTTTCCAATTTCGGCAAGTTTTGTAGGTTTTGCAATTGTTGCAAATTTTATCATTTTTTATATGATAGTTTTACCAAGAGACTAAAGTGCTACTTTTAATCCCGAGTGTGTGTAAATACGCTAATTTTTGCACCTTACGAACTAAAAATTCATACGAAAAATTATGTGAAAATAAACAATCAATATTATTTCATAACGATAACTTAATATGGTTAATTTGATTAATTTCATTAAATAAAGTAGTTTTCTATTGATTTTGTAATTCGAGGGACTAAAAATTTTTTGATCGGATTACAAATATTTTAATCCCAAGGGTGTAAAAGCGGCACTTTAGAGGTAGTAAAATTCTTGTTTAAAAAATTATATAAATCGTTACTAAAAATAAAACAGTCCTTTATAGATATGTTAAGTAGACCATTATTATTGTTACACAATTAAATTATTTACAATTGAATTTATTTAATATCATCAAAAATTACCAAAATATTTTCTATTTAACTTAATAATACTGTCGTTTAAGTCTCCGTAACTCTCATCATCGTAATAATTTTTTTATATATTAAAACTATAAAGTAAAATAGTTATTATTTCTAATTATATATGATGATATATTTTTATTTGTAAGTTAAAACTTAAGATGTCAGTATTGCAAAGAATTAAAAAATTTATTTTTGGACAATACTATACTTTTGATGGTAAGTTTTTCTTTAAGTTTGTATGTTTAATTATTATTGTTTGAATTTTTTCCGGGACCGTTCTTTATAACCGGATTCACTGTAGTTTCATAGTCTTATTGCAGTATCTCCCGTCTCTTTGTCTACTGCATTCAGTACATTAACCTTGTTCCCTGTACTAGTTTGTACAGGTTCTTTAATTGTTATTTGATGGATCCAGTTTTGGTTTTCCATATATTCTTTACCTTTGGTGATCCAGCGCCTCACAATTGCATAGTATGTGGAATGTATTATCGTCCCCTTTATTGCATTGTCTACATTTAAGGTCGCCATTTGTTTAGTTTCTCTCTAATGGGAAAGTGTCCCGTGAGGAGCCCTGTGGTAATTCGTATTTGATTCCTACTCATTAAAAGTAGTTCTTCAGTTACATTCTTTGGCGGTTCTTTTATAAATTTTTTCCCGTGTATAAGTCCGGGCATATTGTCCCAGTACAATTTGTATTCTAGGTTGATCCATTCTCTTATATGATTCCTGGATGTACGTACGCTGATTCTGTACCAATCATTGGGGTTGACGATCTAATTCTTATGAGGTCGTCAGCCTTTTCGATTCCAGCGATACCTTTGTGACCTGGTATCCACGATAAAGTTACTTTATTGTATGTCGCCAGTTCCCAGTTTTGCTGCATTCTTATACAAGTCTAGATTTCACCTTTGGGCTCGTTATAGTCTTAATAACTGCTTGACTGTCTGAGTAGATTATGATTCCTTTTCCCTCATGGGCCCTCATACTACTATTTCTCGCACGTCTGTGTTTGCCTGGAAAACAGAGGTATATATTCCTAGAGAGAAGCTCTCTTGGTACTTATTCTGTTCGCAGTACATACCAGCTCCAATTCCTCTTTCCGTTTATGTCCCGTTTGCGTACCAGGTAATTCCGTTAGGATTTATCCTGAAATCTGTTCTTATATTCAACTCATTACAGCTATTTTGTATTATCCTCAGATCTTTATTGAAGCTGTATTTAGCAGTCATGTGGTCTGACCTCATGCCAAGCATATTGTTAAAATCACTTTAACTTTTGAAACTCTGCTACGCCACTGTTTAGTTCCCTTTTTTCTCAACCACGGCTCCCGCCAAGGTCAGCACCGTGACAACCCTCTCTTCCACTTCAACCGTCGAGCAGTTAACATGTAAATTAATATAGTGCTTCGTTTTCTACCTGTGTATGGTTTTAATACTAAAATATAATGTCTAATGTGTGGGATTTAAGGTAACAGATCTTTTCCATTTTATTACAAATATGCAAAGACCACGAGTCTATTTTATAATTAATCAATCATATGGATCATCGTGCATGAGAGCGGTGTTGCCAAACTTAATAGAACAATTTAGAATTCCTTAGGACACGGTCCAGGATATACCAAGGGAGAGCTCCTCTTATGGACACCCTTTTTCTGTAATTATATCTTTTTTATATGCGCTGTTGTAAAATGTATTGTGCTATATTCGGAAATGTTTATGTCTTGTTCTTACTTTCATTTAAATGTACTGTATCAAACATTACCTATTTAATTGTTGTCGTTTACTAGTAGAATTTAATTGTTGCTTACTAGTGGATGAATTTCTGTTTAATTGTTGTTGTTTACTATTAGATAAACATTGTTTAATTATTGTAAATATATGTGTTAACCTTTTACGTTTAAAGCTTGCTGATTAAATCTTATCAGAAAGCAGGACGATATGTTTTATTGTCCCACGTCCCCTAAACGTGTAATAATTATAGGGTGGTCCTTCGAAATCTTTATTCGACCACGTGATAGCTTATGTGTGATTTTTTGAACCAAACTTCTATTACTACAAGTCCACAAATCTACTAAATACATTCACTATGATTCACACACATATTACCTCTCACATGATCTAACTTTGTGTGTCCCAGTATATGATTTCCTTCATAGAATGGTAAGTCCTCTTGCCGTCGTAGAGCCATTCTAGCCTCCCCCATTATAATGTATTGTAATGACGGGAGGTTAAGCAGATTTACTTCTTTACCAACGAAGCCATAGTGAGACAAAGCCCTCTGAATTTCTTCTTTTGATGAATGCTATTATGTTGAACTTAAACAGACATATTTTCAAATCGTAATGTTCTGTACAGAGCATGACTGCGTTTATGGCCATCAATGTTTTGCGTCCTTCTTCTTGAAGGATTCTTAGTTCATCCATTATCAGATTTCATAGCAAAGGAGATACTACTCCCCCCTGTGAACAACCTCTTGTCACGTGAGTTCCCTTTTCTGCCCAATTAGATATATATTGATATGGTTTTTTATTTATATGTGTAGTTTTAGTTCTGTTTTTGTATGTATTGTGGTTGACTGTGATTGAAAGGTCAAATGTAAGTTTGACAATGAAAATAAGGTTATGATAAGAAGTTTAAGGTGCGTGTGGATGCGGTCTAGGACGTTTCGACGCAGCCGTTTCGACGTGGCCGTTTCGACGGGAAAGATGTAATTTTATTTTTTTTTTTATTATTTTTGAGGTAGGTAATAAGTGATTCAAAACAATATGTTTTGGCTGTTTTTTTGTCAGTAGCTATGTTTTGGTACATGGTACTTTTGGATTCCTTTTGGATATACTATTTACTTTTTTCATTTTTTTTATACTTTTTGATAACATGAAATTACAAAAAATTTCAAAAATATTCTTTATTTTTGCTTTAATAATTGCAATTCAAAATTCGAAGAAACTAAAATATACCGTAAATTTAGAGTTTTATATTATCTTTCGAATGGTGAAAATCACATTTCATACTAAAATTTGAAATTTTTTTGATCCTTTTTTTTCAAACTCAACATTTTTTTTTATCAAATTTTGAAAAAAATCGCAATTATAAAGTTTTTAATTGCAAATTTAACGGTATTTTTTTAAAAATTTTAATATTAAAATTCATCTAAAAAAAATTAATTTAAGAAGATAAAAATTATTATAGGAACTATCAGTCAAAAGTAGATTTTTCCATTCATAATTATCTACCTAAAAAAATATCTACCTAGAAAATAGTTTGTATTTTTTTACCTACCTAAAAAATAATAAAATTAAAATAGTTTTCGCGTCGAAACGTCCGCGTCGAAACGTCCCATTCCGGTGTGGATGTATTTAAATGTGTTGAAGATTTATTTAAGAATGTTTTGTGTTTTGATGATTATTTTTTTTTTTTTGATTTAATAATGAGTTCACAGGTACAGGTAAAAGAAAAAAAAATCTCAGTCTCGTTATTCATTAAATTTACAAAAATCTAGTTGAAAAAAAAAACAAATGAAAAGGATTAATAAACAGTTTTGGTTTTTTTTCATTAATAAGAAATAAAAATGTCAGATATAAAAAAATTGAATGAGATATTATAAAATGGTATTGAATGGTTAGAATTACGTAAAGGAAGTTATAGTATAGAAAAATAAAAAATTATATATAAAAAAAGGTTTATTAATAGAAAGGAAAGCACTACAAGAATGTAAATAAAATATTAAAGAAGACAAATTGGTCTGTAAGAAAACGAAGGGGTGCAGTGTGGATTAGACGGAGAGGCAGAAATGGGGGAAGACTAAAAAGATATAGAAAACAGAAGAGGAAATTCATTCGGAGGTGGTACAGAAAAGAGAAGAAAGAACTGATTAAGGAAGACACAGGAGAGAGAAGATTTCAACCAGAAGAATAGTAGAGGTGACCAAAATTTATAATATTTTTTTTTAAATTTTCTGTTTGTAATGTTTATTATTTTTTTTTAAGGAACCCAACCCAAGGGCATAAGAGTTTCATATTAAAAAACACAGCTATTCTAATATAATATGTATATATATCTTCTTTTTTTTGGGTGTGTCTGGGAATAAAGGTCTTTTAGACTTTAAAACTTTTTTAATTTAATGACAAAGTTTCGATATAATTATGTCATCATCAGGTCATCTACAATATATACACAAACAAAATTACATATATAATTTTTACTTTCCCGGACCCATCAAAGGGAAAGTAAGAAATATCCATTTTGAGGTCCCCCCAAATTGAAACCATTTCCAGCACATGGTCTGTCTATGTGCCTGTGTGTCTGTGTATCTGTATGTCTGTGTGTCTGTGTATCTGTGTGTCTGTGTGTAATCTTCCACGATAACTGCCGAACCGTTTGACCAATCAAGCTGAAATTTGATATAAAGGGTCGGTGTTTGCCTAGAATGCGACCATTAGATTTTGGTTTAAATTAGTACAGTAGAAGGTCCTCAAGACCGACATTGATAAAATCCACATGTAACAATTTTTTACTTTCTTTAAATTTTAAGGACAAACTATACACTTTAGTGCAAAATGTTGTGATACAAAGTTTTAGACCATAAAATTCCCTACAAATTTTGTTTCAAACTTTTTCCAGAATTTCCAATAGTTCCGCCACTAGAGGGCGCGTAAAAAATGTGCTTGTAGATTTTCTCTAGTTTTTCTTGATTTTGAGGACAAACAATACTTTACCAATACGAAGTGTAAACGTACATTTTATTTAACAATTATACTAATTTATACCTTAAACAATGAACGTGATTCATTATTAATTCAAGATCATGAAAAAATGAACAAGAATCATTTAATTCGTGTGTAATGTATGTTGCATAATATACTAAAGCACAAAAACTTATATCGTAGCGACATCTTAGAAGAATACCCGAATTCATGTGTAATGTTTGTTGCATAATGATAAATAATCTTGTTAAATTGTATCCCCACATATGAGGCGATAACTTAGACTTAGCAGCATCCGTTTGATTTTTTACGGTTTTGATGTTTTACTATTTTGTCTCTTTCTGGTTTTGACTCTTTACATTTTGTCTAATTATATTTTGATGTTATACGGGTTTGATTGATTAGCGCTTTGATAAATTGGGATTATGATAATATAGCGTTTTCTTTTAATACTATTCTGAGTTTATAAGAGTTTGATCTATTGGTATTTTAATAAATTAGTGTTATTATATTTTACGTTTTTGATGTATTAACTATTTGAAGTTTTAACGTTTTGGTTTTTTAGTTTATTGATATTTTACTAATTTGATAAAGTAACTATTTGATTCTTTAATATTTGGTTTAATACGATTTGATTTTTTACGGTTTTGATAAAATATAATTTTGCTATAATAAATGTTTGATTTTTTAATAATTTGATATAATCAACTTTTGAAAAGTATCTGTTTGATCTAGTAAATTCTGCTAAATTGTGCCTTCCCCAAAATGTTATAGTACAACGTTTTATACCATAAAATTTCGTACAACTTTTGTCTGAAACTTTTTCTAGAATTTCCAATAGTTGCGCCACTAGAGGGCGCGTAAAAAATGTGCTTGTAGATTTTCTCTAGTCTTTCTTGATTTTGAGGACAAGCCTTTAAGTGCAAAATTTTCTGGTTCAAAGTTGTAAAGCATCAAATTTTCTTTAACTTTTATATTTAACTTTTTATCGAATTCCTCATAGTTTCGCCGCTAGATGGCGAGAAAAGTACACATTTATAATTTCCCATTTTTTTTAAAATTGGAGGTAAATTATGCTCTTTAGTGCAAAATGTTTCAGTGCAAAGTTGTAAAGCATAAAATTCCCTACAACTATTGTATGAAAATTTTTCCCGAATTCCCAATAGTTTTCACACTTGATTTTAGGAGATCATAATGTTAGCAGTGTGATATACAACGTGCGCTCGCTATTTTTAATGTGTTCCATAAATTATTCTAATGCTTAGTTTTTGTAATGAAAATAATAATAATAAATAACATTTTCTCTACGGTCAAGCCGGGAAAGTTCTGGGGTGACACAGCCGGTTTTTTTTTAAATGTTAAAGTAATCACCTTTTTTTTGTCAATAAACATTTGCTTTCGTTGATGAAGTAAAATTTTAGACTAATTTAAAACGAATAAAAATATTTAAATAAAAATACTTGTATTCACAGCCCCACAAAAAAAAGTTCATACACAAGAAAGTGACATATGTATTCCCATGAATTTTTCGACGCTGAATCCGATTCCGAGCTCAGAATTTGGCCTACACGTCTGTAATTGGTCCCAGGGGCTGAAAATGGCCTGAAATGCGATTCCCGAGATAAGGCGAAGTCGACGCTGAATTTTGGAGTTAAAGCCGGATTTGTGCTCAAAAAGTTTATGGCCAACTGAAATTCCGGGTTTGGGTCCGGGAAAATAACCCCTTGGGGCGGTAAAATCTTGTTTTGGACGTCCCGGTCGCGACTGTGCTATTTTCATGGACTGTCCAATTCTAGAGCTGAGACTGGGTGTGAAAAGTGTTTTATCAGCTTAAATTTCCAGTTTGCGTCCGGAAAAATGGCCCATTGGGGCCGAAAAATCATATTTCGGACGTACCAGTCGCAACAGTCGTATTTCCGTGTATTTTTCAAGTCCGGATTTGAGACTGTGCAAATATATACATGCAGATCTAGGCAGGTAAATCAAAATTCTCTCGGAAGATGTCGTGTCACCCAAAAAGAGTAAGTCGCTAGAAGAATTTGTTAATAAGAAGTGAAGAGAACATGAGGATTCGGAAGTAGTCAGTGGTATTTTTGTTTATATATGATATCCTTCTATTTTATTGCACGATATTCTTTTGTTTCGTTTTTCTATTGCATGAACATATTTTTTCTTATTCTTGATTGTTCTTGGTTGCACCTTGTTGATCCCTTTTTTGTTACAATGTACCCTTTTTTAAATGCAAGTTTTGTTGTAGTTTTTGTTGCATGTTCTGCTATTGTTTTTTTATATATACATATATAAGTAAATGAGAGATTCCAATCGACCAAAGGCATTCCAAACACGGTATGAGTTCCGGAATTTAAAAGTAACTGAAAATATCAATTTCTCAATTGAGACGTACAAAACACGATTTTCCGGCCCCTAAGGATCATTTTCCCGGACCCAAACCCGGAATTTCAGTTGGCCATAAATTTTTCGAGCACAAAATTCGGCTTTAGCTCCAAAATTCAACGTCGACTTCGCCTTATCCCGGAAACCGCATTTCAGGCCATTTTCGGTTACTGGGGCCAATTCCAGGCGTGTAGGCCCAATCCTGAGCTCGGGATCGGATTTAGCGTCGAAAAATACATGGGGACACATATGTCACTCTCTTGTGTAGGTAGGTAGGTAGGTTCAATGTGAGTGGAGCGTTTGCTCGCTGCCTCCACTGCGGCCAACAGAGGCCTATTGTGGCTCACCCCTACGGGCTATAATTCACCATACAATCCACACCTTCTTACGAAGTCTATGGTTGATTTATACTCCAGCTGTACGAACCCAAACGTACGGAGCCTGTTCATTTCCAGGGCAGCACAGGAGCATAGAATATGCTCCGCCATTTAATCTTCCACACTGCAGAAGCGACAATCCGATGTTTGACTCAGACCTAGCATCTTCAGATAGTAACGTAGACGAGAGTGCCCTCTAAGCGGTCCAGTTAGAATACATAGAGTACCTATTCTCTATTCTAGGATCTGAGATAGAGTACTACCTGATTATTTAACTATAAACGCGCCTTAGAGTGATCTAACCCACTAATATCTTTTCGGTGCTGGAGAATCTTCCTCTCGGCCCATTTCCAGATAGTGTCTTTGGCACTACTTTTGGCTATGCCAATGAATGGTTGTCCTTCACCTCTTCGTATCCAGGTACCCTGAGTAGGGTTACTTTAATATCAGTAGCAATGCAAATTAAGGATTCCATGTGGTTCCACACCAGCTTCGAGTCCGGCGCGTTGGATCTCAGAGCCAAAAATTTTAGGTCATTCTAAAAATAAGTACAGGAATACCAATGTTCCTAGAGACTTGTGCGAAAAATGGCGGTCCAAGTAGAAATCAGGTTCCGCAAGGTTGGAAACAGCCCTAAAAGGGCTGAAACGCTTTACCAGCGTATACCATAGTAGTGCAGGTATACCAAAAAATAATAGAAGTGGTAATAAATCAAGCAAAATGGTGCTTAAGAAAAGTGCCAGAAAATAATAGGTGTGGTGACAAATAAAAACTAGAGATAAGTTTAAGTTGTGAATTCTAGTAAAAAATTTCCATAAAAGAAATCGATAAAAATATCATATAGTCAATTTGTCTAAGTAAGTGGTCGCCTTTTCCTAACAATAAAAAATAATTTGGACTAATTGTAAAAAAATTTATTTCAGCTATCTGTTTCATTAAAGCTAGGTCAAGTTGTCTTCCTTAACCGAGAAACACTATGAGTGAGTGCAATAGTGTAATATATTATAGGCCAAGTGGACGATAAATAAAATGGGATAAAAACCCCAAAAAGAAACAAAAAACAAGAGAAATAATAACCAACGAAATAATAGAAAACAATAAATGGACTTAGAGCTACCTCTCCATCGAATATCAAGAGAAGATTGGTGTTTACAACAAATCGCTTCCCTAAACAATCACATAGTCTAGTAGCTCAGATGCAACAAAAAGATGTAGAAGAAAATGCTAGGTAAAACCAAAGAATAGAGGAAGAAGTAACCAGAGAAGAAGAAAGATAAGCCGAAAAGTATATATGCAAATTAACGATAGAGAACCTAACTAGACAAATAGTGGATCTAACTCAACAATTAGAGACATCAACATAATTAATAAATTGAAAATCGAACAAAAAACAGAACGAAAATTCGACCGACAACACAGCTGAAAATGGCCAGAAAATGGAGATAAACAACGACAAAGAAGACATACGATTTAAAACTGATGAAATCACACAAAATATATCAAAAACCGCAAAACTTTTACTTCCACCACCACAAACAAGTAGATTTCTATCACAAGTAGCCAAGACGAGCATGAAAGTAAATGTGAACTACACGTAACCAAAATGACAAAAGCAAAAGAAGAACGACTTAAAAGAAAACCTAAACAATAAGAAATCACAAGAAAAGATCTGAAGAAGCGAAGAGGACAAACGAAGAAGCAATCAAAATAAACAAAGGAAATATAACCCAAGAAAAAATGGAAGAGAACGAAAAAATACCAGATGAAATATAAATGGACACATTTGCTCCCCAGGAAAGACGCCCTCCCACAATCACATTAGAAAATCCGCACTTGTGGTCGAAAATCAGCAAATGTGTCGACAAAATGGGGATAAAAGTAGCTCCAACTGTCTATAGAAAAGACATAAAAGGACTGAAACTATAGCCCAAAACCGAAGATGACTACATGAGGCTGGTCAAATACCTGGAGCAGCACCCAGGGGGCAAATGGCACACATACAAGCTTGAGGAAGAGAAGACCAAAAAGGTAGTCATTAAAGGTTTACTTAGAAACCTTCATAATTGAAGACATAAATAAAGTAGGACTCAACCCCAAAAGCTATCAGTTAATTAAGAAGCAGATATGAAGCAAAAAAAATGGACTGGTTATAGAAGATGACGAGTCACCAAAATACAAACAATCTTTCACATAAGGATCAGAGTGGAGGACTTGAAAATACCAGAAGGTGTGACCTAGTGTTACAAGTGTCACCACGGATAATCCACGTGCCGTAGGATAGTGAGATGTATCAAATACTCTTATTAACACAACTGCAATGGAGAACATATTGCTATAGAGGCTACAAAGCAGTGCCAAGATGACAAAGAGTCCTACAAACACAGGTGACTACCCGAGGACCACCAAGAGCGATACCAAGGGATATTTCCTCAACAAGAACAATAAGCTATAGCAACATAGCGAAAGGATAAATATAACAACCTCAAGCGAATGTGCTGCAGATTATGCAACAACAGCAACAATTTAATTGGATAACCCACATGATGACACAAATGATAAGAGCACAAAACCAACTTTAAAGTACAGAAAATATAAATTCGACAGCCACTTCTTCCAATTTGAATGCCCAAGCAACCACTTGATTGTCTGCTGTTGCAGCAAGATCTTCTCACGTACTTTTAGCTACCGCGCAAAAAAAAGGTGCTCCTTTTCTTGTAAAAATGTTACTGGATAGTGGAAGTCAATCTTCTTTTATAACTGAGTATGTGGTGCAGAAATTAGGTTATCATACATACTCTCATAACTTATACATATCAGGAATTTTAAATGCTAAAAATTTAGTAACTAGAATGGTAAATTTTAATTTCTATTTTCACTTAGACAGTACTAAAAAATTTCAAATTTCTTGTGCCATCGTAGACAAAATTTAAACAAATGTCAGGACCCTGCAGAAACTTGTCATAGTTTCTTAATAAGTTCTAATGTTGTACAAAATGACGAAAATTTAGATTTAATACTAGAAAGGTTTTGGTCTCAAGAAGAGATTCAAAACAGTTCCTTTTGTTCTCCGGAAGATGATTTAGCTGAAAGCATTTTTGTAAACACCACTCAAATTCTTGATAATAGGAGATACCAAGTAGATTTACCTTTCAAAGAAAATTTGGCTCATCAAAAATTAGGTGACTCATTCCAAATCGCAAAAAAACAGATTCCTATCTCTGGAAAAGAAATTTGAAAAAAATCTCTCTCTGTTCTCTAACTATAAAGCATTCATTGATGAATATATCAATCTAAGTCATGGCAGAACCGTGTCATTGTCTCTCACCAATTATAAGTCCGAAAACAAGTATTTTGAGCCATATTTGTGTGTCTTGCGTAAACAAAGCTCTACTACGAAATTACGAGTAGTTTTTGATTTTTCATGCAAAACAACTTCAAATCTCTCTCTCAATGATATTTCACTAAAAGGGCCTAGAGTTCAATCTGACTTGTTTGACATATTATGTCGTTTCAGAATATTTAAATATGTTGTTACTGCTGACATTGAAAAAATGTATAGACAGGTTCTTCCTAACCCTACAAAATATCTTGTGGAGAGAATCACCTAAAGATGACTTATCTTGCATAGAACTTACTTGTGTATCGTTTGGACAAACCTGTGTACCTTTTCTAGCCACTAGAGTTCTAAAAGACATTGCTTTGAAAAATTCTCACTTTCAATTAGCTTCAGAATCATTACTTTCTCAAACTTACGTAGATGATATACTTTTAGGAGCCAACTCATTACCAGAATTAGAAAAACTCTATTCTGAATTACATACTATATTAAATCAACATGGATTTAAATTATATAAAATTTGTTCGAATTCTAGGGAATTTTGTCAAAAAATGCTCACAACTCAACTATCAGAGCTTGATTTAAATTTTGATGGATCACCCTGTAAAGTTCTCGGCTTAAAATACTATCCGAATACAGACAATCTTCAAATTTCAGTTCCTTCAGAATTGCAATATACACCTGTAACTAAAAGAAGAATTCTTTCAGCAATTTCTCAGTGTTATGATCCACTTGGTATAATAAATCCTATATTGGTAAAAGGAAAATTATTATTGCAAAAATTTTAGCTGAATAAACTAAACTGGGATGAAAAAATATCTGACGTATCTTTACTAAATGATTGGATCACATTTATTGAAAACATATCTCAAATCAAGCATTTAAAAATTCCTAGGTACATGTTTATTAATAACAAAATTATTTCAATCGAAATCCACGGTTTTTCTGATGCCAGTGCAGTGGCATACGGAGGTAGTTTGTACTTTCGTACCATTAATTCAAATAATCTTGTTCAATGCAGTTTAATATATTCCAAATCTAGAGTTGCACCACTTAGGAAAAATTTTACGATACCCAAACCCAATTGTCTGCTATGCTGTTGCTAGCAAATCTTACATGAAAAATTTTACAAATCTTTGAGAATACATTAAATATTTCTTCAGTTAATCTATGGACTGATTCTAAAATTGCTCTCTTATGGGTACAAGCTCAGGACGCGTTCTAGCTTTTTATTATTTTTTTATGAAGTACTTTAATTTGATTGCTCCGAACCTCGCTGCGCTCGGCTCGGAGTGGATGGTGAGGGAAAGTTGAAATTATTATTTTCTCGACCATCCACTTCGAGCCGAGCGTAGCGAGTTACGAAGCAATTAAATCAATCAAACTCTCCGAAATATTAAACAATCGACAAATATAGCTTGAGAATGTAAATAGTATTCACAAAATACATACCAAAAAATTTTGTTTCTAAAACTTACTGCTGATCTGTTGTATTATTTATATTTCACTTACCTGAAAAAAAAGAAAAAAATTGTTATTAATTTTTTTATTTTGTTATTAAAAATATATATTATGGGGGAACCTGTATATTAAATATAAATATTTAAAATTTAATGAAAATAATTTTGAAGTTAATAGTATTTCATTAAATATTAAAAATGTAAAATTTTTTTTCGATTAAAATGTATTTTTTTTATTTAATTTTTTTTTGTGAGCTTCGGCTGCATTATTAGAGTTAAAAAAAAATTATTTGTCAAAAAAATTTAAAATTTTGAAACTTGTTTCATTTTTAAATATACCGTACCTTAAAATGTACTGAAGTCTTGTTCTAATCCTCTCTATGATCCAGTAACATGACGATGATCATTAACATTTCTATTTATGGATCCTCTAACTTGATGTTTCCTAACACAGACAATCTAGTAACATACTGCATCTATACGAGCCTGTGACGCACTGCTTTAGAGGTCGCCACAGTGAGCAAATACTTTGACCATCGTTTGTCCGAGTTAATCTATGGACTGATTCTAAAATTGCTCTCTTATGGGTACAAGCTCAGGACGCGTTCTAGCTTTTTATTATTTTTTTATGAAGTACTTTAATTTGATTGCTCCGAACCTCGCTGCTCTCGGCTCGGAGTGGATGGTGAGGGAAAGTTGAAATTATTATTTTCTCGACCATCCACTTCGAGCCGAGCGTAGCGAGTTACGAAGCAATTAAATCAATCAAACTCTCCGAAATATTAAACAATCGACAAATATAGCTTGAGAATGTAAATAGTATTCACAAAATACATACCAAAAAATTTTGTTTCTAAAACTTACTGCTGATCTGTTGTATTATTTATATTTCACTTACCTGAAAAAAAAGAAAAAAATTGTTATTAATTTTTTTATTTTGTTATTAAAAATATATATTATGGGGGAACCTGTATATTAAATATAAATATTTAAAATTTAATGAAAATAATTTTGAAGTTAATAGTATTTCATTAAATATTAAAAATGTAAAATTTTTTTTCGATTAAAATGTATTTTTTTTATTTAATTTTTTTTTGTGAGCTTCGGCTGCATTATTAGAGTTAAAAAAAATTATTTGTCAAAAAAATTTAAAATTTTGAAACTTGTTTCATTTTTAAATATACCGTACCTTAAAATGTACTGAAGTCTTGTTCTAATCCTCTCTATGATCCAGTAACATGACGATGATCATTAACATTTCTATTTATGGATCCTCTAACTTGATGTTTCCTAACACAGACAATCTAGTAACATACTGCATCTATACGAGCCTGTGACGCACTGCTTTAGAGGTCGCCACAGTGAGCAAATACTTTGACCATCGTTTGTCCGATTTTAAATTATCTATACATAATATTTAATCCCCGTCCCCTATTCCCATGAATTTTAAATCATAAGGATAATTTATAATCGTCTTTACCTGGTCAGATGCCGTCAATATACCTGGAGGACATTTAAATTTAACATTAGACACACGCCAGATGTTTAAAATCCGACGTACGTCCAATATTCATTCTAAACAAACTCCACTACAACTCAATATCCATCATCTAATAGAAACACATATACCTACTACGATCACTCTTAGTAACATACGCATCTCATACTAACTTGTGACGTACTAAAGTCGCTACAAGTCTTAAATCACTTAAGTACAATTATAAAGCAGGCTAGGTACTGTATATATACAGTAAGGCCTATTAATAATCGTTCTATGTGTCACAGGATGCTTAACATATACCAGTGAATACCAAATTATTAATTATTTTTTATAAAAATATAAAAATATTGAAATACTGCTGCAATCCAGATATTTATGATGATCTTGTAGATGTTAATCTTGATAGTAATATGGGAGGGTGTAAAACGTTATTTAAATTAGAACAAATTAAAAATTAATTAAAATTAAATATTAATATTTACTTTAAAAGTTGTCAAAAGTTATATTTTTTTAAACTATTCTTCTATTTTACTTGATTATCATTTAAAAATTTATATTCAAAACCGCGTGAGCCGCCCCTCCCAATTATTGAAGAATGCTCATGCTTCTCTTAGGAAATAATTGCTATTGGAAAAATAATAAATATAAATATCAGGGCATGCGCATGCGCATACACAACGGCAAATCTGATGTATAATTTTAAATTGAATTAATCTCGAGCACACACAACCGCGACGAACGGACACCGTGACCACCGAAACCGGCGATTTTGGCAGCCAACCCGGCAACGAGGATAATAGAACATAATAGAATTGATTAAAATCCATATATTAAATATGGTCTAATGAGTTGAAATGTAAAACGCAGAATAGTTTCGGTTACTATTCATCTTCAGACCATTTACTTAATAATATATAAAATACCATATTAATTAAAATATAATAAACAGAACACTTAAAAATGCTAGTAAAAGTTAAAAATGAACTTAATTAATTTTTAACTTTTATATAATTTTTCATATACCATTCACCCCTTCTTGTATTTCCTCCCTCCTTCTCTATATATGCTCACTTTTAAGCGTTCTGCTTTTTATATTTTAATTACTATATTCTTCAAGTATAATTATTAAGTATATGTCCTGAAGATGATGAGTAACCGAAACTAGTCGCCATAGCCCCCATTTAATATTTATAAATATATTGTGGTACATGATTTTTGAGTTTTATTTTTGCTTTTTTTATTACGAAAAATATATATTATTTAAATTATTATTTTATTTTTAACAATTTTTATCATAATTAAAGATTATTTTTAATTAATTAATTTTAATGTTTATAAATTTTATTCCAATCAGAATTTAGTATGATAATAATTAATCAATACCATTAATTATCTTTCATCCTTTCCCGCAGCCGCCCGCGAACGTAACCGTGGCAGCTATGAACGAACGCCCGGTATAAGTTTAAGAACCGTCGCTAGTCGGTCGGTCGCGTGTATAACGATTCTTATTTATCGTAGCACTAACACTCTTGATAATTTGATGTACTGCACTGAGTTCACAGACCATTTACCGATATGTGTGCGAGTAGTAAATATGAATTATCTGGCGTCGTGTTTGCGCAAGATAAAAATTCTTCTTTTCGCCATCATAACCTAAATAAAGTAAATTTATCTAAGCAATTAATTAATAATTTGGTAACACTCTGTATCATTACTATTTACCTGTTTTTATTTTAACTCCCACCACCTGAAACAAAATTATACATACAGTGTGAAAGTTAAATAGTTAATAGTATTCAATTAAATTTGCGCAACCCTGTATGAATAATAATGAACGAAATTAAATTATTAAATATGTTTTTATTAAATGAAATATTAAATTTATAGATTTTAAAATTATTCATAAAATTGTTATGATACATACTAATATTTAAAATTTAAAAAAAAATATTATGAAATTTGCAAAAAAACTCTAAAATGGTGATTTTTTCAAAAAAATTTTACAAAAATTGTGAAATTTGTCGTATAATATCAAAAAACAAAAAATTAAATTTGCTAAAAAATATTAAAAACCAACAAAAGATTTGAAAAAAATGCAATTACAATCAAGATAATGGTGATAAAAAAATTTGAATTCTTACCTTAAAATCTACTGAAGTCTTGCTCTAATACACTTGATTTTTCCATAAAGTCCACCTAAAACAAATAAAACTATATTAAAACAAATTTTTTATACAATTATATATTGTGGTTCATAAAAAAAAGAAATAATAAAAATTTATAAATAACCCTGTATCTTAATCATAAATAATCATAATCATCTATTTATTTTTATATCCTCAGTTGTCAATAATGAACTACCCTGTATAATAATATTATTAGAAAATGGATAAATCACTCTGTATATTGGTAATAGATAATCATAGCCATCCATTTATTCTTAAATACTCATTTAACAATAATGAACTACCCTGTATATGATAACGTTGTTGGAAAGTTGATAAATCACCCTGTATTGTAATATTATAAGATATTTAATATAAATAATAATTATTTATGCTTGAAATTATTAAAAAAAATAAATAAATAAATAAATAAATAAATAAATTAATACACTGTATAAATGAAAAATATTTGATTTTATAATTTAATCACCCTGTATTGTAATATTATAAGATATTTAATATAAATAATTATTATCTATGCTTGAAATTATTAAAAAAATAAAAAAATAAATAAATAAATAAATAAATAAATAAATTAATACACTGTATAAATGAAAAATATTTGATTTTATAATTTAATCACCCTGTATTGTAATATTATAAGTTTTTTTATATAAATAATTATTATTTATGCTTGAAATTATTAAAAAAAAAAAATAAATAAATAAATAAATAAACACACTGTATAAATGAAAAATATTTGATTTTATAATTTAATCACCCTGTATTGTAATATTATAAGAAATTAAATAAAAACAATTATTATTTATG